>VZRO01001827.1:0-319356 GCA_013397915.1 Daphoenositta chrysoptera
TGGTAAGGTGGATGGACAAGTCCTATGGTCTGCTTGGCCACTGTATTTTGTACATTCAAATTTATCTTTTTCTGAACCAGAAACTTCAATGATAGTGTTGATAGCTAAACCGAGGGAATGAATACTGTGCTTTTTCTGCTCCAACACAAACTAAGCCACTGGTTAATTACTCAGTCTTTGGTAAATCACTTGAGGTGTGAGGGCCAGCTTCAGAGAAAGCTGTAAAGGGTTGAAGGCAGACAGGCAGCTGTTGAGAGCCCTCACTTATGTTCTGAATGACAGAACAGATGTGAACCAGGTCATGTCTAGGAGCCACAAGGTTGTGGGATGACACAGAATTATGCCTTAGCTCATGTGAACACTGGAGAGGCAGAGTTAAATACAGAGTTAAATGCTGCAGCTTCCCAGAGAGCTCTGCATCAAAGCTAGCTTGAAGCATAGGCAGAGCTGTCAGGCGTACACTGAATTAAGTTTAGCCTCCAGTTTTGTGTAAGTAAATCCTTTAATGGGTCTGATCTTACTTCTTGATAAGCCCTTAATGACAATATATTGTGAACCATTAACTTAAAGGAAGGTAAATTCTTTAATGTAATTTTCAAAATTTGAACTTTTGAAGGCCTGAAGCTATTTAAACATTTTAAATTTTATTCAGCTTTTCTACATGTAGACCTTTTCTTCAGAGTCTATCCCCTTCCCTTTTTGATACTGCAACAGAGTCCAGCAGGCACTGCCAAACTAGAGGTTTTAGGTAGAAAGGAGAGAGAAGGGCTGACAAACTTCCTCTTTGGGATTTTCCAGACATTGAGGACTTTAGTTCAGGGCCAGTGACTTATAAGCATTTATCACTGCAAAGTCCATCTTTGTATTTTGCATTGCCAGAAACGATTGAGTACGTAGAAAATTAAAACATTTTCACATTTCAGTGTTTTGATCAGTGAAATACAAAACAGCCAAAACATAGGATGAATGTAAATTGATGGAAATTAGAGAGTAAATTTTCAGTGAATAAAGCCTACAAATTATTTTTTTAATAAGAGGTATGAATTAGTAAATCAGGAGTTTTAATGGAAGTTGTAATTTACCAAATGAAACACAGATTTAACACATCTGTGTATTGAAAAGCTGAAGTTTATTATAATCATGTTATTATTTACTAGGAGAAATCCCCACGAAAAAAAGAAGATTATTGTCATCCTACAACCAATGCATTTGGTCATATTTTCTGAAGATGTCATTGTGTTAAAGGGGGTGGCTGGGAAGCTCTCGTTTCCTCTGTTCAGTGGGTGCCCTTTGGCAGAAAAGTGATGTTGAGCTTGGGTTTACAACCACAGAGTACATTGAGCCAGGAAGAGCAACAGGTCTGTAGCACAAGCAGGAAAGTGAAAAACACCATGACAAGCTGAGACAAGTCAAATATTCTGTTCTACAGAAGGTTTTGTTTTGATGAATTATTTCCCAGTTTTCTGCAGATGTCTCTGTACTAACTCTGTTGGTGATTGGGTTCCAGCTCAGTACTCAGACTATGCAAAAGTACAACAGAAGCTTCCTGACAGAGAAACTTCTTTGCATTTTGGCTCAGTCTTCACTGACCTATAAAATGGAAAAGTAGTAGAAAATTGACCTATAAAATGAAAAAGAAGTAGAAAACATACAACTTTTGACATACATTGCGACAATGAAAACAATGAAACATCCGTAAATGATAGTTGTTTTAGAGACCATAAATCTTCTGAAATATTCCATTGCTGAACAAAAGGAAGTTTTTTTTTTAAAGGATGTGCTATAGCTACAAATGGGACTGTTCTCTGCTGGAATAGGGGATCTGATATGAACTACAGTGAATGTATCAATGCACATTGGTTTTACTCTACATAAAAATAGAAGTAATGAACAAAGTGGTTTTACCAAGTAACATATTTTTCCTCATAAGTTTTGATTCTCAAGAGAAATATTGATTTCCTGTAACCTTGACTCCGTGCCTTCTGAAACACAGAAAAAAAAATCACTAAAAGAATTAGCAATATTTGCTGCAGGCTGCAGCTGTAACTTTCTATCATGTCTCTTTCCCCTCTGATCTTCCTGTTGTGCAGAAAATTTTGTAGTTGAATACAAAAGCCAGTGTTTAGGCAACTTTTCTTTTATAATGTTTTTAACTGCTTTCTTGAGGGGAAAAGGGCACATGGTGGATTGCATAAAGTACTGTCATCACATGTTTAGGGATTGTTTTGGTGTCATTCTGCATATGGTATGGCACCAAGAGCCCAAATACACATGAATCCAGCTGAGATAGCAAACTTTCAATGCCATGTGAGAGCTAAGGCTGAGCTGTCACTCTTATCTCTGCTTTCCTCATATTCATGACTTATGAGATAACTTCTTTTGCAGATGTAGAAGAGTAAGAAGTATTAGTAATATCTTTCACCATTTGAATTTGAAGGAAAGAATATGATTCTGGCCTTCATGGAGTTGTGCACATCTAGCTTTAATAAATGAGATCTGGACAGGAGACAGTGCCTAATTCATTTCCTATGTGCCCTTAGCATCTTGTGGCTTCTGCCCACCTGCTTGTGTAGGTAACTCTGGAATTGGACAAATCTTAAATGCCATTAATTATTTTCTCAAAGCAAAACAAAGATTTTGATCTTCTTCTTGGTGTAAATCTGTTTGTGCTGGCAATTCTGCTTTAGTAGTGTGTGTGCTGAAGGCATTCACTGGCTCATGGCTGCTGTAACTTGGCACCCATTTGGTTCATGAAAGGATTATGTTGCATCCTTAAAGTTTGGGACACCATATGTCTTAGATTTTGAAAAATTTGGGCAGTGTCATGTAAAGTTAACAAATACAGTATCAATAAGAAATATCAGAAAAGAGAAGGCTTTAGTTTTTGATCATATTTCTCTACAGTTGATACACTGAGGTGGAGGAAGAATGAACCTGTTTTTGGGAAGGCTTTTTCTTTGTGTTTTTTGTCAGAAAGATAAAGACACAGGTTGATATGAGTAAGAGGAAGGGTGGGGACAAATTTTCAGTGATTAGGGAAAAGATATGTAAAAGAAGAAGAATGTTGGAATGATAGGTATCAGAGAGAGGTAACAAAAGTTTGCCTCTTACATGTGAGAGCTTTCCTTTGTTATTATGTTCCTTTCCAGTTCTTAACTTAAACTTGTGAATTTTAGAGGGTGGTGTGGGAGTTCCTTCAGTGCACCTGTCTGGGAGATGCTTGGTAAAGCAAAATCTCCATTACACTTTGAATCTATTCCATTAATTCTGCACAGCAAAGAAAAAGGAAGCGTGAACATGCACACAATCACACCCTAACGCTTCTCACTTTTTTTTCAGTGGCATTTTTTATCTTTTTACCCTGCTTCTCTCAGTGAAAACTTTTGTGTATGAGAGGTGTTGAGCTTACAAAGAAACACTTGAAAATATATCTAAAAAAGCAAACAGTGTTTGCACAGAAAAGCACAGCAAATCGGAAAGAGAATGAATTCCCTTTCCAAATCAAGAAATCAATCCTCTGTAAAAAGCAAGCAAGCAAACAAACAAACAAACAAAACCCACAAACAAACAAAACCCTCAAACAAATAAACCCCACAAACAAACAAAACCCCCAAACAAACACCATGCCGAAAATCACTCAACACCTGTCAAAGAAACTTTTGGCAGAATTTTGGATTTTTGATCTCTGCTCCCTGTCAGCCTTTGTGAGTTTACAAGACTTGGCATCCTAACTTGTTATTTTTCTTCTTTACTCTTGCTTCTGAATAGTCCAAGTCTATTTCGTGTCTTTTTTTTTTCTTTTATTTGACATATACATCCTTCCACCTGTCAAAACTTGAATGCCTAGATAGTCTGGCGTGATAAAGGCCTGAGGAAAAAACGCATTTAAATAAAATCATGCCATAAGCTTAAACATAAGGTCTACAATAAACATTTTTTTTCTCTTAACTTCTGATTTGTGTTTCTTCGGGTATTTTCATCATCAAGAATTTAGAATTCTAACAGGAACAGAGGAGGTTTAGGATTAAAATGCTGTTTGCTTGGGGATGAGCATATGGATTTTATCAGAAGTTTTGTTGTTTCAGTCTTCACAGGGCTTTCTCAAGAACTGCAATAATGCAAATGCCAAAATCAAGTCTGCTGAAATTGAATTTTTCCTCCTCTATCTATGGAAATGCAATTAAATAGGACAATACAAAGAAAATCTTATTCTTTAAAACTTCTTTCATTCCAGTTTGCAGTTTTTCCTTCGTTCCACAAAGTCCTTTTCTGATCAATGTGGGGTCACATGAAGACAATAAAAAGAACAACCCTGGAATGTGCCTCTGACATCACAGAAACTTAAGCTCTGCAGACCATATTGATTGCCTGAATTAGTGCATTTCCAAATGAAAGCATAAAAGCAGAATGGGAATGATATGCAAATTGGAAAAATCAGTAGCAGTTGTGCTTACACAGGACTACAGGTAAACAAACAGCCTTGTTTGTATTCTACAGCAATAGGTTTAACTGAAAAGTTGAGGGGTTTTTTGATGTGTGTGTGTGTGTTTCTCTAAATAAAACATTTCCTAACAACACAAACGATTAACTTAGAATAGAAAGTCTGTTGAATCTTAGTGTTGGTTCAGATTTTGGAAGCACAGAGTAAACAAACTAAAGGCAGGACAATTTCTCATGGAATCGAAATGTACCTTACAGCAGATGACTCTGATGTTGAATATGTGAACACATGTGGATTCAAACACATCAATATTTAAGGTAAGGAATGTTTAGAAAAAAACCCTAAAGCACAAATGTGTGATATCAGTCTGTAGGTTTTGTGTCATTGAATCTACCATGATCCAGTCAAAATCTAAGAATGTCTGAACCTATTTTGACCTTAGCCACTACTATATTCTGACATTGATTAAATTATGGATTCAAAGAATTACTGTACACTAAAACCTGTTTAAGCATAGTTTAATTATTAGAAACTCTGGGTTAAAATTTCAAATGTTTAAACTTTTACTGATTTGCATCAGAAGCTAGGGAAACAGGGGAATGTCATATTGCTCATAGCATCAGAAGCAAACAGTGGTCATAAATGACAGTAATTTTGTCCTCTATTAATATCTACACTATTTTGTGGAAAAGGTTAGCAGAAAATCTAGAAAGGAAGGACTGACTGCCCCTGAAGGGCTGGTACACTGTGGAAAAATTATGACTTCAGAGCTAGAGCTCTAGTGAGGTAAATGTTCTAAAAAGAATCACTGATAGGGAAAGGACAGAGAGAATACAAAGAAAGAATGGAAAGTCAAAGGTAGAAATTAAATCAGCTTTGGAAAAGTACACCTTTATAGTGCCTGTGAAATAAATTGAATTGGAGAAAGAAAAAGGCTTTGCAAGGTTACAGAAACTTTGGGTCAAGTTTTGTTTATTGTGTCATCATCTTTTTAAACCCCTGTGCATGCACTACAGACATCCTAGAGCTTCCTCTTTCCCCAGAAATTTCACCTGTGATCAGAATGGTTAGTCACAAAAAATTTGTGGGGATTTGTTTTCTGGCATGTGTTGACTCTGCTTTTTTTTGGTTTTTTTTTTTTTTTGTTTTTGTTTTTTTTGTTTGTTTGTTTTTGTTTTTCTTTTGTTTTGTTTGTTTGGTTTTTATCTAATATATATTAGTCATTTTAGTTCTAGAAGTACAGAATGAGGGGTGATTAACTTCTCCCATGTAAGTAATCTTATAACTAATCACTCTTCTTAGATCTAGATAATGACTTCTAGATAATGACTTAGCTCTCCACAGAACATGGAGAATTTTAAGCTGTAAAATAAAGATGTTGTATTCAGTATGTTAAGCTCTAGAAGCCAAAGAAATCAATAAAATAATTGCCTTAAAAACAGAAACAAGTAAGAAAAAGTGAAACATCACAAAATTATTGAGGATGGTTCTAAATTACAGTTGTAATAGTCTATTTTTTATTAGATATGCACGTAGAATTTCAATGACTGTGGGGGCTTGCCTGATTCAAGCAGCTCGTGATATAGACTATAAGACATAGCTCTGTATGGTGTTTTTTAAATGATAAAAAAGTACAAATAAATAAGTATAGAGATTTGATTAATGAACAACTGCTCTGGTAAAGTTAATGAATGAAATTTTTTAAGGTACAGAAGTAACTTAAAATCTATCATTAATACCAATAAGTGGACAGACCTAAAAAAATTTTAAAGTTTGAGTTTTAAATATAAAAAATTATCTTCTACAAAAAAAAGTGTCATTCATGAAATGTTACTCACTTTTTTTCTCTTCAGGGATTAGTAGCTTGGATACCAAATTTTTAAATTTTGTCACATATAGGCCCCTAATTCCTTTGAAACCAAATCAGGACAGAATAGCCAATTTTTTGGGATTGTATGATCCTGAAATTTCTAATTAAAAATGTAATGGCACTACTTAGCTATTTAATATAATGTCTTTTTTTCATATAGTTGTTTGCTTTTGATAAAAACCTAATATTGACAGGAAACACCACTTTCAACTCAGAGCTGTATGGGCAAAACTGCCTGTAAAGTAAAAAAAGAGATTTAGAGCTAGAAAAATGAAATAATTATACACTAAGAAATAATAAACTAAACATCCTTGATTACACAACTCCCTGGTGCCTTCTTCACATGCTGCAGGCTGTTTGTTATTCTTTAAAAAGACCCAGGGATCTTGGGAGGCTGTTTACATAATTGCATTTTTAATTATGACTTTATTAGTTTAAATAAATGGGGATATTTCCATATGTCCATGGTAGTTCTTCAGTTGTTTGTCAACTCACAGAACATTAGAATATTGATCTATGCTGGAGCTTTGCACTGCCTAGACCAAGGCAGTGGCAGGAAATGAGTGACATCCATACAGCTGGTATTCTTAAAATAAAAAATTAAAATATCCAGAGAAACCAGGGAACCTCTCATGTGCTCAGAAGAGTAGAGGATGAGATCTTCATTAATTTCAGTCATGAAGGTATAAGTCTTTTTGATGCAATCCAACATTTAATCCATCACAGGCTGAGCAAGGTGGTTTTGTTTAAATAAGCAGGTAGGCAGCACAAGAAACCAGATACCAGATTGCAAACAACATCAACCTCTTACCCAGACATGGGCTGGAAATAGTACAAATGATTTGCAGTAAAGTTGAAAACGTTCAGTGTAAAATCTGTGACACAATCAGTGTAAAATCTTATAACACCATTTGGTTAAATCACTTGCTGCTTTTTAATGTCAGGACTTGGAGGAATGGGGGACTCTGTGGCTATGAATGAGTGAGATTCATCCCCTTCAGACCTGCATGGCATTTTACAGACCTCAGACTCATGACAGAAAGGCATGGGCTTGCTTCATCTCTGTGAACACAACAATCCATGCTTGGGTATGGCAAGTTAAAGCATTAGTTTTTCATAGTTCAATGGAAATACAAAATTTGGTGCTCACAAAGTTCTTCCTGCTTATTTCAGTTTTCACCACTGGATAAAAAATAATACAGGACCTCACTGATGTCTTCCTAAACACAATTAGAAACATCCTTTATTGCTCTTGGTATCCCATGTATAATGAGCAGGGCAAAACTTCCTGGCTCACTGTCTTCAGACATTCTAACAGATCCCGTACTTTGATATTAAGAGATTACAAAAGATCAGACCCAAAGTGGACCTATTTTGTAAACACCTATGAACCTGTAGCATCCCAGTGGTCCCAGAGACTGGTATGTTTGTGCATAAAGGAGTTCAGAACATCTACATACTGCACTGATATTTGCCACTCTCGACTGTGTAATGCAAGGGATGAGCACCAATGGCTAACTTATCTTTCTAGTGAATGTGGAGACACACAAATGTCCATTCTCATTTTCGTCTTCCCTGTCATGTTTGATGTCTGTGGGTGGGCTGGCCTGGGTTTGAGACAGCTAGCACACACCCGTCCTGATTCTGGCTGGGAACTCATTTAGCAGACTGCAGGGCTGTGTCCTACCAAGCCATGAGTGCTTAGATGAGCAGGAGACTGTAGCACTCACAGGCTGTGATGGCAGAGCTTCTCAGTAGTGGCCAAGAGCACATCAAAACTGACTGCACAGACAATGTGGACAAATCTGAAGATACCTAAAGGGGTCCTCAAAACTCCAGTACAAACACTCTGGCCAAGAGTTTTATACCTTCTGTCACTGTGGGGCGGGACTGTAGAATAACTTTTTTCTCATAGCTAAGAATCATCACAAAATTCGTCACTCTCTTCTGTGCCAGTTTGGTGCTACTCTGACTTTGTCTTTTCTACTGTAAATACATTGCAAAAGGTAGATTAAAAATTAATAGTACTTTTCCCCAGCACAAAACATCCTAACCATCCAAGCTGTCATTCTGTACATGGTGCTGTCCCAAGAGAATGAACAAGTGTCATACAAGTTACGCAGTCTGGTGTAAACCCCTCCACCAGAAGGAGAAAGATGCAGCCTCACTCTGTCATGCCCTGGTGAGTCGGCCGGGCAGGCCTTGTCCCTGTCATCATTTGACACTGAAGTGTTATGGCTGTCATAAACAGAGTGCTTATGAATGTCTATATATAGAGCAAGAGCTCTTTTGGGGATGGACGTTTTTTTCTGTGCCAGTTTGCACCACGGCCACACTCATGAGATGCTCTTAACTCTCTGAAAGCCTGCAGAGTTGTGGCAGTGCAGGTACGTGGTGAATAATGATAAGAAGAATCGAGTCTGTGGAACAAAAGCAAATTTGAGTTACAGGTTACAACTACAAATGGCTGGCATGCAGAATAAGCCTTGCTAGCTCTTACTTGCTAAGTAAACCAAACATTCAGGGTTATAAATCTTATTAGACTGACAGTTGTGTCTTACTGTTACTACTAAATGCTATTATAATGGGTCCTGGTTAAACTCACGTCCAAAATGTGCTTTATTACATTTTGAAATAGCTTGTATTAAACTAAACAATGAGGGATTTAATTACTTCAAAGCCTGTTGATTCATTATGAAACAATAGCTTTTTAGTACAATATTTGGCAGCTGACTCATCTCAGAATTCAGCTGGTGCCTTACATAACATAATGCAGTGATTGAGACACTGCATAAATCATGCAGCACTGAATATCAGAGAAATATACATCCATAGTTGTAAATAACGGCATGTTGCATAGAGAAAAATCAATATCAAACCAAGTATCAGTTTCCTATTCACACATAAAAAATCACTGCATACACAATTACTTTTTCTGTTGTTGCTCACAAATTTCCTTGCTATTTTTTATATAAGGACTTCTTTCCAACCCTGCCACCTCTCATAAATAAAACAGCTGTGTAGGTAGGTAGTTTTCACTTACTAAATTAGACTTGAGCCCCTTATATTGTTTCACCTGCTGTTATAATTAGGCCCAGGAGAAAAGAAAGGCAGCTGTTTTACCTGTCTCTCATTGTGCCATCTTATTTGTATTAAAACTGAAAAAATCCCTTGTAGTTGCAGAGTATTGTTCTGTAGCAGAAACCAGTGGAGTCATTAGGTTGAGCAGAGACTGACCCTTTTCCTGCTGTGCCCTGACTTTTCAGCACATATGGCTTTACTCCACATTTATTATGATTTAAAATGTATGTGATGTGTGCTTCTTGCTCTGCTCAAAACCAAATCCCTTTGAACCATATGGAAGGATCCTATAATAACAATGTTAGTTCATTTTAGTTTGCATTCCATAAATGAATTTTATGCCAAAGTGTTTCTTACATGAAGAGATATGAGAAAAAAATTGATAGTTTTATGCTCCACCTAAGGAATGCACTGTTAGAAAACCTGGCTTTAGTTGTTGGAGTTATGTTTTCATGTTGGCTGCAGGCTAAAATCCCTGGCTATCCTTTTTGTCCGAGTGTTGGCTCTCACTCTGGTGCTAACCTGCAGCAAGACTGGAAAGGGAAACAGAGGAGGGCTGGCAGGGCAAGGGGAGACCTAGAAGGTGTTCGACTTCTCCCCTGCAGGCAATATATGTCCAGCTGGACTGACTCCTGTGGCTGCACAGACAGGGGTGTCTGTCAAAGTAATCTGCATTTAGTGCCCTTCATTTTAGTAAAACCTGTACTGCCTTGTGTAAACTCTGTGCTATTAATCCATGGGTAATGGAAAGGAAGATGCATCTTTACTGACTGTGTCCAAGACCCGCTGTAATATAAATGCATAGCAGATTAAACACAATAAGGAATGTTAAGGACAACAGTTTGGTACAAAATCAATTAGCTCCCATCATCTGTAACCATTTCTTCAATTGCCAATAACCTCTACTTCACTTGTGGTATCTTCTTGCCTCTCGCAAAATCACATGGAAAATAAAGGAGATGCTCTGTTGGCCAAATCGTGACCTCTGTCTTTGCTTTGAAGTGACATACATTTTCTGCTAAAACAGTAATGACTCATTAACAAACTGAGATGCACAGTGATAGTGAAATCCAACATGTTCATAGTTAATAAAGTTGTCAAAAAATCTTTTCTAAACCGGGCTATTTCTGGCACTATATTAATTTTCATTTTAGATAGGTACTCCTACATTGAAGAGGTTTGACAAATCTACATTTGAAAGGTTTTGGTTACTTCCCAAATTGGCATATGAATGCCTGTAATTTCTGATTTATGCCCTGAAGTTGAACAATCCCTCAAAATACTAAAGTAAAAAACTATCTATGGCAATTTAGTGTAGTCTGTGTGTTTGAAACTCTGCAGGACAAACTTTAAAACACCCATAAGTTAATTTATTATGATGTCTTTTAAAGCTATATTGTCAGACAAAATACTCTTAAAATGAGAAAATACTGCTCTTAGCTACCTTTTTTTTACTTTATCAATACGTATGAAAAGGCTGAAAAGTTAATATTAATGATTCCCAATGACTCAAAGTGTAATGAATATTATTGCTATGCTTCATTGTGTTAAAATAAGAAAATGTTTTGTAACGTATTTTACTTGAACTAATTTTCTTGTGGTGGCTGTGTTTGCAAGGTAACTGTTAACATATCAATAGGCATTGAGGCACAGACCTCAAAAATGCAGAGCACAAAAATGTCTCAGTGAAGTCAGCAGCAAAGATGTGTAGTTGGATTCTGTGGGAATCTCCCAGCCCTCATTCAAAGCAACTCATTCATTGCTTTTTGCTGGTGAAGAATCCACATGGAAAGGTGTTAAATATGGAAGCAGTGCCAAATGCTCTCTGATGTAAAAGATACGAAGAACCAAGTCCAACAAGGTCTTTCCTGGTGTGTTTGAAATGTGCACAGATGCACGTAGGCTGACAGGGGTCTCTTGCAGAAGGGGCTGAGAGGGAGTGTCAGAGTGCCCGAGGGAGGAGAGGGTCTGTGAGCTCAGCCTGTATTTGTGGAAGTTTAGCCGTGCAGTGCTAAGCTTCTGGCCTTCTGTGCTCCGTGGTGTCATGGACACAGCTGAGTCAGAAAATAGGATCCACTTCGTCTGCTCCCTGCCTTGTGCTCCCACGGACAGCGTGGACAGAGCCTGAAGCTAAATGACAGCATGCTGTTGAGGTTTTGGGAAAGCTCCTGGGAAACAAGACATTATAAAGCTGGAAAGAGTGTTAATATGACGTCTAGTAAACCATACGTATCAGGAGGTAGTAAAGAAGTGGTACTCAGAATGATGTGTAAGAGAAAAGCAATATTGTGAATAGGAAAAGGAAGACGTGATGGTTGAGAGACTGCAGGAGGAATTTGCAATTGAGGAAGAGGAAACAAAAATCCTGGAAGGCTTATTGATTATATTAAGATATTTGTAAAGAAAACATATCATTTGGTGTAAAACAGTGAAAACCCAGCAGCAAAACTATCTAAATGTGTGAGAAATGTCAGATTTTTAGTAAAGAAGAATGTCTTTGCTAGAGCAACTGCTGGAAAAGAAGATTGGATTTTGGATATGTGAGGTCTTCATCAAAGAGAAGTTTTGAAGTTTTTTTTTTTTTTTTTTTTTTTTTTTTTTAAGAGAACCATTCTCAATTGTTTCTCCATGTATAATAAAAATAGATGATAAAATTCTGCTCACTGATCACCTAATGAAATTAAGTCAGTTAAGTGGAAAAAACAACTGTCTAATTCTTGGAGAAGAGAAGTACAAGAAGTGAAATAGTGACATTGTGAATTGCTTTCTTATGAAGGTCTTTTAAAAATAGATTAGACAAACATGCAGCCTATCTATCCAAGACATATTAGTCAGTCTTTCTAGGTGTCTTCTAGTCCTATTTGGAAATTCACTCAGGGGTATTGCTGAGCTCTGATTTTCAAAGACCTGTTCATGTGAGTGTTTCCTTATTCTCTTTTCCCTTTTAACTAATAGCTGCTACCTGCTGATTTCTGCAATTTTTGCTGCTATCAAAAGGAAATTAAATGTTCAGTAAAATTTTAATGCTGTAATCTACATGCAACAATTGGTAGACTGTTAAATTATTTCAAGCTGTTCCCATAAACATGTGAAACATTGATAATTACCTGACCAAATCTGTCAAAGTGATAAGGTTCTTGCTGAATGTACAGATTCTCATGTGAAAGCCAGTATGTTGCAAAGGAGAGAGTGAGCAGATTTTCACAACCAAATTTCCAGATTAAAAAACCCCAAACAAACCAACAAGAAACATCACTAAGAAAATGAAGCTCTCTACATAAAGTGAGCTAGTACAGAAAATTCCAGAAGAAGATGTATCGTGGAAGAAAAGCCAAAGAAACGGTCAAAAAGTAAACATTTTGTTTAATTTTATTTCTTAGATGAAAGCTTCTATGTTCTCTGGGTTAGAGAGAAATGCCTGAAGGGATTTCTATTAGTGCTTGAGGAACAGCTTCTCCATTATTTTAAGACTCCACTCACCAATTTAATTTTGTTATTTTAAAATCAAAAGCTGTATGTATCTCATACTGCAGACATCCTGACTGATTATAAAAAGCAATCCCCAGATATTGCAGATATAACTTATAATACAACAAACTGCATATATATATACATATATATATGAAAAAGAAACAACCATAATACTGGGTTTTGTTCTCATAATGAAACTCTTGCAAACTCCTGCCTCTCTTCTGTCTTTACCAGCTCAGCCTCATGAATTTTAGGGCAGTTTGCCCTAAAGCCCAAGACTTTTGACTACATGTCACAATTACAACAGTCAGAAACCTCATGGAGAAAGACCTGTCAGAATCCTTTTTTTCTAAACCACTGCAGCATTTTCCCATGTTCCTCTGCTGAAAGCAGCACAGCAGTGTTTGATATAGGGATAAGGCACTGACAAACCTTGCCTCTGTCTAGATAAATAATATATTATAACTTAAGGACTAAGCTTCAGCAGCAGGTACCAGCTTTACATCAGCAGGTACCCAAGACATCACAGAAATGGATGTTTGTAGCAGAATCTTCCCTTTGATCAATGTCCTTCCTTCCTTGCAGCTTCAGTGCAGGTCATGTTACCTCACTCCCTTAGTTGCAGGAGAGCATGCCAGGGCTCTAGCCCAGACCCCTCAAGCACAAGCCAGCTTCCAGTGAGGAAACTTCTCACCTTCACCACATGCTAATCAGATAAAGCAGAGAGAATCACTGCTGAGTTTTGATTGTCACACAGAATTTTGTGATAAGGAATTGTGGTTCATCCACAGGATTTGACACAGTGATCATCAAGGCAGGGGTGCTTTTAACCATATTTTCCAACAAGAATCAAAAAATTTATCCTATTTTCAGTGTCAGAGTCAATTGAAGAACAGTTTTGTGTTATATACATCCCAGTCACGCAAGATTATAATCTGATTACACCAGATTGTATGGTACCCCATTGCTCATGGTTGATTGAAAACCTGACAGGCGGCTCAGACACATTCATTAGGGAGATTCAGCATTTTTTTAACTTTCAGGAACCTCGTTCAGATTTGCATGGACTGGTATTACATGTGCCATTCCCAATTCTTCCTTTGATCAGTGTTGGCACTACTGCTCTGGACTCTCTGCTCCTAAAGCCTATGTCCTAGAGCCATGGAATAATGGAAGCAAGTCTGGGGTTAGAGCAGAGCCACCTGGACTCCCTGATGCAGAGACAGACATTCTAATTTTCATCATGCAGCTGAGGATCAAATTGGGCGTGGAGAGACAGAGAGAACTCTGTTATGTGATGGGAAGATGTATTTGATGTACATATCCTCCTCTGGTTTTAACCAGTCCTGCAGCTTATGCATCTAAACCAGATGAAAGCTCCTGTTTCAACTGAGGAATGAAATCTTATCTCTGCATAGAATAAAATTTAATTTCTCAGCGTTTTACAATACCTGTAGTTTAAGAAGCTACTTTGCATATTTTGAATAACAACATGGTGCTTTAGTGGTTTATGGTTGTTTCAGGTCATAAAGCATAATTTAAAAGTGAAATTTCATTGGGAATATTAAAGCTCAACAAATTTTTCATGGGGGAAATTGTAGATTTTAATTTCAATTAGCCGTTACTGGTGTTAACGTTTTATTCACTGTAGGTAATTTTGTAGTTCCTCTTATTAGCCTGTGATTGTGATCTCTCCGAGCAAATATATTTGCTTGTGTCAGACTTACTGTAATTTCTACCTTTTATGAGACAAATCTGGGTTATATCAAAGGCTATTAGGAATGTTCTTTTCCCACTCTGCAAACCCAGAGAATTTTATACTGCTCTGTAGTGCTGCTAGAACAATGCTCCAGAGAGGCGTGAGGTGGTTTTGAGTCAATCATGCTAATTGTTTTTGTATTTTGCTAAGCTACTGCTATCTTCAGTTGCAATTAACATGACATCTGGCAAAGCACTGGGCTGGAACATTGATTATTCTAATGTTTCTCATTAGTAATCATTAATAACAAATGAATAATTAAACCGATTATCAATTAACCTCTGGCTATGGTTTTTGACACTATTTTTCCTCTGTAGAGACTCACAGCATGTACTGTTTAACTTGCTCTGATGTTCACTTCATCTCCCTTAGAAGATAAAATTGTATTTCATTTTAGTCTGAAGCAGCATAATGTGTACCCTCTACTTCACTAGCACAACAGCCAATGTGCTCTATTCATTGAGACTGCATTTATATTATATTTGTATAAGCATTGTGTGATTTCTTAAACCTCAGTGCTTACTCACACGAGGGTATAAAGCTCTACTTGAGTGGGCATGGGTACGTAGACCATAAATAGGGTGAGGAAGGGCAGCTGATAACTTGGCAGCAGTTATGCACCGTAACCTACGTGCTACCTCCCAGAAAACCTCTCCTTCCAGGAGATTGGGAAGGAACAATTATTTCTTACTTTTGTAACCATTGTAACACCTTTCCTGGGAAACTGTTTCTGGTGGAATACTGCTGTGACTCTGTGATGTGTGGCTTAGTCGAACGAATTTTTTTAGCAAAATTACTCATCTCCCTATAATTTGCCATTCTCACATGTATGTAAATGCTAAGACTACAGAAATATCATGGTGGTCCACACTGCTTAATTTTGAGGAATAAAATGTAACCAGGGTACATCTGCAAAGGCTAAATACAGTGGAAGGGGGGAAAAAAGAGGAAAGATTACTTGTGAGTTATTAACTTTGTTGCCTCTTGTCACTGGTATTCCTGACGGTTACATCTTCCATGAATGGTATGAACACCTGAGTAAGCACATTTATATTCATGCTTACAGTTTTCTGGCTAGAGTTAGGAGCTTGTACTTCCTGGGGTAAGGAACTGTATTTAATAGCCCACAGATGACAAGCTGCCTACCCAATCAGAGCCCAGCTTTCATCTGTTCTTTGTTAAAGATGATCTTCAGGAAGGTGACAGCCACCTGGGAAACAGATGTGGAGTGAGAGAGGGAATTCACTGTACCACTGAACCCCTGGGGTGCATCAGAGCACACTGAAGACACATCTGCCTTCTGTCAACCTGAGAACAATCTCTGCGAGCACAACTGTGTGGCAAAAGTCAGTGACTGCTCTGAACTACACCCTGCTCCTCTTGCCCTAAGGGACTGTAGGAATTCAGACTATTCCCAAGTATACCCTTCACATTCGTTTCAGAATGGATACATGACATAATAGAAGCTTTCCTAATGTTCTAATGTTGCTGCAGTTACCACTTATTACACCAAATTATTATCTTGGACCTAGATATTATGCTTTTGAGGAGTTTTGAAAAGGAGGAACAAATCAATCTTTAGCCAGAATCTAAATGTTGAAGCTGAAAAGACAGATGTCAGAAAGAAATACTGACTTGTTAAGCTGCTGTGCATGGCTGAGTTTGAAATGTCAGTAGAAAACTGTTCCTCTTTTCAGCTCATGGATGAGGAGGAAGCAGCAAGCTGATGATCTGCTACTGAGTCACAACTGCTGGGGAGATGATATAACGAGTAAGGAACTTAAATTTCCCTGTAGAAGCAGTGCTGACTGCTTTACACACTGACAGGCACTGCCCAAAGTGACTGAGCTTTAGGAAAATGGATGAGTCCTGAGATTTTAAAGTCTCCCAGAAAAATTCAAGATTTAGCTCCTTAAAGATATTAGAAAGAGGACTTGCAAAACTGCTCCTCCTTAGACTAATGAAATGCCACTGTGTAGCATTGCTATACGTAGATATGGCACTTCAGGACATAGTTTACTGGACTTGGCAGAGCTGGGTTTATGGCTGAACACAAAAATCTTAGAGAACTTTTCCAACCAAATATTCTGTGATTCTGTGATTCAGGTGCAAATGAGCATAGAGAAACCACCCATTTCTCTTGCCATTTCTAAAGCCTCAAGCAAACAAGAAAAATGAAGAAATTTTGCCCATCATTTTCGGATCTAGTATGCCTAAGAAACATAAATCAAACCCCTATAACTACAAACACATGCAGAGCCACAGGCTTTACTTTGTCAGAGAAAACTGAGAATCAATGCTAACCTGTGCACAATTCTTCAGGTTGCTAAATGCTTGATGTCTGAGGACCTTTTGTGTCCTTAACACTTCTTATTTGTCAAAGAGTCAAATACAAACTCCTGTACCTATTTAACCTGAATACCTAATTAAAAAGAAAAAAAAAAAAAAAGAGACAATATTAATGAGCTCTTTTTTCTTCAGGAAGGGAGACTCTTTTCCTTAGAAGTTCCTCATTTCTAAATATAGCTGAATTAACATACGCTTTTTCTGGTAAATGTTAGGGCTCTCCTGCATCTCTGCTTTAAGATATTAATCAATCCAGGTTATGTAAAAGTGCATTTTCTTTAAAAGTACTCACTGACTAATTTACATGAGATATTTCAGGCTGTAGAATTTTGTGAAGAATGTGTTAAGCTTTGTGCTGACATTTGATTAATCACTTGTTTCTAACAAGTATATTGGCTAATTCTGTCAATATGACAACAGATATGGTCAAATATTGATGACACTGCTGGTGCAAAAACCTCTTAAATCATTTAATGATCAAAGGACAGAAATGAGTATATCTAGGACTAAATTAATTCCATTCTAAACCAGACATATAATGATTGAAATGTGGTCAAATGGCTCATTCTCAAATTCGTTTTATTTCCTTCATTCTATAGGAACTTTAAGACATATACAGCAAATAGATGTACAGAATGGGTCTATAGAGTCTGAAGTTCCTGGCATGTAACAGGATAATAATGTCTCTAATTGGGCAAACAGTGAGTATCTGCCTTTGAACAGAGTTCAGGAGGCTGGATTGTTCAAATGTTATTATACCTGAATAGAAATGACTGTGTCCCACTTTGTAATGCTGTAAACGGCTACAGAGCATGCAAAGTAGAAGACCTGGCACACTTTTACTCATATGTCTCTTCTGCTCAGCCAGCTGGTAGTCATTTTGATTCATTGCTTTCTGTAATCTTCAGTATTTCAATCCTCGTCGTCACCCCAGGAATACAGCTCAGATTGCCCTCAGATCTGTGTTTAATGTGAAGGCCTTAACAGGATGCCATGCATCATTACAGTGACACGAGACCCTCCGGAAATGTAACGGGGTGTGTTTTGCTTGCAGACATGGCTAAAGAGACTGCAACTGTCAGATGAAACACAAAAGAAAGGAAGATAAGAGCAGTCACTCTGTCTGTCTCTCCAAATGATGTTTAAACAGAAATGATAATTGCTGAGCTTGTGAAAGGAATTTGTTTATTTCTTTAGAGCTTTGAGGAATGAGTTGAGTGACTAAAATCCTGTATCAAGGCAGCACTAAGAACACATTGATGGGGAACAGAGGAGTGTAGGATTTTCTTTCTCTTTTCCTACCCTTTCCCCACCTTCCCTCTCATGCACAGGCACACACACTACCTCCTCTATCTCTCAATACCCAGTATAGTTCAGACTTTTTCCTCCTTTTAGGTCCTTCCTGCCATTCCACTTATTTTATTCCTATTGTACAGCTGAGGACAGCAAAAGAAAAGTTAACACAGGTCCTGCTGGCCACAATATTGCTGATAGAGTTGATCTTGTATAGATCTGATGGCTCTTCTTGTTTCTTCCCTCATCATTCCATGCAACAGGAAGGACAGAGAAGGACACCACTTGTACTCCTAATCCCTTAACCAGTCATCCCAAGAACCTATAAATTTCTCTTAATTGCCCTTGGACTTGCAAATTCCTTGCCGCTTCCTGAAAAATCAACATTATGATTTCAAAAGCTATTTCTGGCTTGAAAGCAATGATTTTATATTTACTGTGGGCATTTGTACCACAGGTTTGGAGACTCCCGTGTGTATTTCGGCAGAGTTGAAAAAAGGGAAGCAGCTTCAGAGGCTTGTGTAGTGTGGTCTGAGGCTTTCTTATCAGACTAAATTTCATCTACAGCATCAAAAGTTCTTTCCTACTCCTTGCAAATAATCTTTGGATACATAACAGAAAACTCACCAAAACCTACTCTTTCCCCTCTCCCCCAAATGAAAAAATATCAAAAATCTGTATCTGTCTTAATCCTTAGAGAAAGAGGTAGGTTAAAAAAAAAACTTGGGAGGTTTTTATGCAGGCTGTGCTAGTGTCCTGACTAAAGCCAGACTGGGATCCGCTTGGATTGGTCCCCATGAATTAGTTATCTACAGCAGAGGTTCCTTGAGAAAAGGAAATTAGAGTGCTGTTCAACCACTTAAATTAATTAATGTATATAAAACCCAAATTTCTAATATTACTTACTGTCATGTATCGCAGTCTTAATGTATCTACAGTATCCCTCTCCAAGGGAAAAGACAAGGAAAAATAGGGAAAAAAAAAAGTACTTTTTTCTTAGTTATTTTCTAGGTACATATTTTTTATTGATTCATTCAAGTGCTACATATTTATTGCAACTTGATGCATGAGCTAAGCCTCTCAAGTAAAACAGAGTAACTTTATTTCATGATCTCTCCTTATCAAGACGACACAACCAAAATTGATTAAGTTTCAGGAGTAATATCCATCCCATCCCTAGCTGTCACATACACACTAACTCTGAGAAAACACTCCACACTAGACTAGAAAAGTAATTAGGGAAATAAAGAATATTCTGCTTTTCTGTCATGTATGACTTCTGCCATTTTTATAATGCTTAGTGAAGCATGCCAAATATTCTGTGAAACAAACTGTTCTTTTTAAAACTTGCATTTTTTTTTATTCTAGGCCTATCCCCTGTACAATTATGCTTGAAGAAAATTTTGAAAACAAATTTCATTTGGTAGGAAGTAGATGACTTATAATTTGTAGAGTGTATTGTAATGAACCACAAAAGTGTATTACTGTATGACATAACAGACACCTCTCAACCTACACTGCCACCTACCCTAAATATGCAAATATTTGTTTTAAAATTATTGTTATTCTAATGAAAGTAAAACTTCTCTGTAACATTACCAATAAATATTAAAGCACATGCAGAAGCACAATAAATCTGATATGCTGAATTATAAAAACATCATGTAACCTGCAGTGAAAATAAGCTTCATTGCACTAACCTATTTGCAACATGGATCAATGCCATAATTGAATCTGGACAAAAAAGATTGTTGCTAGGCTAGGTAATATTAGATTAAAAATATATAGATACTTGCAAAGGAGGAAGTTTTGGAGGTAGTTAAAGAGTGTGCAGACTTCATGAAGCATTTTTCTCATGGCTTGCAATAACAGCATTGGCTCTGATTTAGTAATCTCACGAGATTGCCTATTCCTGCTCTTCACATGAGAGTACCGTCAGCCTTCTACTTCCATCAAAAAATATAAAAAAACAAAGCACACAAGGCTTCAGCAATTTTGGTACTACGTTTCAGTGTGACTTCCCACTAACTTTCCTTCTTTCCCTGGGGTCATAACTGCTCATTTAAATTCACATCTAAAACAAGGTCTTAACCAAACTTGTCCACCATCATCCGTCAAGCTCTCAGGGGCACATACCTGTCTGTATAATTCTGGTAAAGTACTTCAGAAATGGCACTTGTGCAAGAAGGAGTGGAACAATTGTCACACCTTGACAATGGGAGCTTTCTTTGGTTTTGCTAAATAAACCTGAAGTTCTTCTGCTACCATTGATCAAATCTTCTAAAGCATTTTTTTCTTTTTTTTTTTAAATTAACATCACTGCATGCCCTAACCCATCCCTGAAGCTGTCTTCAGTAGGAGTCATTTTCTTTCACCTTTTATTTGCCCTGGGCTTCATCCAAAGTAGAGTGGCCAGCAGATTGAGGGAGCTGATTCTGCATGGCCAGGCTTTGGTCATGGGGGAGCTGCAGGGGTGGCTTCTGTGAGAATCTGCCAGAAGCTTCCTCCATGTCTGGCAGAGCCAATGCCAAATTGCTCTAAGACACACGTGCTGCTGGCCAAGGCTGGGCCAATTAGAGATGGTGGGGACACCTCTGTGATAACAGAATTGAGAAAGAAAAAGAGTTATTGCACAGATGTAATTGTGGGCAGAGAAGAGCAGAGTGAAAACATGTGAGAGGAACAAGTCTGACACCGAGGTCAGTGGAGAAGGAGGGCCAGGAGGTGCTCCAGGCACCAGAGCCGAGATTCCCCTGCAGCCCATGGTGCAGCCCATGGNTAGGAGTCATTTTCTTTCACCTTTTATTTGCCCTGGGCTTCATCCAAAGTAGAGTGGCCAGCAGATTGAGGGAGCCGATTCTGCATGGTCAGGCTTTGGTCATGGGGGAGCTGCAGGGGTGGCTTCTGTGAGAATCTGCCAGAAGCTTCCTCCATGTCTGGCAGAGCCAATGCCAGATTGCTCTAAGACACACGTGCTGCTGGCCAAGGCTGGGCCAATTAGAGATGGTGGGGACACCTCTGTGATAACAGAATTGAGAAAGAAAAAGAGTTATTGCACAGATGTAATTGTGGGCAGAGAAGAGCAGAGTGAAAACATGTGAGAGGAACAAGTCTGACACCGAGGTCAGTGGAGAAGGAGGGCCAGGAGGTGCTCCAGGCACCAGAGCCGAGATTCCCCTGCAGCCCATGGTGCAGCCCATGGNGGGGATGCAGAGATCCACCCACAGCCCGTGGAGGAGCCCCACTCTGGATCAGGTGGATGCCTGAGAGGAGGCTGTGACCCCTTGGGAGGCCTGTGCTGGAACAGGCTCCTGGCAGGGACCTGCAGACCCATGGAGAGAGGAGCCCACACTGGAGCAGCTTTCCTGGTAGGACTTGTGCCCCTGTGGGGTCTTATCTTCTCATTGTACTGACTTGATTTTCTTAGTAATAAATTCAGTTAATATCTCTAATTAGAACCTGTTTTGCCCACGATGGTGTTTGGTGATTGATCTCTCCCATTTTTATCTCAACTCATGGACCCTTAGTTATATTTTCTCTCCTCTGTCCAGCTGTGGAGGGGAATGACAGAGTGGTTTTGGTGGGTGCCTGGAATCCATCCAGGGTCAATACGCTACCGCTCCTTTCTGGTGAGACCCCACTTAGAGTACTGCATCCAGCTCTGAGATGCTTAGCACAAGAGAAACATCAACAAGTTGGAGTGAGTCCAGAGGAGGGCCACCAATATATTTAGACCTCCTGTATGAGGATAGGCTGAGAGAATGAAGCCTGGAAAAGAGAAGACTTCAAGGTGACCTAATTGCAGCCATACAGGACCTGAAGTGAAATTACAAAAAAGATAACGAGGGACTTTTTACAAGAATGTGTTGTCACAGGACAAGGGGAGTGGATTAAACCTAAAAGACAGTAGGTTTAGATCAGATATTTGGAGGAAGTAAGTTCTTTGCAGTTTAGGTGGTGAGGCACCGGCACGGGTTGCCCAGAGAGGCTGTGGATGCCCCATCTCTGGAGGTGTTCAAGGTCACGCTGGATGGAGCTCTGAGCACCTGGATCTGAGCAGCCTGGTCTCCCCATGGCAGGGGAGTTGGTACAAGATGATCTTTAAGGTCTCTTCCAACCCAAACTCTTCTATGATTCCATGATCTTCCATTCACATCAATAAATAATAGACAAATACAGCAGCTCTTGTGACATTGAGGAAAAGCTACAGTTTCTGTGAATAAGTTTTAAAAACCTAAGAAGAAGATACCATCTACCAGTCCAGCCATATCATCTACTTTAATATAAAAACTTTTAAGGAGGCTCTAAAACTTGAATAAATTGTGCTTTAATGACAATCTTAAGCATAAATCTTGATCTAAAAGATTTTACCTTTTTTTTTTGCCTGTTATGGGAAGTATACATAATTCTCCTCTTCTATTAAGATGCTACTATTTTTGATAGCATGAACAAGGCTGAGCTAAAGGGTAGCAAGATGCATTTTTCCTGACTATTTACTCAATTTTTCTTTAACAATATTCAGAGAATAATTGCTTGTGAGACCTCTCAAGTGCCAATTTCAAGGATAACCAGGAGCTTTGCAATAGCATAAATATAAAGAACATAAAATTATAGCTGCAGCAATATGTCTGAAGTGTTCCTTCTCTTTCTATTTTAATTTCTCACAGTGTTTTCCATTTTCAGGGGGAATTTTAGGGTTTTTTGAAATCGATGTTGAAAGAAGCAGCCATATCTCTGGTTAAGGAATGTGCTATTGGGAGCTACTTAACAAGTAAAGACTGAGTAAGAGCACTAGTCTTCCTCTATTTTGTGTTGTCTGCAAGCAGTACAACTTCTGATTCCCATATCCCAAAGCCTTTTGAATTCCTCATTTTTTACTTATAGAAGAGAATCTATGTTCCTCACAAGATTAGTCTTACATAAACGGAGTCATAAAAAACCCAATAATTTATTTTGTTTTTTCATTCTTTAGCCTTTCTGTAATCAAGCATTCTTAAATAAAAGGCTCCCTCTAATCCTTCCTTCTAATTTCTTCTTTTTTTATCTTCATTAATGTCAGGTGCCACCACACGTTTTTTGAACACAGCTGTTTGAGGTCTATGCTACCATCTCATAAGGAAGATAAAAAACTTAAATGAAGGGGTTAAGATGGCTAGTACCTGTATTCTGTAGGATTTTTTCCCTGTCAAACATTTGTTGTGTTAACAATTTTCCTGCTATTTTGAGTTCTGTTTTTTCTGCTTTCTTGTTAGACCATACCTGATTTTCCTGTAATTGTCCTGTATTGTCTATGTCACAGAAAAATGCCCAGAATTACAGTTTTACAGACATCAGAAATTACCTTACCTCTCTTCAGTTTCATTGCATCAATATGTTTTGTGTTATCGTTGTGGCAGGGTCTTAATCTTCATTACGATTTTTTAAGAAATAATCAAAGACCAGACTGGCTGGAGACTACCTGTCAGAGAAAGGCATATTTACTGAATCAGAGTGAAAACCAAAACCAACCTTCTTGCCTTAGGAAGGTGGGGAAAGAGGTTCTGGAGTTCTTTTCCCTTCCGGCTCCTAGTTTTGGGCTCTGTTTGCCTGGACTATGCCTCTTCCTTTCCTGTATCCCCGATGGGGCCTGAATTACCTTCCTAATTAAAGAACTCTCTTCCCTCTTTCCAGCCCAGACCTACTCGTACAGTAGTTATGAGTAAAAGAGGGAAGCCCAAGCTTCAGTGAAGGTGCTTAAAGGCATTTACTCAGGTTGCAAAAGGCCAAATGTTAAATGCTTCAAGAGGTCAAGAGTTAGAAGACCCAGAGGTGTGAATCCTGCTTAGGTTTGTGAACAAAGCTCCTTCTGTGTGTGTGTTTGTGTCAGAGAGTGAACAGCAAAGCCAGACAGAGCACAGAGCAGTATGAAACACAATTTTATTTTAATGTGTATGCCACCAGTGAGCCATGAGATGGGGCAGTGGAGACTGTTAAGTATATTACTTTGCTGAGGAACAGAGAGGGTTTTTGGACAAGGAATTTAGTCCTTCAAAATATGTATTTAAGAACCCAATGAAATGAAAAGGCCACGCCCTGCAGATGTACACATTTCCTGTCACAGACCACAGCTGGTTCCTGATGGGAATTCATTCCCAGCTGGAAAAATGGGCAATTAGAGTGTGGAGAGGAGTGCCAGGAAGATAGTCAGCAATGCCATGTATTTTATGACAAAGCATGTAAGATAACCAGCTTCTAGTTTAGAAAAATAAGGTAAATAAAAGAATAATATTACCAAAGCTACTTTAGGTCAGAAACTTCTCACTATGAGGAGCAGCTGGGGGAGGTGGGAGTAAGGAGGCTCAAGGAAGACCTCATTGTCCTCTACAACTACCTGAAAGGGGGTGGTAGTGATGCCGAAAGGTTTTTTTTGCTTTTTATATATTTTTCATATATTTGTAGCTTTTTAGATTTTTAATATATAGTTGTATGGTTTCTAGTGCTTTTCCTGCCCTTTCTTACAATAATCTAATCCTTACTAGCACATTCTTGAAATCCTGTTTAGTCTTGTTCTCAAGAAGAGAATTCCTGACAAGGACATCTTGTTTTTCACCAGAACTTGAGAGACATAACAAGATACAGGGCAAAGAAGCCCCTGGACCAACTCCAAGGGGCAGACCCAAGGGTGGGTTACTGGGGCAACTGATCTCCTGTAGGATGTACCTGCTAGATATACTAATTAATTGACCTTATAAAAATTGTAAATTCCCGTATCATACATGTGCAGACATATATATGTGCACCTTAAAGCTTTCATTAAAAAATTCTGTTTTTGTCTTACCACTTTAACGCTGTTGCAAATCTTGTCTTTTGAATCCATCCAAGGAATTCATTCCAGCAGCAAGGAAGGGATCGGCCTCTTCTTCCAGGAAACTGTGACAGGACAAGAGGAAATAGTGTCAAGGTACACCAGGAGAGCTCAGGCTGGACATGAGAAAGAATTTCTTCACTGAAAGGGTGGTTAGGCACTGGAATGGGCTGCCCTGGCAAGTGGTAGAGCTACTGTTCCTAGAAGTGCTCAAGAAATGACTGGATGTGGCACTCAGTGCTATGGTTTAGTTGAGTTGCCATTTCAGGTGTTTGGCCAAAGGTTGGACTTACCAATCTTGGAGGTCTTTTCCAACCTTAATGATTCTATGATGTCTCCATCCCTTCTTTTTTTTTAAAGGCTTATTTCAATGGGGCTACAATGAGTGCCCCACCCCTCCTTTGTTTTCATTTAAGGCTTGTTCCTAAAACTAAGTATTTTGATACATGCCATGAAGACCTAAATCATATTTGTATTTACACTGAAACCATGTGACAAAAGAATATGTTTTATTAAATATTTAAAGTGATTAAAAAATATTGAAAATATTGAGAATGCAAATAGTAAAAAATACAAAATATGTAAAAGGAGTGATCTAGTTATTTCTGCAAAGTCAGATCTGAACACAGGTAATTACAGACTTGACAAAGATGCAGGAGGGGTTAAAGAACTGGGCATCTCTTCTTGCTGTCTCTTAAGAATTAATGTGCAAAAGAAATCTGTAAGTTTATTTTAATGGTGTGTTTTGGATAACTTCCTATAAAATATATATGACCTACATGGTGCACTATATCATTAAGCTGTAGTATTTTACTGCAAAGATATTTTTGCAAGAGCCAACCTGCAATTTAATCATAACTACAGTATTTCAATCTTAGTATATAAATACATTCTTTATGAAACACTCAATTCTAATTTAGAATTTTAAAAGGACTGATTAAGTACACACTGAAGTCAACAAATAAAAATCTTTGTCTGAAAGCACTGGGCTTTACTGCTAGTCTAGGTAAAAATGTTTAAATCAG
The DNA here is from genome assembly GCA_013397915.1 of Daphoenositta chrysoptera. Taxonomy (NCBI): domain Eukaryota; kingdom Metazoa; phylum Chordata; class Aves; order Passeriformes; genus Daphoenositta; species Daphoenositta chrysoptera. Next base: position 26,131 of record VZRO01001827.1, read on the forward strand.
ATAGCATTTTTTTATATGCTATGTTATTTAGGACCACTCCACATCTTTTGAAACAATGTTGTGGAAGATACAACACATTTTTTGAAAGAGTCACTATGCATCTGGGAAGGTCTCAAATGACACATATTTAGATGAATGCTAGGAAAATAAAATGACAGTCCATAAATAGAAGCTGGCATGCTGCAGCAGAATAATGATTCTTCCCTTTGGTATTCTGGACAAAGAAGACAAAGCCAATTCAATCTGCGCTACACTGCATTATGGCATATTACATCCATTATTCCAAACAAGCTTGATTAAAATATAATTAATGTGATGTTAGCTTGCTATTAATGTCTCATGAATAAGATATTTTATATTGTTTACTGGTATATTGTTTTGTTTGTAATCTGTATCACAAATATACTTGATCAGTTTTATTGTATTTATTTAAATTTGTTCCACTTCCTACTTTTACTGGTAAGTGCGCTTTATGTTCCAATCTTCATTATTTGAGATTCAACCTACCTCACCAGTGTCAGAGAAAAGATGAGTCCAGAAAGGCTGGATATTCTTCAAGAAGAAAATCCTAAAGGCTCAGGAGCAGTCCATCCCCACAGTCTGGAAGACAAAATGTCGGGGAAGACTGGCCCAGCTGGTCTGAGAGTTTTGACTGGAACTCAGGAATAAAGAAGAGTATATGATCTTTGGAAAAAGGTGCATGCAACTCAGGAGGACTAAAATGATGCCATGAGCTTATGTAGGGAGAAAATCAGAGGGGCCAAAGTCCAAATAGAAATTAATCTGACTAGTGCTGTGAAGACAATAAAAATATTTCTATAAATATTATGGAAACAAAAGGATGGTTAAGAAGAATCTTCATCCTTTATTGAATATAACAGCAAACATAGTGACAAAGGAGGTGGAGGAAGAAGGTAGGTACTTAATGCAAGTCCTGCTTGACTAATCTGATCTACTACGGGATGACCCACTGAGTGGGTGAGGGAGAGGGTGTGGGTGTGGTCTACCTGGAGTTCAGTAAAACTTTAAGAATATTTCCTACAGCATCCTCCTGCAGAAACGGGCTGCTCCTGGCTTTGACAGGTGCACTCTTCACATGGTAAAAACCCGTCTGGATGGCCAGGCCTAGAGAGTGGTGGGGAATGGGTTTAATCCAGCTGCTGACCCGTCACCAGTGGTGTTCCCCAGGGCTCAGCACTGGGGCTGGTCCTGTTTAACATCTTTATCAGTGATCTGGACAAGGGGATGGAGGAGGGTGGGACAGAATGAGAATGAAACAAGAAGAGCAGGACACATATCCAGGGCCTGACAGAGTAATAGAATTAGAGCATGCTTTGGCTGGAAGGGACCTTTAAATGTCCTGTGGTCCAAACCCCTGCCATGGGCAGGGACATCTTTCACCTGGATCAGAAGTCCAGGTAGATGATGTGAGTGATAAGATTCTGCATCTACTGATTGACAAATACAAAGGTGGCAGAGAACTCTGAAAACACACAATAGTACATGCTCAGCTCATGGTATTTGAGAAGTGGACAAGTGTGGCTTAATTTATAATCAATATGCATTGTCCTTTATTTAAATACTTCACTGACATCTAGTACTGTAATGTTGAAATATCCAAACTACAGAAAAAAAATATAAAAAAAAAGTTTATACAAAAAATGCATAAATTATAGAAAATCTAGAATTCAGACAAAACAATCTTCGGTATATTCAGATATATAAATATGAGAGTATTTAGAATGTTGATTGGACTATTTATTTTGGTATTCTGGTTATAGTGAAAGCTCCATGTAGATGAGGTAAGATCTTTAAAATTAGTTTTGGGAGGACCAAAAATAGATTTTCCAATCATTATCAGTTCGAATACTTTGTAGAATTTAGTGCTATAACATTCTCACATACAATTTATAACTCTGAACTTGTAGTTGTTTTATTTTCCTTTTTATCCATATTATCTGAGGTCATATGATATAAGAAAATGAGGACTCAGAAATTGTTAAGACTGGCAAAATAATTTCCCTGATTTATTCTCTCTTGGGAAAACTTTTATATGGAAACATGCCTCAGGATTTGTCCACGGTCCCTGTACAATCATTTATCATGAAGATCACAAAACCAAATTCTATTCTGTTCTTGGTACAATCCAAAAGGAAAAAAAGACACATTAATATTTTAAACATATTTAGTCCAGTTGGAAAAGTTCTGTACAAATACCCTTCCTAAATGAATTTTAGTGATCATGAAATAATAGTTATCTAGTAATAATACCTCTCCATTTCAAATATGGATTAATTATCACACACAGCAATTTCAAAGGTTCTTCTGTATCCTTTGATAAATGCTGACTCTTGACAGTTGAATTAGGAAGTGCTTTGCTAAAAGTTAGCTGGTTTTGAAAAGTGGGTTTTTTGATAAGCTGATTGTTTCACTATTATACTCTTCCTCTGCTTCCTACTTAATTCTCTTGTGACCATTGATTTACATCAAAAATTTGCTGATGGTTCAGAATTCTCATCTTATACTTATGACTGGCAGAAGAATGCCATACAACCTAGATCAAATTATTAATGAGAGAGAGAGAGATGAAATTTATTTAGATGAGAAACAGAACAGGAAAGTATTACTGTACTGCAGTTCTTACAGTGCTACATCATTATGACACTCAGACCTAAAGGACATGACAGATGATGAAGGCAGCTGTGTTAATGCACTGGGTAGGGGTGTCTGTGTAAGGCAAATTTCAATTCTAATATTAAATACATTGATTGTTCAGTGCAGAACTTTTAAAATGCTTTACACAAAAGAAACAGGTATTTTAATACGATCAGTTGTTGATGACAAATGAACTGTTCATAGCTGATAGGATTTATGGTGTCTGGCAAATCAAAACTTATATTTGATGTTGAATACATTTTTGTCCTTGCCCTTTCAGCAGCATAATTGAAGAATACTTAAATGTCAACTTACACTTAAATATAAGTCTGAACATTTACAGTCATCTCATTTCATGCTTATTTGGCTTGGGAAAAAAAGTTATTTGCTATGAAGCTTGAGAAATGATCTAACAATATGTAGAAACTTTTTATAAACTGGATATTAAAAAATTAGCATTGGAATAAGAATGAATGGTCTGGCTTTTAAACAAAATGATGTCTAAAAAAATAGTTGCCAGTGGGGTCCTCATGCCAGTGATCATTGTGCCTCCTTGTAGGAGAATGCTGAGTTTGTTCAAGTGTTTCTAATTCCAACCTGAGATCACATTAAGGAAACTTGATAGATAATGTCACTGCTGACCTTCTATATCAAAGTATTCTGTGGAGGAAGACAATTTAAAGAACATAGGATACAGTGAAACTCTTAAAAGGCCTGACAAAACTGAAATGACCTGTTCCAGATTTTGCTGTTAAAGTAAAAAAATTGGAGGAACAAAATGCCTTTTGGTTTCTTGACTGATGAGAGCAATATTCACTTTTGCTGTGGTGGTGGAGAAGGGATCTGTGGCAGGGTGGTGAGCAGAGTGGTAAGACTGTGAATGGAGATCTCTCTCTCTCTCTCACTGTATTAAGTTGTGTAAACTTTGGACTCTAAGAAATTACACTAAAGCACGGGACTTTCCTGAAACACCACCCGGGAGAACTGAGCTTGTTTGCCCCACTCCCCTGCTGGCTGATGGACTTGGTGCCAGATGACAGGAGAGACACGAGGAAGGCTGAGTAAGGTTATGTGTTCAAATGGCAGAAGCAGCCAAAGGCTGCCTGGAATCTGTCCCTGCCCGTGCTGCCCATACCCACCACCACTTTTGCTCACACAGACACAGGTCTGTACAAATACATTTGTGTCTGGGTAGCATTAACTACTGCTATAATATGCCCCAATTCAGAAGACTGAAATAAGAACTAACAGCTATAGAAGTTGCTTCTGATGTTGGTTGGGTTTTTTTCTTGTTTGTTTTGTTTTTTGTTTATTTCTCTGAAGTGTAAAAAAGGAAACCCCCATTTTTGTATTAAGCACCTTATACATGCATCCTTTAGTAAGAATTTTCCCAAGATAATTTCTAAATTTGGCCTTTGAAAAGTGCCATATCAAGTTCACTGATTCTTCTGAAACACCTAGACCAACCAACTTCTCTAAGGAATAAAGTGAGTGAAAAATACGGGGAAAATAGCAAAGGATGAAGAGTGACACTAATATTAAATAAAGATTCTCAGATTTAGGCTAAGGTCAAGAATAATCCTTTCAAGGGTTTCTGTCATATTTGTCTGCTTTTGTTAAAATTTTAGTCAACTGAGGCAGGGATCTGATGAACGAGAGTGGACAATTTGGACAGATGTTGAAAAGGTCACCGTTCAGCAGCAGATTGTGGGTTTATCTTTCTAAATAACTATTTTAGTATTTGTGAACGTCCTTAAGAAATTGAAAGTTTAGGTTTTAACACAGTCAGTGGATAACAAAATTAAATAAACACTGATTCTTATATAGATGAACTCAGCTCTGAAGATTTTCTAGAAATAAATCCCAAATGAAGAGCCTTGGATGGACTGAGGAGATTATACATTTGCTAGAAATTCAAGGCAACAATAAAAAGTTGCTCTCACGCTTAATAAGGCAGAACTACTGAAACAGTACCTTCAAACGTACCAGAGTATATTTAGCAGTGCTTAATATTTTCAAGTTTGTGATTTATTGGTTGAACCATAGTGGGTGACATTTGTGCAGCTCAATAGCTGTTCAAATAATGGAAAGAATAGCAGCAGTTTTGTCTAGTAATATAAGGATAAATTCATTCTGGTGTTGAAGCAGCTTTAAGGCTGAGCAATAATGGAAGGGGCACAGGAGAACCTAGAATATCTGTGAAAGAGGCAGTGATATTACAGATACAGCATTGGATTTGACTGCAATATCATGTAGAAGGATTGCCCTGGAGGACTGGTAATCTATAAAAAAAGGCAACTGCAGACATAAAAATTATGTGTAGGTTGTATTACTGCAAATATATTTTAAAGCTTTATTTCACGAAAAGAAAGCATTTCCAGAGAGATGGATGTGTAAAAGAGCAGAGTGTTCAGCCCTGATAGGAATGCCACTGGTGCCTTCTCACTGCAGAGGCAAACTTGGAAATATTGCCCCAGAAGAATATTAAATATAAATGTAACATATACATATAAATGTAAATCTGCTAATTTTAATTTGACAAATCAGAACTGGGTTTTTGGGCTAGTTGAGCACTTTGAAGTTTCTTTTCCTCAAACCCACTTTCTTAATTTAACTATTAGAAACATCTCCCTCTCTCCCCCTCTCCCCTCAAAGAGGCAAAGACATTGGAGCACCTGAGACTCCTCTAATTAAAATTTTAATTATTCAAAAAATTCTAATTAGTTACAGGGAAGAATTGTGACAATTTTTCCCTAGGTTAACAACTGACTGTTTCATAAAGGTAGGAATGTCAATTTTGGAAGTGGAACCTTGAATAACTAGACAGCAATGACAATGTAAAATCAGCCATTTTAACCAGCTTGAAACAACAGAAACCCAGGTAGTGCACAGCTTGTACACAAGTTTATTGTTTTTTTGGTTTTTTTTGTTTTTTTGGTTTTTTTTACTGATTTTCTTGTAAATCTACACAGAGTTCACACTGATTTTCTCTTTAGTACACTACTTGTTTTGTGTCTCTAGAATTTTTGAAGTTGGGATGCTTTCTCCATATGCAATTCTGGGCCAACGGTTTGCGAAGTTTAATGATTCCCTAATGCATGCATGAGGAGAAAAGAAAGGACATTGGAAGCTCATTAAGTACAAACTCATGGTGTTGCATATCCTATTGATCCCTGGCAGTCAAATTTAAAGCTTGGATTTCAGGGCTGTAGAAGAAAGTTTAATGCCACCGTGATTCGTGACAGATTTGTAACATCAATGACATTACCCTTAAGGGCAAAAAATTATTCTAAACTGGATGCAGCCGCGAGACAGAAACATGACAGAGGATCTGACCAAAATTAATAGCAAGAAAACTTTTTTTTTTGGCACAAGCCAGATTTGAACTCACCCAGATGTATGTTTGTGCTGTTTGTTATTCTGTTCCTGAATACTCTGACTCATCATAACCTCTTGTATATGAAATCGTATGTTTGGGCTGTCTGAGTTGCCATTTCGGGACCTACACTTTATATTTCTCCCTAAGCCCAAGGTTTCTGTGTGGAAAATTTACTGCCTCTGAAGCAGACTTGGCCTTTTGCTTGAGAGTCAAATAGACACTCACCTGGGACATGGTGAGCATTTCATTTTTATCAGCAGAGTAGTTGTCCTCTTGTCATACTCATGGAGATAATGTAAGGGTTTTACTGCATTTTCTTCAAAACATGAAAAGATTCAAGGAGAGAATCTTAAGATATTCTAAAAGCATACAGGAATTATGTGTAATTTTATCAGAATACATAGTAATTGCATATACTTGTATTTTATAATTACTGACACATAAAAAGGAAAGGTTGTGTTGTTTTTTAAAGAGATACACAGGGCAAGAAAGGTTGAACTGATCATTATACTTTAAAAAAACCCAAAAACCAACTCTTCTGAGAGGAAATGAACTGTATTCAGGCAAAAAGACTATACCTTCTAATTTTGAAGCCCTGGAAAAGTATTTTTTAATAAATGTTTTATTCCACCATTTATTACTACTACTACTACTACTACTACTACTACTACTACTACAACTATAACCCCAGCTACATTAAAACATGTATGCAAGAAAGAAGAACAGAGAAAAAACGTTATCTGAGCCTTCTAGTACACCTTATCATCTTGAAGCTTTTAGAAACTAGAACTGAAAAAAACAAAGCCAAACAAATCTGAAGAGAACTGTCCTTACTACTCTGTGAAGTTACATTAAGTAATTTATGATAATCTCCAATAGCTGAATTGCCTTCCTCCTTTCCCCTCTAAATTGTTAAACTAATGTATCAAAGAGTCTGATAATGTCTTATGGCCCTCTTGGACTTTCCTTTGTTAAGCACTTCCAATCCATTTCTACAGATTCATGATTCACGGTGGAAAAAACCTGGCTGCAAACTTAATTCACTCTGATTGAGTGAGTGAATTCATTGTATTCATTCATGTGAGTACATTCATTGAGATCAGGGTAGTCTTAGAGTACCTAAAAATCTGATGCACCAGTTAATAAAAAGTCAAACAAAGTGGATTTGTTGCCCTAATTTTCAAGACAGATCCTGCTTTTTATTAAATGATCAAATTCAACCCCAAAAGATACACTGTAGTTACAAAATATATAGCCAAAAATCTTAAAATGAAACTGTTGCATCAAGATTTTGTTCATTCCATGTTATGGTTATTCACAAATAAAATATTATGGGTTTGGATTGTCAAACCAAGCTTTTCAATAAAAATCCCATAAACTAAAAGAATGTAAGGATAAAAATTAATAGCAAGAGACTGGAACATTTGCTCCAGGAAAATATACTATTGAAAAAAATTATTTGGATCGGATCTTAAAGTGAGCTGTAAATGTCCTCCACAAGCCATTTTATTTCTTATTGATGTTTAAATCTCCATGCAGCATTTTAGCACTCACTAAAAATATAAATCCATAACAGTAACATTAACATGTACTTACTACGTGGTGCACTATATACCATAAAAGGTCTCCTAAAGGTGGCATTTTATTTTCTTTCTTTTCTTTTTTCCCACCAGGATTTTGTCCTGTGGTGCCTGATTTCATCATTTATAGTTAGATTTGTTATTTCACTGACTACTGTATAGTATATTGTATAGTATTTTATTGTAGAATTAGTTCTAGAAGACTATTAAATGCTTCCCATCAGAGAAAGATATTTAAAATTCATATGAATATATAATAAAATCATGTAATTATTTGGGTTAGAAGGAACCCTAAAGATCATTTAGTTCCAACCCTGCTACCATGGAGAGGGACAGCTTCCACCAGACCAGGCTGCTTAGAGCTTCACCCAGCCTGGCCTTGAACACTTCCAGGGATGGAGCACCCACGGCTCCCCCATACAACCTGTTCATGTGCCTCACCACCCTCAAAGAAAAGAGTTTCTTCCCAATATCTAATTCAAACATGCCCTCTTTCAGTTTTAAGTCATTCACCCTTGTCACCATCTGCTCTTGTAAAAAAGTTCCTCTCCAGGTTATGATGTATTATCATTAAGAATACTGCCCTAATTCACTGAATCAAATGACCTGGACATATTTTTTTCCTTGTTACCTGCTCAAAGATAACAGGCATCTGCTTTAAAGCTGCAGACCCCAGTTTTCAAAATGGAACTTTTAAAAAGGCAGTCACTAAACCACAATCACTTAATTTATGAAACTCCTGAAATACTCATGGTACCTACTGACAGCACAATAAAACTGGAAGAAAAAGTAATATAATTGATGCAGTACATAGCTGTTTCTACATTACTCTGTTTGTTGTTAGTTTTTTTAAATTAAACAGTAATCTTTATTATTCCCTATGTTTATGCATTGTCATGATATGCAGCTTTGTTATTGTAGCTATAGTTTTATAGTCTGTGGTCACTCAGAACAAGGAAATGTATTTCAGTTACATCAAAATTGAAGAAATATCTTTTTGGGGAAACAAGGTTTTCCCCAAATTTTTACAATTTAGAAAAAAAAATTTATTTTAGTTTGAATACTGAAAGCTTTCAACGGGAGAAAATAAAAAAAATATTTCATGATAAAAGTACATTCAGAATTCAATATATTTTTGTGAGAATCACAAATTAATAGTTTCCAAAAATTAACATTCAACAAGGCATATTCAAAAATACTTAGTTACAGCAGAATATTTTAAATCATGTTATGCATGCTATATTCACATTCATTTCCAATTAAATGAGTACCATGTAAAGAAAACAAAAGGAATTACTGAATATTGTTAAGTAGAGTAGTCTATTATTTTTCTGCAATAGATTTTAATTCTAGTTAATATTTTCTGGACTTCACCTGTTTAAAAAAAATTTTTCTGTAAATTTTTTCAGGTGCCATTCTGCTTTCTTTTCTTTCTCCCTCTCCTCTTGCTCCATGTAGCATAATTATTAGGCCTCCTCCATGTTCAGAGAATATTTCAGCGACTACTGATCCTGTGAGATGCAAGACTATTTTATACTTGAATAGGACAGGATTTATGCTATAACCCCACAAAAGTAGATTTTCTACAGAGAGGTTACTTTAGTAATGATGAACTTGAGGCCACAAGAATGCAGAATGCACAGAAAATCAAAATAGCACATACACGCAGGATTAAAAAAGAATCTAAGCACTGTGAATTGGGAGTAGATGAAAGGCAACTTTAAAGAAAATTGGTTAAATAGGTTTCCTTCAACAGTGCTGTTTGCCTCCTGCATATGTTCAGTTTATTTATTATCTTTTATGAAAGAATGATCTTTTCATGCTACCTGTTACAGCTATAAAATGACATCATTACTTTGTTAACTTTAGTTTTATCTGAAACTAGAATAATTAACACTGGAATCAGCTGCCCATATTTCATAAATGCTGCTCAATGCCATATTAGAAGTTAAGACTGTGCAATTGCTGATGTTCCTTCTACTGCATGGCTTTTCACTTAATGTCATGAGACATAGTCCTCAATAAAAGCAGTCAGCAGAAGAAATAAGCTAAGATAACCTTTGACATAGAAGTACGACCTCAAAAAAGTCAGGTAAATAGCAGTAGGATGGTAATCATCCTTGGCTACTTAAACCAGGCAGAAAAATAATGCTTGACTAGATAGGTCTCCAAACCCAATTCAGGATGACTCCAGGAAATCAAAGGTCTTTTACCCTAATAGACAATTTGTGGTCAGAAGTTCTCTATGAACTGACTGCACTGCCTATCAAGTACCTTTTTCTTCCTCTCTAGCTTGAAGAGATTCTACAAAAAACAGCACACAATATTCAAAGCTGGTTTAATTTTTTTTTTCCTAACCTTGCTATTTAAGTTGGCCTAGTTCAACAGGAGGCCAGCAGGCTGGCCCAATTTCTTAACCTTGCTATTTAGTATTCCTTAACCAGCCTAGTTCAAGAGGAGGCCAGCAGGCTGGCCCAAGCCCAGGGAGGCTCTCTCCTTCAGCCTACTACTGGATGGATCCTTAGGATGGAGCCAGGAGGCTGTGACTGGAGCCAGAAGGCTGTGACTGCTGCCGGGGATGGCAGCCGGACCCTGTGGAGCTGCTGCCTCAAGGGCAGTGACAGGAGGGGCAGTGGGGCAGTGGGAACACTCTGGTGACCTAGCTGCAGCCCTGCAGCTCCTGGGGCTGGGCCCTCCTCCCTGCACTCGGCAGGAGCCGTGCACTGAAACTCCTCACCTGTAAAGATACCACTCCTCCCTCTTGAAAAAAAACAGTTTTCTCCTGAGGCAATGTCATGTCTTTACTGGTTTTCTTGCCTATGCTCTGTAGAGCATCATCATCCCTTTTATACAAAAGTGATAGCTGTCCTGTAGGCAAGGAAGGGTTCTGCTCACCTGTATGGAAATCTGAGCATGTACGAAGAGATTCCTGATCATTTCCAAGGACTGCAAAACTTTTGGATTTTATAATTACAAATAGTTCTAAATTTATATTGCACACATTATAAAATTAAACCGCTGCTCATAATGATGAAGCATTAAAAGGTCAAGAAAGTGAAAATTCACTTTCACTTCAACAAAGATCCTCATTCTAGGAATACCACTTTCCATGAAAAATTGGGAAAAGAGAGAACATAAGGAGGAGGTGATGAATATCTTAGCATCAGCATAACCACTGCCAATGTAAATTTGAGCACAAGATTCATCTCTTTGTGACAGAGGGGAGTTGGAGCCAAGGGGTAACATTTCCCAATAAAGTCTTTCCTAAACACTCACAGAAACAGGATTTTTAAAACCAAGAAAATTTATTAATGTATTTATAAAGGGTAGATCCTTCCTGTGCCTCCTAAAAGGAGGAACATCACAACTGGGAGCACAGTGCAGGAATCAGGGATCTGACTTCTGTTGAGTTTGTCACACGAGAGAGGAGGAATCACAGCACGTTCTCCAGCATGGATGTAGGAGCATCTCCTCAGCAGATCCATTCCACTGTCCAGCTGACGGTGCCCTGCTGTTCATTTTCTTCCTCCTCCCTCTCCTCCTTAGCACTGCTGAAAGTTTCCCCTGGCTGCCACTGTCAGAGCCAGCGCTGCTCTGGTTGGGCAGCCAGCAGAGCCCAAAGAGCACGAGGAGGATTTCGGCAGAGGCCCGGAACCACCAGTGCTGGCAGGCTGAGAGGAGCACGCTTCCCTGGCTGAGTCCAGATGGCTCTGGCTCCTCTGCTCCATCTCCTTCAGGAGCCAAGCCATCTCCTGGGTTTGCTGCTCATGCTACTGCAAGAGCTCTTCCATGACATCTTCCTTCTGGTCACCCACCCCCAGTACTCAATGCAGGATGCTCAGCACCATCAGGATTTGGGTATGGCCCCAGCCATGGCTTGGAGGAGGAGGAGAGAAGGGGCTTGGAAGGACTGGGTGGCAGGGAGAAGGTAGCTGGGACAACAGAGGCAGGAGACACAGGGACCTGGGAATGTGTGGGAGAAGGGATGAGGGAGCTCAGAGGTACCAAGGGCAAGGTTGGTGAGCCCTGTGGGCATGGGACCACATCCCCACAGCCCCTTGGAGACTGACCATGGCTGACAGCTCCAGGCACCTTCCCACCCAGCTCTGAGGGCAACACCTTCCCTGCCCAGGGTACTCCTGGAGCCTCTCACCCTTCCCTCAGCCTTGGAAACACATTCTGGCCTGGCCCTCTCTCAGCCCAGCCTTCCCGGCCTGCCCCATCACCGCTGGGCCCAGGCTGCACTGCCGGGTGGGACATGTGGTGACACTGCTCCGAGACCTGTTCTGTGTGATGTCCCTGGCATCAGAGCCACGTGCTGACACCCCACCCTGCCAGCCATGGCCAGCACTGAATAATGCTTTGAACTCGGCCTTCTCTTCAGAAATCCTAAAACAATCCTGTTCCCCTCAGCAGACTGGTTCAGTTTTAACTTCTGTTGAATTATTATTCCACAATAGAGTAAATTTTAGAGTATCTGCAGTTACTTTCACTCTTTTCTTGTTTGGGCAATGTTACTTTGCAAATATTCCATATAAATATCCATGAAAAACAATGCTCCTTTTTTTTCCTGTTTCCCTATTTTCCTTTCTATGCTGAACCCCCCTCACGTATATGGACATCTAGCTGCTGTCTCCTGCTTCTTTGTGGTAAAGGCAAGGTTAAAGAGGCCGTGAGTCTTAGGTCTGTTCAAAACCATCAGGCTGAAAATCCAAATAACAGAGTCATTTGGAAAGAGAATTTAATTTCCATTGTTTCTGGCATGAAACATTTAGATAAGTGGCCCCAAAGTGGCTTCTCTGGCAGCCACGGTGCATTGAAAACTAATGCCTGATTTTTTGTCCAATGTCATTCCTAGGTCCCCTTCAATACAGCAGCTTTCAAAATTTCTATGTTCTAAGTATTTAAAATTTTTTAGTGTAGCATGCATAGATCAGCAATTTCTGTGCTGTGGTGAAATATATGGTACAAAATTTATCTGTGTTAAAATATAACAATATAGTAAAATCAGTGGAAAGTATTCATGTCACATTGACATAGCTCACATTTAGCCAAAGCAAATATAATTCAAAAAAGAATAATGTGCTTCGTTTCAGTAATACCTACTTTGCTATTTGTCAGTTTTCATTGCTTTTTGCAACTCCCTCTAATTTAGTGCCATTTGAAATTTCACTAAGGTGAAGTTAAATCCTTCTAGTGCTTTACATTTACTTTCTAGTTTTCCCCTGGGAGAACAATCACACTGTAAAACAAAATGGGTAACTACATTTTAAATTGAGATTCCTCCTGAGGAATTCTGACATTTGACTAAAAGAAAGAGACTTTGGTAAAATGTTGTTTGATTTACTCCTTGTAATCAGTCACAGAAAAAAAGAGGGATTTAGGATTGTTATTAACTTTACACTAAAGAGAAATTTGATTCCCTAAAATTAGTATCTGTGATGTGTAATGACAGTGATTGAAAAAGAGAAATGAGAGTGACCTGATACAAACCCAGAGCACTTGGATGGCACAGTGCAGGGGTATTTGGGGGTAAGCTGGTTCTCACAGAACAGAGATGTAATCCAGCTGTCTGGGTGTTTAAATGAAAGAGATCAGTACTGAGTTTGGACACTCTAAATAGTGCTCACACCCTTCAGAAGTAAAGGTGGTGGAAGGAAAAGGGGACAGTAAATAATGGAATAACTGGAGCGTACTCAGATTTTCCCTGATCCTTCTCAATGTGTGTTTCTCTATAGATAAGCAGGGGGGCATGCAACAAAATTGATTATGTGCATTTCCATCTCTACTAAATGCAGGAACTAAAGATAAATTCCTTAATTCCTGGCGAATACATTAAGTAACAACCATGGGACATAAACACAAATATTCCTACTTTGACAGTACAAAATACACTAATTTTCAGCCTACTTCTAACTACATCTCTCCTGACGTGCTGACTAGGGCCGGCTTGGTGTCAGTCACGTGCTTCAGTGGCTATCTGTGAGCATGCATTCATATTCACACCTTCCAGCAAAATTACTGTTAGGAAGTGATTAAGAAACTAATTGGGTCATTACCCAGGAGGAGAAGCCTGTGATGCTTATCACCAGTTATTAATTTTCATCACAAAGTTTTAGCTTTGTCTATAGTTCCCAGTTAGAGTTGATACAGCAAATATAACTCAACTACAGGACGTGACTGATAAAATTATATTCCCCACCCCAAATTCATGGTGGAACTCTTGTGGACTGAAAGAAATAATTAATCACAAGTTTTAGAGGTATATTTTTAATGTACCACTGTGAAAGGTCTTTTGATGACTATCTTTTGGATGTAATCTTCATGCTTTCTTAGAGCTGAGACATACCATTTTGGATATCCTGTAGGAGAATCACCCTGCATCCACAGCAGAGGTCACAACTGCAGGTGTTCTAGATATTACTGAGTCTATTTTTTAGATGATGGAATTTTGTCATTTGCACAGACACCTTCCTGATTATTTACAGTTCATGTCTTTAAACATACAGACATCAAGCAAAATGATTTCTGGTATTGGAGAGGCTGGCTCTCCTATTCAGAAGGCATCTGAGAAATCTCTGCTTTCATCCTGAAATGGAAAAGACTTATTTTATGCCCATATGCTATATTGATCTGTTTTAATAGAAATCCCAGGACAGTCAGTTTTTCTTCAATTTATTTTGCTTGCTAGGCATTTGATTACTTTTATGGTAGCTTAAGAAAGCTTTGCCAGCTCTGACTCAATGTTTTTCAAACAAGAATTTTTCTGTGGGGGCTGTTATATTCTACATTATCTCCTCTTAGCTTCTCAGGTTCATAAAGCTTTTTATGTAGGCTGCATGGCTTTTAAGATTTACCACAAAAATGCTGCCTTGGCCACCACTTCCTGCTGCATGAGGAGCATGGCAAGTTGTGCAGATATTGACATGTTAGCATGAGCTTTCTGAGTGTCTCCTGGACATCCCCCTTACTGTGCAGGCAACTGGGTAGCTTAAATATATATTTTTAACAGAAAAGTGGGGCCTGGTCTTTCAAATTGTTGATATTAAGCATTACCACCAGCATTGTACAGAAGGAATATAATCCATTTCCTACGCAGCAAGGTGAATGTCAAGAAAAAAGAAGTCACTGGTATCACCAGGGCAAAGAATACTTGGAACTTGCTGCAATGTCATGCTGATCTGAAAGAGGATGCTTTGTTTTACACTCATGCCTTTGAGTATTGCATCAAAAGGATTAATTTGCTGGGGAATTATTAACTGCTTTTCCTGCATACAATGAGTTTTTTTTTAAAATTACATTGTGCCAAATAATACTAAAATAATTGAATAGCTGATGATGTCTTCTGTTGCAATAAATGTAGATAGTGAGTATTCGATCTAATTTAATACTGGGCATCAGATCAAGAAAATTTCTCCATACTCCACTGATTTGCACTGAGTGAAATCTGAAAATATAAATATATTATAACAGATTAGCAATATGTGAATGTAGATTTACATATATTTTTTTTTTATCATGACGACATGGTATCTTAATCAAGTTGGACATACTAATTAAGGACTTTTGCATTAGCAAAATTAATTTGGATGTTACACCTATTCTGATTCTCCTAGTTAGAGTTCATCTGAAAAACTGCTGTGTCTACTATTTAGGTACTGTGATAGAATTGTAATTCCTTCTTGGTTGCTAAGAATTTAAATATTTCTTCTGACACTTTATTTGTGGGGAAAAGCTGGGAAAGAGGAGAGAAATTGTTCCAAAGTAACAACTTGGTTTCTGATTTTTCTAGAAAACAGGTTTTTAATCAAAACTATGGGTAAACTTTTCAATATATGTGATACCACATTTTTAAAAAGTTGATTTTGATTCCTCAGTTATAGAGGAATTATGTAGAGGAATTACAACATTCTTGTGTTAATCAGAATGTATAAATCCATATGCCACAAACTGACATTTGTGCATATCTATGAGGTTATCATGACTCTGTTTGCAGAGTAACACCATAAAGCTCACTTTTCAGTGGGAGTGTTACATTATGCCCATGACATACAGCTTATTATATATTTAACTTCTTTGCATGATAAGAGATTTTCCTAGAATTTCTATCCTTTTTTGAGTTAGTTGATGTTTGCTGTGCTATAATAGATCAAAGCAACTCATCCTTACTTTTAAACAAGAAATGGATTTTGTGGATCCCACTGGTCTTCCTATCCATGTCACACAATGATTTTCTAAAGAAAGTAAAATATCTGTACATATCACATAATCTTCTGTTCTTTTTCTTGTTTGGCCCCTAACACTGCTTAATTTTATTCTGGTTTAGAATTATCTGAATCCATAAGCCAAAGGATTGCCACATGGTGATCACGGTTCATTTTACCCTTGCATTAAGGGACAAGCAGAGAGGCTTCTGGCCCAGTGAGCATTTACTGCATCTCCTTCTGTGTTAGCTGGGATGCACAGTGCCAGAGACAGACACAGAGGGGTAACAGGGAAGTCTGGCCTGCTCTTGGAGCTGGAAAAGGAAGGCTGAGGGGGCAAAAACTGAAGCTCTTCTGCTGATGGTAAAATATTAAATGAATGCAAATACTATTTTTGATAGAAAAGAATATGGGTTGCTCAGACATGAATTCTCTCGCTGTATAGTTCTTCTATCCCTTAAGAAGCCCTCTTCCCTGTCATCTGTGGATTTTCTTCTTTCCATGCATTTACAATTACTGAAGATTAGTTATTCTGTGAGAAGAGAACTGATACAATGCACAAATACCCAGCTGTAAGGATCTGTGCAGTGGTCCAAGAATGCCTCCTAATCTATTTAATGTCATTTACCAAAAGGGTTGGAAAAAAATCTGAATTTGCTCTATGTATTTTGTGTTCAATATTCTGGTGTTATTGATTCTGGTCAGTATGCTTCAAATTGAATGTTTTTACACAGCATATAGCTTTTTGTCA
Organism: Daphoenositta chrysoptera; assembly: GCA_013397915.1. Lineage (NCBI taxonomy): Eukaryota > Metazoa > Chordata > Aves > Passeriformes > Daphoenositta > Daphoenositta chrysoptera. Next base: position 42,700 of record VZRO01001827.1, read on the forward strand.
GGTTTGATTACAGTGAGAAGTGAATAGTTAAAATCCTTTGTGGCTTGGCAGAAAGAATCATTGAATCATAGGATATCCTGGGTTTGAAAGGACCTACAAGGATCCTTGAAGACCAAGTCCTGGCCCTGCACAAGAACACCCCAAGAGTCACACCATGTGCCTGAGAGCAGTGTCCAAATGCTGCTTGAGATCTTCCAGGCTTGGTGCTGTGACCACTGCCCTGGGGATCCTGTTCCAGTGCCCAACCACCCTCTGGGGGAAGAACCTTCTCCTACTCTCTGACCTTAACCTTGCCAGACACAGCTGAATGTCATTCACTCTGATCCTGTCACCTGTCACTGGTCACAAAGAGCAGAGATCAGTGCCTGTCCCTTTGCTTCCCCTCACGACGAAGCTGTAATTGCAGTGAGGTCTCCCCTCAGTCTCCTCCAGGCTGAATTGCCTGAGTAACCACAGCCACTCCTCATATGGCTTCCCCTAAGGCCCATCATCATCCTCATGGCTTTTTTTGACAAACAGACTTTGCTGGCTGTGACTGATCACTGCATTGTCTTGCAGGTCTTTTTCAATAACTGCAAGAATAATCTTTTTCATATTAAACTTGTCCATTATTTTGCCATTCAAGAAAGGGCACTGTATAGCCAACAACGCCAAAAGCAAGGGGCTACCGTCAGTAAATTGCTATCCAAACTAAGTTTGAAATACCCCAAATACTCTCCATTCAAGTATTTTGGGTATATGATGTATGTGTGCAACTGAGCGTATCCCATATGATGGAAGAACCAGAGGTGATCTTCTCAGGCAGACCTGTTGGATAAAAGTGCTGGGAATGCACAGCAGAGAGCCCCTGGCTGACACAACTGATGCACACTCTTCATGTCACAATGAAAAAAGTCAAAAGACCTGACCACTGACATGCTCAAAAAAAAAGACAAAACAGAACCTTATTTGTTACTGTGAAAGAATTAATTTGATGTAATGTACAGCTACATAGGACAAAAGAATTTTAAAATAGTTTATTGCTAATAATCCTGTGTACAATACCCTTATCCTACCTTTGCCTTGAAGAATTGCTACTGACATCATTTCTGAAGGGTTGGATTAGGAGTTTTCACAGACTTCAGCAGAACTATCTATATAGAGGAAAAAATTTTTTTCTTTTAAAATTTATTTTAGTATTTTAATATTTAAAATGCTTTAAAACATTTGCATAAATCTACTATGTTTTAGGCACTTTAATAACTTGTCTAGTAGCTATATTAATTCTGTTAACATTATTTTAGACCCCTTCTCATTAAAATAGACTGCCTGCTGAGTTCTCTGAAAAATACTCTAATGAAGATGTTCACACAAAATCTGGAGAGAAAAGTTCTTAATTGCCTGTGTAGGAATGTACTGTTATAAAGTTAAACCCTTTACACATTTTCCGTATAACTGACGAAAATTATTAAGTCGTTCATTTCATGATCACATGGCTAAGTGTGGCTAGCTTCCTTCTGAACTACCTCCCCCAACAATAAGATAGATAATACTTTTAACTGGAATAATGGGCACACAATCTTGTCCTGAGGGCCTTTAAAACAACCTGCAAACTTTGGTATAAGTACGGTTTCATATTTTCCTTTTGCCTTATGAAGGAAGAAGTATAATAATATATAATAATATAAAAATATAATAATAAAATAACTTTTCCTTTCAGTCTTACTGCCAGCAATTTCTATCTGAAGTAACCCCATTAAAGAGTCTGGAGTTACTTTAAGTTGTATAAGAAATAAGATCAGAAGCTATACTGCTCTTTACAAACGGTATGAATCAGAAATGAAGTTCCCGGATTTGAGGGAAAAAAGGATTCCTAGGGCCTGTGTTTGTACTTCTTGAAAAGCTGTCCAAAAGCAATTGATCTACTTAAAGGCTGGACAATAAACCTTCCAACTAAAAATCACAGGACCTGATTTCCTGGAGTCCACAATAAAGCTTCTTGAAGAAGTTCCATATAAAAAAAATCAACCTATAGATCCTGCTGATGCAGGAGTGATTTAAGAGGCTCAGAACCAACCTATAGACCCATTATTATTACTGTTATGGCTTAAGTATTTGGCTGTTTTTCCCTACTGCCATTGTTCTGCATTGTCCACAGACCTCTTCCTTCACTTGAAGGCGTGTGAGATTTTTATCTGTGGGAGAGAAACCACTGCAGGCCTGTCTGTGTGCAAACACACTCCTTGCATTGCACTGCAGGATCTGGTGCTTCCCCACTGAAGCTGAAGAGTCACGTTGCTCCCTGCCCCTCCTCCTCCTGAGCCAGCTTTCCCCCTATGACACAAGAAAGCACTGTAACAACTCAGTGTACTACTATTGCCTTTGTTGCTTACTCTACAATTGTCACTGTTTTACTTCAAATATTTCCTGTAGACAATTTTAGTTACTCCTTAAACCTTTATTCCATTCTTTGCTTTTGCCGAATTAACCTAATCTACTGATAAACTTTTCTAGTTTAGAAAATGCTAAACAATCTCTCCCAAGAATCTGCTGCTCTCTCATCTCTTTTCCAACTGTTTCATATGCCTAATCAGAAAGATTTCCCTATATGTGGGAAGGTGCAAGGTCTTTCCACCAAATTCTTATGAATGTCCTGTTTCAGTGAACCGATATGAAAAAGTATGTGTGATGAAAATTAGTAGTGCATAGAAATGCTTAAGAATTCGTTGCATTGCTTCTTCACTTCTTTATTTCGGTAGACTGAAAACCAACATCTTCTGAAGTTCATTCTGTGTTGTGTGGAAAGCATGAAGAGCTGGAAAGCTGAAAGAAATGAGAAGCACTCACTGAATTTTTGTCTGTTGCAACTGTGCAGACCAGAGAGAGATGTCAGGGCCCTGAGCACATGCCTCCTCTCAGGGCAGACCTAAATGATGGCGTGGGAGTCCCACTTTGTGAAAAGTGCTCTTCAAGAATATTCTTCTGGTAAGGTCTCAGCAGGAGGTGTCCATCTTCACTTAGGAACTGCTTTTAAGCAGCAGCTCTCCCCCCAGATCCCACCAGAGCTACATTCCAACTGTGGTGCAGCTATGAGCTTCTCAGCCAGGTAAGCTGTGGATTTGGGCCGTAGGGGTGACCTGCAGATGTGCCATCCTGGCCTGATCTGGGATGTGCCTCATCTCTGTGGACTTGCTCTGGGCTTTGGGCTGGCCCCAGCAGCCCCAGTCTCTGCTGGCTTTGCTGGGCACTGGTGGGTGGGGAGTGAGGCCAGTGCAGCTGCTCTTACTCCCATATTCCACTTCTCCTACAAAGCAGCCTGCCCCTACGGCTCCCTGTCAGTAGGAATAAGTAGAAAAGTTAATTCCCAACACAGATAAAAAAAGCTATGTCTTTTGGACAGGTTTAAATGTACAATATCAAATGCAACATTTTCTTTAATAAAACCTAAAACCAGCATAGCAATGGTACTGTGTGGTATGATAGCATGCAGTGCTCTAGGTAGCAGGTACTCAGGCACGCAAAACTCCTGCTCTTTGCTGAGTATGGCCACTCACCTTTTACATTGCAACAAAACGTTTCTGTCTTCTAAATTGTTTTTGATGCAATTTCTTGTATTATTGTGCTACAGCTTTGTACAATTCTTACTTGTTCTAAAGAAAACTGAGTATGGGCATGTTATAAAAGCAAATAGTAATGGAATAAGATAAAAGAGTAAACAAGCAGAGGTTATAAATTTATCAGCTGCTCAGTTTGATAATGTCAGGGATCTTGCTGCCACAACAAGCTGATACTAATATGCTGCTAGAGATGTCTATTAAGTTTTAGGAGTTAAAAATATATTTTTTTCTTGCTTTTTAAAAAAATTATTTGTTTTATTATAGTTGGTGTGAGTAGATGGATGGAGAAAGAGTTTTGTTTTCTGTGAATTGCCCACATTCGGTCTGTCTATCCCAGTACCAAACACATAAATAACTTTATGGATTTGGTACTGATAACACTATGATTATATTTGTGTGAATTTTTAGGTATTAATAAAATATTGTAAAGATACCAAATTCACAAAAAATACATTAAGTTTCTTCTTTGAAATGAGGAAATGTGAGACTGAACGTGCTCATATGTACATTCTGGACTGCACACTGACAGCGTATGGGTAACAGAGCACATGTGTGATTAAAGCAATAGGAGGTCTGCAGAATATAAAGAGGTAGTGACCTTACTGTTTGAAAGTCAGCTTTAGTCTATCTGTATAAGTGGAGAGAGGCCAGGGATGGATCTCCTGAGTCATGGAATCTGGTTCTCTGACATCATAACAGCACACATCAAATAAACTCGTTACCAATCTCATGAGGGACGGAGTGTAAAAGAAATGATGCTTTTAATAAACCTTATTACTATATTGGTATGTAAAATTACCTAATCTCTCAAAAAAAAGAGATATAACATGGTGCATATCACTTGGCATCAGAAACACATTTTTCAAGCTATGATATTGGTCAGAGGGAGAAGTTCCAGCTGTCAAATACCCCCTACCTTGGTTATCAAGATGGAGTAAATTTAGACACCAGCCTGACTTCTGTGTCCATGAAATAGACCTCAGGGAATGTTTAGGAGAAAGGGGGGATGTGGTTCACCAGACAACAGCTTCAGCCCAGGTTTAGGTGATGTGCTTTCACAGCTCACCCAGCCTGGCAGAAGGGAGGATTTCTACCTTACACAGATGGGGAGGCTCTGAAGCAATCCAGAGAACATGTAGCATAGAAAGTGGCTTGTCCTGCAACCATTCATTAGATTTGCATTACCAGAGACCAATTTATTTTATATAGAATAAACATTTCTTATAAATTTCTTATTCTCACAATTTTAACAAGATACATATTAACTGCTGAAAAAGAATCTGAAATTTATTAAATATAAGGCACAAAAGAAGAAAAACCATAGATATTTCCAAAGTTTTGATTTCCTTAAAACATTAATACAATTCTAGTTATGGAACATTAGGATATCCTAAGACTTCAGGAGAAACTGTACACTATTTAGTGATTTTGTAATTTAAAATCCTTGATAGGCTCCTAAAATTAAAAGACTCTGCAGCTTCCAAACTTTTCACAAAAAGAGTATTATACACCAGTGTATAATTGGGCTAGGAAAGGCCAAGAGTCTGAGCACAGAAATAATGGCAAAAAATGGCAGAAAATTAATTCAGTGGCTACTATTTTACGAAATACAATTATTACTTTGAAAAATTCATAAATAAGATGACCTGATTTAAAATTGTCTATAGTTAAAAGATAAATAGAACTATAGCATATCCCATGCAATAATTATGCATGCTAGATGTATAATTCAGATGCCCATAAGTGGCATTTGAAATTAACTGTAAGTGTCTTTGAAGTATTTGGAAAAGTTTGTCTTGGATTTGAAATTCCTCTTAGGCTTGCCATCCTCCAAGGAGCAAATACTCTCTGCTATTGCCTTTCCCATGTTAGGCAGATATGAAGATCTGTGATGTGCAGCACTCACATTAATGTGCGTGTCATTGACTGCCTCTGTGTTGTGGCAGGCTGGCAGCAGTTTTCACAGCCACATAACAGGCAACAGGGATAATTTTTTGATAACATCCTAATAATTACACAACCCTCCAAGTGCTGTTGTGCAGAAAGCAAAGACAATTCCCTGGTTTGGGCACAAACATTGTTTCATTTGTGACTGGCACATTGTCATTAGCTGTGGGTGACAGCACAACGAGGAAATAGAAAAGGGGAAGAGTGTGAATCAAGTTTTATTCTGAATTGACTCAAGGGAGTAGGGTTAAAAGTTTAAATCTGGGAACTCACAGATATTTTTCTTTCAACTGATGTGCTTAAATATTTGCATAGCATCTTCATCCAGATGCAGTCAGTTTTGAACTGCTTGATTAAAATAAGACCCAAGCATACTTAACAAGTGAGTGTCTTATCTGCATGTGTTTTGCTTGAGTATTGCTGAATGTTACGTCACTATAGGGAACATTTACCTTCTGAAGGGTATGCATGTGTCCAAAGTATGCAACAGAAGAGAGAGACATGGACATCACCAAATTTTAACATGCCAGCACACTTAGAAGTACATCACTGTGCGAGCTCGTGTATCCTTTGATGATGTCAGAAATGTACACACTGTTCTATAGTGAAAAGACCAACATTCCTATTTGTACTGCTTACTTAGTGGCTTACCTGTGTGCTTTTTTCTAAATGGTGGATCACATGATAATTCCATATTTTTAAATTGTTTCTCACTGTTGATTAGAATTTGGTTTTGTCTCTAACCATAACTTATTAGATCTTAATTTATTAGCTATTAGAACTTAGTATTTTACAAAGAAAAACAGGCTCATTATTAAAGAGGACTCTTATCCAAATGAAAAAAAAAGATCCGTCTTTTACCACTCTTATAAACCAATAAAGAAAAAACATTCTTTCTTTCTGAGTAGTGTGGTATAAATTGCCACCATCATATCCTTGAAAATTCAGCATCTAAATTTTTGCAGAACATAGCTTATCCTTCTGTGCCTATATTGTGACCTTTCTGGATCTTCTCCTGCAGCTCTTAAATGCTTGAGTCTCTCCCTGGACAAATTCAATGTTCTGAGGAAGCACAGGTTTCCAGATCAATAATGTCTTTCATTCTATTGAATCCAGGAAGTGTGGTAAAGCTCTGGGGATACCATCCTGGATCACAACTAAATACCATATTGGTATAGCCCAGTGAAGGGAATCTGTCAGGCTTTGTACTGCTCTACAAGTAGCAATGTTTAATAAGAGCTACCTCGAGCTTTCTGTGTAGTCTGTAAAACACTGGTACAAATGTTTATCATGACATCTTCTTTGAGAAAAACACTTAGATGGTTCAGTGAAGACTGAATTCCTGTATCAGAGAAAGAATTTCTAAATGAAGACCAGGAAACCTGATATTGGGCAGAAACTCAGTCAATGAATCTGAATAAATAATAAAAAAAAAACAATTAAAAGAAAAAGATTTATGTGAAGTCCCATACTGCTATGTCAGTCTGCACCCATTTTTGATTTGGACAAAATTCTGTTCTGAGTACATGGAAGGAACACAGAGGTGGTGTTTCCTCAGCTGGATGAATGGTTTTGAAAATGAAATATAAAAAGAAACTTAATGAACACTGAAAAGTAAATTTTTCTGAAAGTGACCTCTTGACAATAATTGGTTATTTGGACAGTTAAAAGAACCCAAAACAAAGAAGCAAGAAAATATTTACAGAGATTATAAACTAGCATGAGGAAATAGATGTCTTATTTGATATAATTTGCTATTGAAACCAAAACTTTTTGCTTTTATTGACTTTATTGTGTTAATATACAATATGAGATCTGCCCTTTTTGTAGCCTTTCATGCCATCCACTCTTCTTTGCTGTATATCTTCATTTCATTTTGTAGTGATGCTGAAGGGTCTGGAGGGGAAGCTCTGTGAGGGGCGGCTGAGGTCACTTGGTCTGTTCAGCCTCGTGAAGAGGAGACTGAGGAGAGACCTCACTGCAGGTACAACCCCCTTGTAGGGGAAGAGGAGGGGCAGGCACTGATCTCTGCTCTGTGATAACCAGCCACAGGACCCAGGGGATTGGCCCAAAGCTGTATCAGGGCAGGTTTAGGTTGGACATCAGGAAAAGGTTCTTCACCCAGAGGCTGGCTGGGCACTGGAACAGCTCCCCAGGGAAGTGGTCACAGCATCAAGCCTGACAGATTTCAAGAAACATTTGGGCAATGCTCTTTGGCACATGGTGAGATTCTTGAGGATCATCTTGTGCAGGGCCAAGACTTGAACTTCAACTATCCTTGTGAATCTCTTCCAACTCAGAATATTCCGTGATTGTGTGATTCCAGATGGTGTGATTATTAAATTCAATGGCTACTTGTCTTTCCTCCAAAAAACCATTGGCATGCCGGTCTCACTGCTGTAAAATCTAATGTGCATTGCCATGATTTCCCAGTCCAAAAAAATTTTCTATTTTGAAACAGAGATTTTTTTTGACCACAATATTAGGCTACTGTTCTATGTGAAAGAGATTAGGCTCAAGGAATCATATTTAACTTATCAGTAGACTCATCTATTTTCCTCAGAACAGGAAGATTCCTTTTCATTGGCATATTAATAAAATTCAGTGCATGTCCCTGGCTATCAGAGAAGCAACTGATTACCTCCACCATTGGTAGCAGATTGTTCAGCTTTATTGCATGAAAATATAAGTCCCTCACCTTCAGGAGTAGATAGAAGGGCATTTGATAAAAATGGATGTGTGTAAAATTGTTATACCTAAAATTATCCAAAAATGCACTTTAAAAAAAGAGAATCTGCAAGAATTGACAGTTCTCTAAAAGAATTTTATGCCTACAAATACATAAATGTTTGGCTACTTCCATCAATAGCATTGAGAGAATACATTAGACTGATCTACATTCATTCATTATTCATTCCCTACTTTAAGATTACTGTGGACTCACCATACTGTAAATAAATAAGTTAACCAACAGAATGTTGAAACTAAATTTCAGCTTCGTATAGAAAGGAAATTCTGAAAGAGAATCAAATCAAAGAAATGTCATTAACTTGTTTAAACATCTTTGCTCCATTTTGGAGCAGAGCGGTAGCATTTTTACCATTTATGTATCATAAAGTTTGTAATGCTTGGGAGTTAGAAGTCAGGATCTGGTTCCTAAAGCTTCAGATGAATTTTATGGATATCTAGCTACGATGATGTTTCATTCTTTGAAGGCCAAGACTGATGTCTTAAACCTTGATCCAGTGACAGCATCTGGTGATCCTCCTCCTATCTGCAGTGATTTGAAGAAATTTATATTTCTTAGAATTTTGCAAGGGTTTATAACTTTGTATATAAACTTACTGTGCAAGTGTAGTCTGGATGGCAAAATTCTACATGAATGAGCAGGTCAATTGACAGCAGAACAAAATGTCTCAAGTACAGAGAGTTGGTGAAAATTACTTTCAGCAAATGATGTGTGACAGTTTACAACTGCTTGCTTACTACACTTGGGCACCTGAAAACTGATTAAAAATTGGTTTTGAGGGTATATCTCTGTGCTCTGCTCCCATTTAAATAAAAAAGACACTTCTCCTAGGTCTTCAAACTAATTTATACTTTAGGATCTTGTTTCTGACAGTGCCACAGTTAAGTGCATTGAAGCCACTTGTTGGCTATGTTACTGGAGCAGTTGTATGTTAAAATCTGATGGTTCAGTTGTACACATATATATATATTTATCAATGTCTTCTGATAAGATTTATGACATATAGCACTCTATAACTGAGAATTCAAGAAGCTGAATTGCTATTTTTCTTAACCAGTTTCTGCACAATGCAAAGGAGCTGATTGGACTTTTGCCAGTTCTCTCTCTGTGAGATTATGCTACCTGCATATATTGTTGTAACAACTGATTGCCATGGGAATGAATCTAATGTCAAGTATTAGTATCAATAGTACCTGTAGAGGAAATAACCAATGATTTTAAATACACTATTTTCTAAATATTAATAGTTCTTTTTGCATTGTCAAACATATGAAAAGCAAACACTAATTATCTTATTTACAAGCATAAGGATATTCAAATACAGAAGATTATCTCCTTAGCTTTCCCTTTCTTTTCATTGAATACAAGACGTTGGAAGAAAGGAAGTAAACGAGGTACAGCAGCTAAGAGCAATAATGACTCATGGCATTTGACCATTCTAAATTTTCCCACTTGATGACCCATGCAGGTACTTTACTCAGGCTTCTATTGATGAATACGGAGAAGAAAGGAAACAGATTATCTAAGAAATTACTTTGGCTATGAGCATTATTTTTTCACTTTTGAGATTTGTTTCTCATCTATCATATGAAAAATTAATATCAAGGTTATCCTCCTGATATTAATGTTGTTGCTCCTTGCTTGCACAGGGGCTGCTACTTAGGGGCTGGCTTCCTTCAGTTTTCTTTGATTTTTAGCTGGAACACTGTAAGTGCAGCTAGTTTAAAAAACCTTTAGCAATTGCATGACGCTTTCTAGCAACTCATTATAAAAGCTTTAAGAATCCCTTCTTTCCCACTTTCCTTTCTTGACTTTTATTCTGTGTTGTAGATGATACTAGATTGAAGTTGAAAAATTTGTTTTATAAGCTGAGAAAAATATTTTAAAATGAAAAAAAATATGCAAAATTATGTTTTTGTTTTCAGGTTCTCTTCAATATCTAATCCTGTTCCACATACTCTGGATATAAGATTGATACTATAAACAAATATTGGAATTAGAATATGAAGGGAGGTTAAATAAAATTGGAAACAAAATAATATCCATATTGTCTTTGTTATTTTTTAAGATTATTTTCATTGAGTGATATGTGAAGTTCATCTGCATTGTCAGTTAACATCCTATGTACAAGAAATGCACATGCTGTGTTTTGAAATAGAAACTCATACTGTGTAGTTTTAGTGTCTGCTCTAAAGGGAGGCTTGTCTCCAGTATCTGTGTCTGGAAACAAGAAGAACTGGCAGCCCATGTGCAGTCACAGGGTTATCGTGTGACGGGTGCCAGGGGACCTTGGTGACAGAGGCTCTCTGAAAGGGATGAGCAATGAAATTAGGAAGGGAAGACTTCCTCTGTGGAAAGGCAGGACTGGACTGCATGAGCTCCAGTGACAAACAGGAGGTGTGTGGGTCAAGACCTGACCAAGATTAGAGGGAAGCAATTTCGGTGGTATCATCACTAGGATGTGCTGCTAAATGCCTGAAGTGGGTTTGGGTTTCCACCAGGAATTAGTGGAAGGGTCTTCGTGGGAGATGACACCCACACTGCCACCTTCCAAGAGTGCAGCATGGCTTTGTACAGCAATCTAAGAAGGTTCTGAACTGTATTGGTGACATTTCCTCATGAAATGGGGCTAGAGGGGGTGAACAGGAGTAAACTCTGTTTGCCCAGTGCTCACAACCAAGGAAGAATGACAAGTGTGGTCGCAGATGGGGTAGATTGCAGCAGCCAGAGAATGGTGGAGCTCAGGACCCAGAGGAAAAGTGGGCAGGTAAATAGCAGAGCTGGGCTCTGAGCTGTGGGATATTAGACTCTGTGCTATTCTGGAGGCTACTAGACAGAATACCTGCGGGGAAATCGACCACGGGGAGAAGGACACCAGAGAGCTGTTTGTTTTTTGAGAAAAACTGATTTGAAGGGTAGGAAAAATTTATCTTGTTTTGGAGGAACACTGGGTATTTTTTCAGAGTATTCTGAATTCAAGAGGAAAGTGGAAGTGCATATTAGGTGAGAGCAAGCACCAACAAAGATTATATGCATACATTGCTCTGATACTTTGGAGGAAATCAGAAAGGACAGTCAGCCTCACCTAACTTTGGAAAGATCGTAGAGCACATTTTCACAGATTAAATTTCCAAATATATGCGGGGCAGAGAGATAATTAATAACAGCCAGTTTATATTTACCAATGGAAATTCCTGTTCATCCAAACTGCTGAGCTTCTGCAATGAAAAAAGTTTTATGAATGTGATGGTAGAAGTGGCTGTGATATACTTCATACTCCTCATAAACAGTGATGCATTTCTGTTCAAATGAATACCATCTGACACAATAAAAAGTTTTTAATCTTTTAAAGTAAATTATCATGGAATATTTTTTAAACAAAACCAGTTTCAAACGGCAGATGAACTCTCTGTTTCACTTCCATCCTTAATGTAAAGTTTAAAAAAGAAACTCTCAGAGCTAGGCATTATTAAAACCCTATTTGTTTTGTCCCAGTCCTTTAAAAAAATATAGAATATTTTCTTTGGATAACATTTGGGTAAATGTTTCTCATTAATGGCATATTCTTACAAACTGTCAAAGTGACAATACTAATAAACAAGGAAATAAATACCTGAAATCAAAAATAGTCTTTTTCCCCAATCATATTTCACTTTCTTCTTCTCCAGTGATGCCAGCAACTTCTTAGCTCTGATTCTGAGGTATTTTCCTTCTTCCTCTATTCCGAGAAAATGAGATCAGTTTGAGCATGGAGTTCCATCATGAAGAGTCAGATAAAATACAAGCTTCCTTATCCTCTGTAGGACTAAAAGCTTTTCCTCCAGCTTTGATCATTTGGGAAGTGATATAAAAACGAGTAAGCTTTAACAGGAGAGACACAAAATGGACTCCACAAGTGCTAGAGGGAGATCCAGAAAATTGAATTATTATCTAAACTGCCAAATATGGGATATTTTTCAGCATTTACCTTTTGGATAAGCTTCAAACCTGACAAATATGTTTATTGACAGATGCTTCAGCAAGGCACTACAGTTACTGTGCTTACAGACTTGAGTTATACACATGATTATATTTATGATTCCTATTATTTATAGTGACTTGAAATACAATGAAGAATGAGCTTTTGTTGTGCTTGGCACCAGAAACTTCTGCAAAATGAGTCCAGAAAGAATAAAAAGGAGAACTTTATGGGCAGATCTCAGACACATCTAGCTTTCAAGTAAATTCTGCAATATTTACCAGAAACTGAAGAACAGAAAATAGAAATCTGCGACAAAATGTTTCTTCAGATGTGTACTGTAGATTTTACAATGCAGAGTGGCTTAAATGGAGAAAACCTTTAATACTGAGGAAAGCCAGTTACCATATTGGGAAGTTCTCAGCTGTTTCAGTTTTGTCCCCTTTACTTTCCTTTAACCAGAAGTACTCAACTAGTATAAATGTAAAGAATTGTAACCTATTATCTGAATCAAACCCATTAGTAGGCAAATGCAGACAGCCCATTTTCACAGATGAGAAATCCCATTCCAAATAATTTGCGATTTTTTTCCTGCTTTTTTATATGCACGTGTGCATGTGTGTGCATTTAAGTCTGAACCCACACTGAGGGCTTAGAATGGCATAAAGGCTACTTTCAGGAATTCCACTGCTATCTAATTAATTCAGGTGTTTGTGCATCTGTCTTGTTTCATTGTGCTAATGCATATGTACCAGAAATTAGGGAAAACAGCTTTATTTTCTGGATTACGTTTATTTTTTCTGAGTAAAAGAGAAAGAAAACATAAAAACACCTAAAAAACTGTTCACTTGCTTCATAATGTAGTGCTTTATTCTGTATGTTTTTTGCCCGGTGTCTTACAGTGTAGCCTTTTGATACACTTTCTGTTTTCAGTATGTGTTTTTATTCCTTTATTTGTTTTGCAGTTTTCTCCTGATTTTATGCAGCCTTGTACAGGTTACAAATGGTTTGCTGAAGATGCCTGGGCACACAGAGCATTTCTTTGGTTTTGCAACTTAATTGACAAATGAACAGCAATAACAAACCCACAAATACTCTAAGATGGTGATAACAAGCAAAATTTGGCAGGTACTACTCTAAATTCTCATGATTTCTTGGCCAACCTAATGCATCCAGCTTACAGTAAGTCTGCAGGTTGCTTTAAACTGTATGGAAGAACAGGTTCCCTGAGGATAAATCAAAAGATTTTGCTCTAGATTTAGATTTTAGCATTTGCTTTAGACTTGCTCTACAGTGCCTCCTGATTTTCCCCAGTTATCCAGACCAGGGAGCTGGCTAGTCTGCATGACACATCTACCTCAAATCTGGCTGTGGATGAACAGAGAGGCCAGTGTGTGCCCAGGACTCGTCCTCTCAAGAGGCAGGAAATATTTAAGTCATGCAATCAGGTCTCTTGTTTGAATGTAGCCTTTATGGTACCCCCAGTGATGCTGCTTCGCATTCTTTTGCAAAGCTTGAAACATTGTCCTCGTTATATAGAGTCAAAATTTTGCATGGAATTCAAAGTTTTCTAATGAGAAAATTTTAGAAAATGCTGAACTGTAGGAATACATAGCTCTGTTGGAGCAGTGCTGGTTCATACCAGCAGGCTGTGTGGTCCTGCCAGTAAGGTTGGCTTAGGGACCACATCCTGGCTACAAGGTGCCATCAAGTTTACTGACAAACTGGGCAGGTTTTCTGCTGCAAAAAGCCCACAGATTGAAACCCAGACTACAGGAAAAAAGCATGAGAAAATTTTATGTGATATGGCCACTTTTCTTCTCCTCTCAAGTCAGAATCAGATCCACAGTGATTCTTCACCCTGAATCTTTCACCACAATTCTTTATCTTGCTTGGGGTTCTTTTTCTACCTGAGCTCTTTATAAAAACAGTTGCAAAGCTATACTGTATGATGGAACAAAAAGATATTAGTCACAACAGCGGAACTTATATTTAGGAGATGAAGAGTGTCTACTAAAATGAGAAAACTGGGAACATGAAGATAAACATTTGTTATCTTAATATCCAACAGCATCTTGAATGATACTCAGAAGAGAAAAATAATTAAATGGACAAGAGCTGTCCAAAGCCAAAGGCTCTACCTTGCTTTTCATTCTTCTGACTCCTTTGTTTAATAAATGCTCTGCTCTGAATACAGAGATTAATAAAAGGCTCAAGATAGAGATTAACATTTTGTTCAATATTCATTGTTTTACCTGATATAAAATGGAAATTGGAAGCACTTTGCTAAATGGACTGAAAATTTGAGGGGTTGTGTAATTTCACTGTACCTTCAATAAGTGGCTCTTAAACATTAATCTGAAAAGCTGTTTTGCATCTGCCAAAAGCACTTTGTCCTCAGGGATACCTGCGGACCTTCCAGTCCAACAATATGATATAGTGGTTATATCTTGCCCTCTCCTCTCCTCTCCTCTCCTCTCCTCTTTCATTTCATTTCATTTCATTTCATTTCATTTAATTTCATTTCATTTCATTTCATTTCATTTCATTTGCAGTGTTTTATAGTTTTAGAGGCACAATCCTTCACACTGGCTGGGGCAGGCAGCATGAGCTGCATGGAGAGAAGTGAGGAAGGACCACAAGGGAGTGCAGAACCTGCATGAAGAGAACATTTACACAAAAGAGAATTCTGGGTTTACAATGACCATGTAGAAAAATGCCTGAAATGACAAAGGTGCAATATGCAAAGACAAGAAAATATAAGGATGCTAAAACAGAATGGTATAAAATATTTTCCATTGACAGTAATAGTGTTGGAATTTTGAACTTCATTCTTGTAACGTCTTAATCCAGTTATTCCAACAATATTAGGATGGTCAATGCAATCTTACTTTTTACTTATTTTGTTAAAGTGTCTTTCTCTGATGCAGTGAAGTGTCAAACTAGCTGTCTGCTATTTACAACTGAAAATATTCCATGTAGAAAGACTTGGTCTAAAAGGCACTGTGTTTTGTATTGTCTTCTTTCTTTCAAACAATTTTATTCCAGCTATTACTAGGACATTGATATCTTGCTGTAGATTCTTCAAAGGGTATTTTCTTTTTCTGTATGTAGTGGACAGGTAATAGCTGATGTAAATAAGAATAGAAGATGTCAAAATATGTCCACTATGCCAAATAAAAAGTTAATTTTTCATGAGGGTTGGGTTTTTTAACTTCTAGTCAGCTTTACCTTAGTTTCTACTGATGGGTTGAAAAACTCACAATTATAGTCAGTTTTCAAAAATGTTGTTTGATCTTATAAAGCACAGATAACATTTCAGAAACTTTTTCTTCTAGGAAGAATACATAATTTCTTCTAGTTCATATGATGGTTAAAAATGTTAAAATTCTCATAGAATGGGAATTCCATGTCATAGCCCATTACAGCTTTGGGCTGCTGGCAGATCACTGAGCTCAGATGATTAAACACCTTATTCCTGAGAGCAGAGTTCAGGTTTGTGCTTCATAAAGGGACAAGAAAAGTACTCTATGCTAAGATTTTTTTCTTTAGTAGCATTGTATGGACCTAGTAAGCTGTAATTCCTCTCTCTCCCTATCTCAGTACACTAGTTCTTATGACTTGGATAACAGTACAAAATCTTCCTTTCATTTCATGTATGAAATGTCTCAGTTGAACTGCCTCGAGGGTTTTTTCTCTCTTTTTTGTCTTTTTTTTTCCTCTATGAGGGTATAGAGTAGGTGGCATCAAAAAAGCAGCTGTTCCTATGACAAAAAGACTGAACGTCACTGCAGTGCTCACTGAATTGGATATGCTTAGAAGAACAGGAAATTAAAAAGTATTCATTTTATTCACTATCTTCATTATATATTAGTACATAAAAATGTTTTAATCTCAAAGTAGTCCAACTGTACATTGATAATGTAAACACCTGCTGACCATCAAGTATTTGATGGGCAGTTACTGAATTTTGTTTCTGGATTTTTCATTATGCAGTCTTTGGGGTGAAGGGAGTGAAAGGCAAGACTGTGCTCTCCCACTACTAGGGAGGGTCCTGAAATAACAAATTCTCTGTTAACATATTATTTGCTGAATGCATGCATTGAAGGATGCCAATTTTGTCATCCTGTTTCTACTCCCATTGTGACTCACAGTTAGTGTCTGAAAACAAGAGACAACATAAGGTGCCAGGCAATAGGGCTGTAGTAGGAGTTTCCAGCATAACTATGACTGGTTCACTATGCCCTCACATGTGTGTAGATACATTTTTTGCTGCTAAACAATGTCAGCTCGGGACCGAGAAGCCCCACCTATCTTGGTTTCTCAACAAAGTCACTTTGGCTTGGACACACCTGGCAGCACAAGGCTGATGGATCTGTGCTGTCTCTAACACTGGAGTCAGCACATCCAAAGAGACCTTGGGTAGCTCTCTCTGTCCTTCCTTTGCTTCTTACGTCAATAACACACAAAACTGTAAAGGGAGACAGCTACTGACTTGCTCTTACAGAGCCAGATCAAATAAGCCAGTTAAGTTATCAGTTTCTTTCTGGTTCTGGGAGAGTTTTGGGCAGGACTGGTAGATTTTGAAAAGCACCCAAACTAGTGAGATAGGTTTGCATTTTCTTAGTTCTAGCTACACTAACAACAGAGCTGAGGAACAAGCTTTACTAAAGCAACACTTCTTGCACTTAAGATGGGCATTTAAGAATTTGTTTTCATCATGTTTGTTCATGGGAAGAGGATGGCAATGAAGAGGAAGGAGTGTGAACCCTTAGGTAAGGGGTAGCATGGGACACTCAGCCCACCTAAGCCTACTTTTCGTCTTCCTTTAACTGAAGATTAAAGAAAATAGCTGTGTTTTCCTCCTAAGGTCTGTTGTATGTGGACATAAAACATTATTTACTTCACGTATTCTTTCATAGGGTAAGCATCACCAAGAAACTGCAAAGATGCATGAGGCAGGTATTCCTATCACAGCTGGCTGCTTTAAAAAGGAAAAACCTGATCCTATAAATGCACATTTTAAATCCAGTCTGTAAAAGAAATGGCCATAAAACTATGATAGAATAGATGTCAGAAGTATTCTACATTTTTGTGAAACTGGTAGTTAAAAGAGTCCAGTCCTTTAAATGTTTCCAGTTAGTGACAAAGAGACAAATTTTCTTATTTTTGTTATGAAATGCTATACTTCTGTATACTCAAGGATTAACTGCTACAGAGCATAAATAAATTAACTGATAACTTAGAAGCATTGTGTATTATAACATTGATTATTTCAATAAGCTTTTACTTACAATGGTGATTTGTGGTTGTCGTGGAGGAAATGGAAAGAAATATAAACATCTAGGCTATCTATCTAACTGGAGAAGAGTTGGCCATTTAACAACAAATTAAAAGGGACCCACATATGTTGGTAAATGCTAGTTTCCAAATCATCAGGTAGAAAATGGATATTTCATTTGATAAGAAAAGTTACATTATATAGAAATTCTGCACCAGGCAAAGAAATAAACTAAATCCATTCAAATGGAAACATTTTTAAAATAGTTAGAAAGATACAACAGGTATGTTTTTTGTTGTTTTGATATGCCACCTAATTTAATATGAAATAATTTGAGTTAATCAGTGTGTGGAGAAAATGTATGTGTAGGATTTTTCAAATAAGCAGAGCTAATATTTCTATAATTTTACTGTCATATGTGATAGATTTCAAAAAAACATCTAACTATAAACATTTCAGAAAGGTTTTTTTCCTCTGTTTTTTTTCTTTCCTGTTTCACAGATCAGATGTTCTATGAGGGTGACACCCAGGACAGAAGCTTCTGTCACAGAGATCAGTTTGTCTACCAAAACCATTAATTTACCAGTTAAGCAAGAGCATTTTTGGAAGAAACACCTATTTCATTAAAACGACATAACACCTTGTGCAATTAAAGGGGTAATGCAATTGACATAATTTCTCAAGCTTAAATATTTGTTAGTTCTTTATAATTACAAATAGTTCCATAAGCAATGAAACTGATAGAATGTCTCTGAATTAACAAAAACAACTTATTATTTATCAAGTTTAGTTAATTTTTCTTCCAGGTTCCTATGAGACCTGACAGAGTGCTGCACTGACTGTGATCATGGAAGTCTTTTTCCACACTTACAATAACAATAATTGTAAAATAACTTATTAGATTTTCTATTTAAAAATAAGTGATAGGGGAAATAATTTTTCCCCATGGATCTCCGTTTTTATAAAAGAAAGTCACTCTGAAATGGATTAAAATTAAGCATAACACCTGGAATTTCTTTAGACTCTGTGTTACTCCCCATGCAGTTCATCTCACAAGACTCTATTTAGCTGAATATCTTTATTTTGCAACCATCTCATAGTTCTGGTTCCAGTAAGACAAGTTATTGGTGGGACAATAAAGCAAATGCTGAAATTCCAGAGAAAAGAGTAGTTTCAGAGAACAATTAAAGATAGCAACAATCCCGATCAACATGCAGCAGCTTCACAGCAGAGAATAAATAAGGGTCAGATAAGGTATTTAGGAATCGAGTTGGTTCTAGGATGAGCAGAATCCCGAAGTTGGATGCACCACAGGTGGAAACACCTGAGGCTGTATTGTGAAAAGATGGTGACAGGTTTGGGCTTTTGGTGTAAGGCCTTTGATTTATCCTTGTATGTCTAACAAATAGCATTTCATAGTATGTCTGAAATACTGAAAAGCTCTTCTGATTTTGGTTATGGAAACTTGCCACTTGAGGTGTAATTCTCCACCATGGTAAAAGACTTACGCATATTTCTTTTTGACAAGACTGACTGGATAACAAAGAGAAAAATATTTTTTACTAAATATTATGTAATAAAAATTATTTTCTATGCTATAAATATACTTTTCTATAGTGAAAATGAAATAATTTCCATGGTAATATTAAAAACAAAATGTATCATTTTGACTTAGAGTTTTGTTATTTCATTATTTTACTATCCAGTAATTACGAGCTATAAAACATGATTATGAACATTCATGGAATTATACCTGCAATTCTGACACTGCCAAAGCTACCGAACAAAAGTTTCTCCTTAACACATTTTTGAATTATTAAACTGACTGGGGAACTTATTGTTTACAGAAGGTACCAGGGAGGAGGAATAAATTTGTGAACTCAGCATTTGAGTTGTACAGAAATACACAGGGATACTACACAAATTAAAGGATATGACTTCACTTTCCTTGGAAGATTGCTAATCTACCACTGAAATGATAGAGTATAAGTATGGTAAACTAAATTAAGAGTGCAAATAAATATTTGTGAGGTACTTCACAGTTCAAAATCTGCAACTTTCTTCATAGTATCAGATTCACACAACTGTCTGGAACAGACCACTCTTAATGTATATGCAGAGTTTTCCCTGAGATATTTCACTTTTCAAATCGTGTGTCTGAATATTTTTGTAACTTCCACCAAAATGTCATCTTCTGCCCAAAACTATGAATGACATGACACATGTTTCTCATGTGTGTCCTCATGACAAGAGGATTCAAAAGGTCAGGAGGGTTTGTAATTACTGAAGTGCTGTCTGCAGATTTGAGCTGAGACAGAAATATTGGTGACAATGTCTTTTAGAGATGCTGTTGGCATTGCTTCAGGTTCTCAGTACAGGACTCGGCATTGTAGTGCTAGAATTGGTTTTTTTATTCAAGTTGAACATATACGCAGCTGAAAGAATGATGCTGTACAATGATTTTCAGCATGGCATCTCATGCCAATTTCAGGCAAACATTTTTGGAGTTTCTTTCCCTGAACAGCCCCATAGCTGTCTATCACTCTTACCCAGTAGCTAGTGGAGCTTACTGCTGGGAGCAGTTCCTCCAGTTTTGCATGTTCTTGTCAGGATCTAAGCTTTGCTCTGCTTCTTACCTCCTTCTGAACAACCCAATCTAGACATTCCCACCACCTTATTGACATCTTTGTTGTTGAAATGGTTTTAAGTGTCTGGGGAACACTTTGTATTGTCTTTGATAATCAAGAAATGTTAAATTATAATATTTTCATTCTCAGAGTTCCCTGTGTAAGAGGAGAGAGAAAGTATATAATCAGAAACCTGTAGCTGCTGTAGTCTTTCGTGCATGATTTGCCTCTGGAAAGAGAGAGTGGGTTCAAGAGATGTGCATTAAATACATCCTTTGTGTATGGGGTGTTGAAGAGTGGGCTAAGACTGAAAAGGGACCTAATAAGCAGATTATCTTATATTGGCCCCTGAGAACATCACCCCAGATTTGTGAAAGAAAAGGGTTGTGAGTAAATGTATGTATTTGAATTTTGGTACAGTACTGGCATTTATTTTTTTTATCATGAATGATCCTCAGCAGCCACTACCCCTCCTTGTTCAGCAGAGCTCAGTTCTTCAAAGAACAACAGCAAGTGGACTATTTCATCTCAGCAGCAGCATGCTCTCACCCCAGCAGCTGCATCTGAATTCTTTAATGTGGAGCACTGGGGAAGTTGAAGGTTATGTCAGTCCAGTTAGCTTTCAGAGGAGAAACTCTACTGCTCTCCCACTACCACCTCCAACACTGACAGTGCTCGTTTCCTAAGGGACACTTCTGCTCTTTCAAGGGACACCATTGCACTTCCAAAGTGGAAACAGCAGCTTCTCTCTCTTCCTTCCTTTCTCTCCAGCTGTCTGTGTGACTCCTACTGCCAGGTTGTTTTCAGCAACAGTCCCTTTGAAATGACCAAGGTGCCCAGGCTGTGGAGGGACAGGAAAACACGTGCCTCTCACTTGCCACTTTTGGAAGCACCGTTTGTTGGTGACATCTCTGCTTTGGGCTTTTGTATCATGCTCATAGGAGCATTGCTGAGCTTCTGCAGGTGCCATGCCTTTTCCTTGCCAGAGATGTACTAGCTAATTTTTCATGTTTTAGGTAGCTTTTTCCCACTAGGTGTGTTTCTATAACTTCCTTGACAGGATTTTGCCGATTCCATATTTACCTTGTATAGGAGATCTTCCCCTCCCTTCCCTTCAGTCCCCTATTCCTTCCTGCAGCAGACTTTCCAAGGTCTGTCCTGCACTGGCTGCTGCTTTCCACTCTGCCAAGTGGGTGAACAATTTCTTCTTTTGCCATATTCTCTTTAGCTGTTAACTTCCCATTCCTCTCATCATGCCTTAGGTCTCACAAAATGTTGTACCAAACTGCCTTTCGTGACTGAATTGGCCTTGACCAGCTGTGCCCAAACTTGCTCCTGTGCCTGTGAATTAGCAAGTCCAAACTCTAATCATAGAAAAACATTTAAAATCTGCAGAAAATCATGGGAATTTATGGTCCAAACTTTGAAATTTGGCATTGATGTAAAGTTCGTCAGATTCAGTGCGAAATTTAATTGGGTTTGAGTTCAGCTTTGTGAGGAAAGACACAAGAGCTTTCGGCCAATTTTTTCCAAGCTCTTGTGCTTTCATCTCTGAGGACTCGGGAAAAAGTCCACTATGTTGCACATTGTTTCTTGAGGATTATTTTTAATACATCACAAAAAATTCTGTGTATGTGAGTACTATTATTGCTAGCTATCTCTCACTCTAAATATTAATGGAATATTTGGAGACACTTAGACATGAGTCACAAAACTTTCTTGTCACTCAGACAGAAAGGCAGATATTTTATAGACACAGCACTCTTTAAAATGTCCATATTGTCCCGCAGTTTTAGTAACCCATAAAAGTTATATGTTAAACAGAAAAAAGATCAATTGTGGATGCTTTTTAAAAAAAAAAAATGGTGGTAATAAATCAAATAAATCAAAGCCATGCTTTTTCCAGTAAAATAATAAGTGAACATTAACAGTATAAGCATGCTGTAGATTATGAGGCATCATTAAATTTCTTAACAATTGAGAGTTTTTGGGTTGCCAAGAGTCACAGAAGTGAGCATTAATTATAAAGCTTTAAGGAAATAAGCTTCTGTGTTTGATTTCACACCACACTTAGATTTATATAATTTTTTAGTTGGAATTTAACTTGCTGTGAATAAGTTGTATTGTACAGATATTACATCTACAGGACATGAAAACTTCTTGGCTTTCTGACAAACATATGGTTACCACAAATTAGAGGTATTTCATTGAATGGAAGAAATTAAAAGTCTGGATGACAAGATATTGTAGTACATGTGAATCAACTTGCATGGCTCCTCCACATTGTTTAATGCAAAACAAAACATAAATTTTTAAATTGAAGTAGCTATATTTGAGTGTGTGTGTTATCAGGAAAATTCAGATATAATGAGGAAATTGTCAAGCCAGCAAATCTACATTCCAGATTTTAAGTATCACTGTGCAAAGGACAACACAGGACTTCTACATCTTTTTACATTTAAAAAATTCTAGAGACCTGAAAGCTGAGATGCTTTCTCTTGTCATCATGTGACTACATAATTCTGCTGAGGGATGAAAAATGCAGAAGCTCATATTCACTGTATACCTGCCCAGTTCCTCTTGGTTGCACTGGTCAGGCTCTGGGGCTATTATCAGTTTAGTTGCAGAATGTCTTTTATGGGCACCACATTCCCCTAAAGTGTGAAGCTTGGTGTGAATGGGCTTGTTACTGAAATCCTGAGTTTCATCCTGCTGAAGCACACAGCAAGGCTCAGGATCTCCCAGATGTTTTAACAGGTTTCTTTGTACAAATGGTCTGCATCCAGTTAGAAGAACCTTACATTTCCAAATATAAGTAACACATCTTATCTAGTCTCTTCTCTCCAGGGGATTATCAGTGATGTGAACATTTTGGATCAAAAACAACAGTTCAAAAACTCATTCCCTCAATGCATGGAAATAATACTTTTCTCTGGTCTGATCATTTCCAGAAGGCTAATAAACCTCTTTGTTCTTTGGCTTTATCTTCCTCTCTTATTCTCTCCCTTTTGCACTTAATCACCATAAAGGATGACCATGTCTGGTATTCCAGCTAAAATAAAACACCAATGCAAGTGTGGACTACTCCTGGGTGTTTATTTCAGAAGTGAGGTGTCATCTTTGAAATATAATTATTGCTCTGAAAATGTTCCTAACAGAAATCGGAATCCTCCTAATTCTGTTCCCTCTCAGTGCTGAGCCAGAATACTGAAACTCCCTGGAGTACACTGCCAAACAAGAATTTTTCACTGGTGCTAGTAACAGAAGACAGAAGATGCAGATGTTCAGCAATATACATTCATTTATATTAAGCAAGCAGGATGTCCAAAAACTGCAACTAGATTTAAATTTAAAAATCAGCCTGAAAAATCCTTTGTCAGCTGTTTCATAGATGCTGGTCTGTAAGGGAAGATTCATTATTACTGACCACTAGGTAATGTCTTCTATTTTGAATCTGAAATGTTTCCTAGGGGATCATTCGTGTGTACCAGGCTATATAAACTTCCAAGAACAAGGCAGAATAGAATAAAAGATTGTGTGATAAAGCTTTCTCAAGACACAGCAGCTTTAACATGAATGGCAGCCACCATGCATAGCTTTCCCACAGACTGGAAGGCACAGCTATCCTGTAAAAGGCCAGAAGGTGGAGGAGATGACTGCAGCCTGTAGTCAGATTGGGAGAAAGGAAAGTGGAGCACGGAAGAGAGAGCTCAGAGAAACAGGATTCGAATGCTCATCTTTGGAAACAAAATACTGAGTTTGGAAACATTCCACCTGAATATGAGGAAGAACTTCCTAACAGTGTCTGTGACCATGCACTGGAGCAGGTTGCCCAGAGAGGCTGTGCAGTCTCCCTCACTGGAGTTGTTCAAGGACCTTGTGGACACAATCCTGTGCCAGTGCTCTGGGATGGCCCTGCTCGAGCAGGGAGGTTGGACCAGATGCCCCACTGATGACCCCTCCAACCTGACCCTTTCTGTGATTCTGTGATTGCTTGACAAAATACCGTCTTTGAAGACATATCTCCTGTAATAATCTTGCATCTGTGTGACACTGTTGTTGCTACAGGTAGACAAAGCTTCTGAATCAAACAGCAGGCAATTTTATCTTAGCTCCAAGGCAGTGACAGGGAAGAAAGGCATCCTCTGAGAAAGTAATGAATGACAACACAGTTACATCTCTTCAGACTAGTTAAAAAAATGAAATAAAATAAATAACAGCATGTTTCCAAACACTGAAGATTCCTTCCTACTCCACACATCAACTAAAGTTGTGTTCACCTTAGCCAGAGGGGTCCAAAATATTTTCTCTTGCATACTTTTGCTGTACTGTCAACATGACCTCTGTGTCAAGGCCAATTTTTGAGTCCAGAAAAGAATCACACAGAGGAAGACTAAACCTGGGGTGACTGGTAAATTATGTTATGATGTACTCTTATTCCAGCAGAGGAAATAAGAAAGGGGGATGACTGAAGAAACATCAGTGCCAAACTTCAAGTGACTGGTGTCCAGTTATACTGATGGCCCAGTATAAGTTAGAAAAGCTCATACTCAGAGGGAAACAGAAGTGTAATGAAATAAAGTTCTCCAGATCTTTTTTCCTATTTAATAACATCTGCATTTTACCCCCCTGTGTAATATCAAGGCTATCAGATTCTTTGGGAACCATCTCGCTATAAATTCTTCTCTTGAACAACACCTTTCTACCTCAGATGTGAAAGTGATGCCTGAGGTGGCCACCTAAAAAACAGAGACTAGACAGGAATAAGGGAATAAAGGTAGGTATTCATTTGAAGGCTTCAAAGGTACACCCTGGGCAGGCCAAAGGCAACACCCAAGATGGACCCCGAGTCACGGGTTCTTCACACTTTTATAAGTTTGGTCCATTTCCATATCAGGGTTAATTCTCCAATTAAAACTTCAGTTAATGATGTAATTACCCCAAGCTAACCTCCTTCTAAGACTTCAGTTTACACATTTTGGGCCTAGGACAGTCTGTGTGCCCTTGAAGAGCAAACTTGGAGAGGGTTTGTTATGTCTAACCAGCATGAGAGAACAGAAGTTAACAGGCTACAAGAAACTTCAGGGTTACACACTAGACAATACAGGATTTGAAAAATATGAAAGTTAAACCTAAGGCATCAAAAGTATTGCAGAAGTTACAGTATGGTATTTCCTTTTATGAAAACCTAATTGTTTTTTTCTGTCAGGGCCCAGGAAAACCCTGTGTCCATTGGATTCTGTCTCAAAATATGTCTTTTTTGGGCAACGTTTTTGTTAAAGGACATTGGTAGGTGTCCTGGTATAAGCCTGGTAGGCAGGTAAACCCTACACAGCCACTCATTCGTCTCACAGTGGGAGAGGAAAATGAATTGGAGGTGTAAAACTGACAAAACTCATGGGTTGAGATAAAGACAGTTTAGTAATATACAGCAACAACAACAACATCAAAAGGAAACAACAAAGGAAAAATATCCCACCAACAAATCAAAACAATAAAAAGAAAAACAAGGGATGAAGAAAAGAAAAACCAACCCAACTTCTCATCACTAACAAATGCCCAGCCAAACCTACTACAGCAGGGCAGTGTAAACGTTGCCTTCAGGTATTGAAAAATGCAATGAAAAATTTCAGAAGAATTTGAACTCTACCACATTACAGGCTGCCTTTGGGAACTGAAACTCTCAGAGAAGCTCCATCTCAACACATTAAAAAAAAAAAAAGAAGAAAGTGCAATCTTTCTTTATCAGCTAAGCCACTGGCAACATCTCTTGAGAGCCAGTTGCTCTTAGGGTTTTTACTTTGTTGAACTTTCAAGTCCTGCTGCTAGACCTTTATCTCAGATAAAGGAGTGTAGAAATTATGTGTAATTCTGCATTTATATGAGCTAAAAATATTAATCCTGCTGGATCAAAGAGACTTGTTCAAACAAACACACAAGCAGAGAAATAAATTCTTCAGGCTTCCCAGAATATTTACAGAGTAGGGAGGATATTACTTTTCAGAGCAGAGGTCAGATTTATGTTCTCTCTGAAGTGAAAAGTATACTTCATAATAGTAGAGAATTCATAAAACTTACTCTAACCAGAAGAAATAATCTGAAAAAAAATGTTATTTAGCTGTTAGTTTGCCATGCATATTTCCAGAAGTAAACATAACAAAAGTATCACTGTCTTTAAAACATAGAAGGGAACAGGAAATTATTTTGTTTAAAAATTTTTTTCATAATATCAGAATATCAAAATACCGTTTATCTACCTGGTTAAAATATGCCAACACATATCATAGAAAATCTGAAAGGGATATAGGTATCACAGAAATAACTTAAATTTTAATATCTATTGAGAAATCTACAGGGTTATGAGACATTTCTTATAGAAAGAAATACCTGTAAACTCTGTTGAACTTGTGAGACCATGGGAATACATTTAAATATATTTATATATATTTAATACATTTAAAGTTACTTGTAGGAAAAGGGTAAAAACAAAAGTTTTAGTAGGCTTAGTTTGAGAAATAGAAATATGGTATGTGTACTTAACAAATAAGACTGACTGAAAATTAAAAATCCTAAAAAAGTGTGGTGTGCAAAATAGCTTCCACTTGCAAGACAACTTGTAGGAACAAAATAGATGCTTTGAAGAATCTCTTTTCCTTTGGAAAGAAGCTTACACTTTTTATTAATATTTGCATGTCATACAATAGCTATGAAAAACTAATGATAAAAGTAAAATAATAAAATTCACACCCAGAACAGCCAGTTTACGCTCATTCCTCAAAACCAACAAAACCCCCAAATTAAAAAAAAAAAAACCAAAAACAAATATTCAAGCTGTATTTCTTACAAGCCAAATACAGACATTAAAATTAAACTACAGTTTTACAGAATTTATAGCTACTTATGTCCATTTGGGTGAACTCAGAAGAAAATTGCAGAAGACAAAATGTATATACCAACTTATTCAGCTGTCTCTAGACTATATCAATTAGCAGGAATCTTTGTCTGAATTCATATTTTGTTTCTGGAATGACTAGGAATCACACTGAGACCTTACAGGAGGACTTGGCAGAGACCTCTCTGGGGAACAAGACATGAGATATTTGAGTGGAGACCCTTTCTGTGAGGTTATCCACGTGGGAACATGGTCAAAGACACAAAACTCCAGGGCATACATAGCCTCTTCCCATGCCTGTTACTGCTTTTTCAGCCTACAATGGGACAAGTTCTAGTTTGCAAATCTGCTATTTTCTAAGACTTCAATTTCTTCACAGCCAGTCTGCTTCTTCAGAACTCAGCTTTAACTGCAGCCTCACATCACCTCAGCCTCCAGCCCAGCCCTGTTTATCTCTCCATGCTGCTTCTTTACATGCTCATTTTTCCACTGAACCATCCTTTACAATCCTCTCAGCTGCAGTTCAGGTAGATCCAATCCATCCTGGGTGGCTCTCCTTCAGTGAGTGACCTCTGTCCCTCTGCACCCTCCTGGCTGACACAGAGCTGGTGTAACACGGGCCAGAGGGGCACCTGCTCTCCATCATTGGGACTTTGGGATGTCAGCTGCTTGGAGGGGTTGGCTGTATATTGGACAGACCCTTGTGAAGGACTTGGCACCCTTTTGGGGGAAGAGGTTTGGGCAAAAGGATGATGTTTTCTGTAGAGGAGAGGAGGGGTGCAATGAGTCTGGGTGTGGTGGATAACACAGCCCTGGGATGCCATGAGATACTTCTGCACAGTTTTAAGTGTATTTAGACAGTCATAGTCCCTGCAGTACTTAAACTCCCAATTTAAACCATGATGAAACCCTGATGGATTAATTATTTTGATGGACACAAACTGCACGATTTTGCTGTGTTTTGCAGCTCGCTGATTTTGGGTCAGTATCATTATATCTGCATGTCAAAACAGAGGCATACTTTTGACCTTGGCAGCAACTTGTCAGTAATGATTTATCACTCTCACATTTACACAAATGAATAATCTCTACCTTCCTCACACAAATTTGTAGGAAATACTTTAATAAAATATTCTGTTGTAAGTGATAATTTCACCTAGTAATATTAATTAAAACATTTAGCAAAATAAGCACTACTACTGTACTTTAAAAGTCTTAAAGAATCATTCAAAACATTGTTCTGTTGCCTGTATTGTTGCTTCTAATGATTACTCCTTTAAATTTGCTGGTCAATATTTTTCAGGCTTTTTAGGTCTTTCCAAAAGGTACGTGGAAGGTATTATGTTTGAATAATATGAGGAACAGAAACTGGTATTTTCAGTAATACTTTAATGTTTTCATATAGGTCTATTGATTGTGAAATTATTCTTTTAATTTACAGCATCTCCTATTGTTTTGAGAGAATGTGACAGAAAAAAAGCAAAATATAGATGTTGACCAAATTTACAGAGTTAATTAAATATTTTATATTTTTTTTTCCATTTTGAAAGTAAAGTAGTTTTCACTTTTTATATAGTCCTGTTTTTGTCATACTGGCATACACACAAAAAACTAAATACCAGCCCAAAACCAAACAACTCATACTGAAAGTGAAAAGCTAGATCAGGGATCTGATGTATTGCTATGGCAACAAATGCTGCCTTCATGCAGCCCATGAAGCACCAATGCATAAACTTTTGCACTGAAAGTTTTACAACTCTGAGATTCTTAAAGGAATGATAAAATATAATGTGTGGTCAGTCTTCAATTCCTGCTGATACCTGGAGTCTGTCTCCAAGGTAATATATCTGAGATTAAAGCTTTGATCCATGGCATTTCTGGGGTTAAAATGACTCTTCACAGAAATGGAAATTTCCATAAATAAGAAAGAGTATCTTGCACAAATGTTTGCATGAAAGATCTATCACAAACTAACAAACAAACAATGGTTTATGTTTGGTTAATTCTTCCATGTATCTTTTAATCAACAGTAATGCTCCAAGCAAAAGAATAATGACAGAAATTGGCATTTAGTTACTTTTTTCCTCTAAACGGAAACATGAGGGGTATGATAGGGTCAGAGACACCTTTGGTATATTTTTTTACCACAGGAAAGACTGAAACATTGAAGACTTATTTTCAACCCTGAAGTTTTTCTTTCATCTCTGAATTCCACATCATTACTTTCTCAACCTAATACCCAATTCTTACCCTGCCAACACCCCCATTTCCTCACCAGCTTCATATTAAAAGACAATATCCACAAGATGGCTTCAGCCCTACATAACACACAGAGGTCAGCAGAAGACAAACACCTAAGATCATGGATGTGCTTTGTCTAAATTTCACTCTCTTAATTTTGATTCTGCACTCTGTGAGCACAGAAAGCTTTTTAATTAGATAAAGGAAGAGATTAAACTGTGGAGAAAAGAGAGGGGTAAAAGGAAGAAAATGTATTTTGCTTGAGCCTGTTTATCTGCTCATTGGAAAGAACTGAGCTGAGCTGGGGTTGTTGCTAACAAAAAGAAGTGGGACCAACACTGATGTCCCATTTAATTCTGTCATAATTTCATTCCCACTCTATTTTGAACCTGCAAGAGCGATATTATGTAGCTAATGTCTCTGGTCTGAGTTGTGTCTCTAGAAAGAACTGTTCCCAGAAGGAAATTGGAGCAGGAGCTTAAACAATCTGAAATTGTTCACCTGAAAAGACTATTTTCCTATTGCTGCATACAGACCTAGTGAGAGTAGCTGGGAAATTTGGGAGGCTTGTTAATGCTTAAGTTTGGTTGTGTCAAGTCCCCACCACTACTTCACCCAGACCCAACAGTTAGACAAAATATCTTATCTTGCCCAGACTAGCAAGGCAAGATATTTTTTCTGATAATGTTTTGGGACTCCAGAAATTACCAGACTTGCCTCCATTCAGGCATCTGCATCCTGATGGATGGTCTGAAGGAAACAATGATAACGAAATTATAAAATAAAAGTAATATCACTGAAAATCTACATTTAGTCTACTGCAGAAGCAATATATTCATAACAGCATATTTGAGTTGGTCCCTACTCATGACACTTGGCTCTTTGGTGGATAATGGAAAACAGCAGGAGAAATGCTCTCCAAGAATGACAAAGATCTATGATCATGAAGGGCCACAGTTACCAACACGTTATTTTTTTTCTTTCTGGATAAAAAATTCAAAGGTATATTAAGGACGTGGTACCAGAATGTGAAGCACAATATTTTGTACACAGGTGGGTGCGTGGGCTCAGACACTCAATTTTTTATCCACGCAATTATAATGCAATTTCTGATCACCAAAAGACTACTGTATCTGCACCCATTTATTTGTCAGAAAACAATGTAGAGGGTTGGTTTAGAGTCTTCTCAGTTCAGTGAGTTTAATTTCAGTAAACTGTCTGATGAAGAACCTTTGGGCTATTTAACTCTATTTAAGTACTGCAGCTAACACAAAATATTGAATATCTGGACAATGTAGTCTGTCTTTATAGAATAAATGACAGATCTAATACTGCAAAAAGAATACATTGTACAATGCCTGTTACACTGTCTAGCAGCTGAAACATGATTTTATGGCTTGAAGCTTTACAGGACAAAAAGTTCTCTGTTCTGTTGTTGAAATGGAAAATCAGCTTGAGACTGGAAAGGGAAGAAAATTTCTTGTGCATATTAATGATCAGTGGGAACTAGAATGGCAACATATACTTTAGCTCCAGAAACTTTCAACCTGGAATTCTTCTGATGACCTTCTCAGAACTAGCATAACTTTTAAAGGAAACATAATGTGCTGATAATAAGAAAATCATATTTAAAACTTTATGTGTTGCTGGTTTCCATTACATAAAAGAATTCCATTAAATTGAAACAACTTGTGTATGAAAAATTCCATAAATATAATTTACTGCCTATAAATGGAGAAGAAACCATTTAAAGAAGAATGAAATTTTGTAAACTTTCCTCTATAATTATTCAACAAAGTCTTCAATTCAAGCAGATTAATACAGTGCACTATTGCATGGCATAATATTCAGCATTCCTGGAGACAGGGACATTAGAAATAAATGTCAGGACTACGTACATGGAGTGGTGGATGTGCAAATGTTGGATGGGGTGGTTGGGCCAAGAATAGTTTGTTCTGCATGTTCACCTAGGTGTAAATAGAAAATACTGTTGTAATTAAAATTGCAACATATTTTATTACTATAGCAGTTTTTATTGCTGACAGTAAAATTTACACATTCTTATGTGTAATTACTGTTCCAAATACTAATTTACTTCAATGTGACATTTTTGCAGCTCGGTAAATCACTCAAATAAATATTTCTCTGAGATGCCTTCATTAGTGTATAGAACTGTCGTTTCTATATTTCTAGAGCTAGCAATTCATTAAATACCTTGCTGTGAACTGAAGGAAATGGCTTTTTTTTCCTCCTTTTCAACTGAATGTTTTAATAAAAAACACACTTGGTTCCTTCTCTGCGAGTTAGTTTTCAAAATCCCAATTACTTTGAAAAGTGGCAGTGACACAGGTTTTGTAAGTGGGGTAGAGACTGGCAAATTTCAAAAAAAACTCCACTTGAATCAGGTTACTGTTAAAGTAGTAACTTGTGTAAAACAAATTTAAAATGTATCAGAGCATAATTCCACAAAAGAAATTATGCTCTCATGCTTCCCATTTGTGCTACCCACTCTTTCCATGAACCACATTTTCAAAATTCTGTTTTTCCCCATTTCCTGCCTATAAGTATTAAAAATTGGTTGTGTATCTGCCCTGCTAACCCAGTGTTGCAGGAAAACAACAACAAATAACAGGCAAGTCAAAGAGATACTTCTGCTTTGTTTAACTTACTGATTTTTTTGAAGTGTGAATTTCAAAGTCCAGTTAAAGCAGACTTCGGGAAACTGTTATACTTTCTTTGCTTTGCCTCAAACCCAAAAATGCTAAAGCAATCAAAAAATAACTTATCAGTAAGATATATAGAGAAAAAGGCTTCATGACTAGTGAACAATGGAATTAATGGTCCATGGTGTTGGGTCCTGGAGGGCTATTTAGAGTCTCTGATTTCTAACAAAGATGCACTTTCACAATGAGGGCTTTTCTACAGAGTGGCACTAATAGGAACTGCCTCTTCTATCTTGCTGTATATAATGTCTGATATCCTTTTAGCCTTTATCTCTTTAAAGTCTGCCTGACATTGCCCTGGGTGTTGAAATAGTATGAGGGAAGAAAGGATATACACATTCCCTTATATGCACAGAATGCAATCTCAAAAACTCATTTCCCAAGACCTAAAGTGGCAAAAGCATTTCTTTCATTTTGTTATTTACTTTGTAGTTATGGTCCTTTAACAGAAAATCTTAACAAAAAGCATTAAAGAGAGTACATGGAGGCAGGAAAGTTAAATGTACATTTCTACAAGAGTTCCAGGTATAGTTTACTCTAATTATTCAAAAACCTGCAGCAGTCTTCAACACTATGTGGCCTCCACCCCACATGTTCTTTCATTTATGGACCACATTCTTCAGTAAAAACTTGGTTAGTTCTGATCTTATCAGCCAGCCTCTTTCTCAAGCCACTCTGCAGATCTGATTTACAAAGCCAGCCACCAAAGGGGGCATATGCAGAAAAATGGAATAATTTTTTATAAGAGTCCATAGAGAAAGGTGGAAGAGAGAGCTCTGCTTTTTGTGGGAGGAGATAGAGGGTGTAAATGCATTTATTTGAAACTCACTGCTGATAAACTAAAGTGCTTGACAGTCTATCCAGACATTTGATTGGGCATCTGTGATCTAGAAAATGTCAATGACCTCTGCAAGTACACGCAGGAACACAGAGAAGTTCCCATATGCTCTCTCACACACACACATAAAGTACTATGCAGTAAATGTTAGAGCTTTAGGATTTCATTTTCTCATTTCCATCTACAGAGCTACTGTTGGCATAATTTTTCTCTGCTTTTGATATTCTATGTGGATATAAAGACCAGACTGAACCCTGCTTAAATTCTATTGAAGTCAGTGGAGCTAAAGCAGATAGCAATTTTATTTATCACTTTCAGTAATTCAATCCAACTCCCAAGTAAGGAATAATTAATACAGTATGCAGTTGAAATAATTATACATATATGGTTAAATGTTAAAATATTTTTTTCTCTTGTTTATGATGCAATATAAGACAATAACTAATATACTAACATATTCCTACTTATTTTTATTCAGCAAACACAGAACATGATGAGAAAATGCTTTAATAGCACAGTAAGTGTTCTGAAAAGAAAATGCATTCAGAATAAATTATGTTAGCAGTATTTTTCCTGATCAGAGTAAATCCACCTTTAAAAAAAAAATGTTTATCCCACACCTCCTCTTCCTATTGAAAGTATGAAGAAGGAATTATGCCAAAAAAAAAAAAGGTAGCAGCTAATACAAATAAAAGCTTCTATAAGCAATGAAGAACTTCACAATGACCATGTAATATTCTGGAAGTAAATCATGTATAGAGATATATCTAATTTACTAGTGAATGTAATGACAGCAGATAAAAAACTGAAAATGAATACATCCGAATCTGGGTTCTGTGACTGGTTTGCATAGGAATTGACTTCATCATTTGCTTACTATGTCTAATAATACAGCAAAAGTTTATAGTGTCTTAATTGGCTTAGCTTATTGGTTCTTTAGTATACACTGTGTAATTTTTCCTTGATATCAAAACCCATGGTTGACTGGGATGTAATTTGCACTTCATCTTCCATTTCAGTGACTCTGTTAATTCCATTCTATCACTCCTATCAATGACTAAATGACACTAAATGAGCATTCAAAGTAATTTGCCTTTAATTCTTTGCTTTGTGACTTATATCCTATTTTGGTGTTGATTGGCAGCATGGGAGAAACAACTGTTGTTGGAAACTGTTCTCTTCTGAATTGCCCACTAAAGAACAGATATGTCAATTAATTTTCTTCTTGTTTCCTTCTCTCTTGTCCTATTTTTAGCCCATTCTTGTTTTACCACTTAGAAATTCTGACTTCCTCAGCTTTCCAGAAAAACTGCAGTTTTACAGGATGGAAAGACACAAAATTCATTAGTGTCCCATCAGACAATGGACCACCACTGAAAAATACCATGCAGCTTCCTTTGATGGTTTGAACTAACTTTTTTCCTCAAATTGTGTGTTTGGTCTCTAATGGAAGTTTTTTACCAGGAAATCCAGCCAATGAATGCATGAAAATATGTGAGACTCATGGGGTTTCTTGTGTAAGGACATTCAGCCCACAAACAGCTTGCTGAATGATCAGGGTCTACATATTAAGAGAGAAGAGTGAGATTTAAGGAAAAGTTACTGGACATGTTTGTTGCAGGAATTTAATAACTGGAAATTCATCTTTCAGGGGATCAGATACTGGAATCAATATTAAGACTCTCTATTTTCTCTATTAAAAATCTCCCAACAAGACAGGAGGGAAAAGAAAAGATTTTTAGGCAAAATCAATGTGAAAATATGATGGGAATTTAAAATGTGAAAACCAAGTAAAATACTGTGAGATATACCCGTTGCTTGCATTAAAGTCAATGTAAATTTTTCCATCTAATGGCAATCAGTACTTGAAATGACAGCTGATAGC
This sequence comes from Daphoenositta chrysoptera, assembly GCA_013397915.1. Lineage (NCBI taxonomy): Eukaryota > Metazoa > Chordata > Aves > Passeriformes > Daphoenositta > Daphoenositta chrysoptera. The sequence continues at coordinate 77,437 of VZRO01001827.1, forward strand.
TCTGTTTCAGTGTATCATTAGTACTGTAAAAATGCAGTGAAAGTTTTAAAATTAGAATATACACAAAAAAAGAAATATCAGAATTATTATAAAACTAAAAGGTGTTCAGTTATAGCTTATGCAAATAAAAATATTTGGGATCAGAATAAATGGAAAAGAAATCCTTTCAGTGCTTAATTACACTGTGCAGTGATAAATCTTGAAGGCTTGAACAATGGTGGTTTGGTCTTAGAAGTCACAAAAGGGGGTGGTCTCATCTGATTTTATTAAAATAATCTCAGCTAATTTTGAAATTAATAGGTTGACCTGAAAGCTGCAGAAATATAAGTAAATGCCTGATATTTTAAGGGCTTCATTAAAATCAATCCAGATTCTTGCCTGGCAATGCTAATAAGGCAATGGAGATGTGGCAGTGGGGATATTTATTCTGATCTCAGCTGATTGGGGCAGATTCACCATTCCCCGTGTTCTCACCATTTAGGCCTCTAGTGGAAGAGTAAATGAAAGACTTCACCTCTATCACATTACAGTCCTGCAATACAATCAAATAGTGTTGAAATGGTATAACACTCCCATAACAAGGGGCAGAAGTACCTGAAACTGCTCCAGTGCAGTAACGTGCTGTGAGATGTACAGCTAACGAGAGCTGGATATGGAGAATAATTTAAGATGGAAGTTTTACCCCTATAGTCCAGGCATGCCAGATTTTTTTTGAGCAAATTTGCTCGCAGATTGTGTGTTTGTAATACACTGCCTTGATTAATGTTGGTTTTGAAGCTTCAGTGACTGTGGAAAACACACGTGGGTGGTTTTCACGGGTATAAGCCAGGAACAGCTTTAACAAACACATCTGTGCTAAGAGATGTTGAAGGGAGAGTAAGACAAACCCAGTCCTGAGGGATTTCAGTAAAATGAATTTAATGGGAATTGAAAGTTCTTAGTATCACTTTAGGATTGTAAATAAATCAGTTTTGCACCAAACTGCTTGTTGGAGTGAATGAATTCTTCTACTTTGAATTCAGTGGTGTTCCATAGAATACTGAAAACCTTCATCAGTTTTGCTCAAGAACAAGGAAGAAAAATACAGCACCTGATTAAAAAAAATTACTGTTTGATATAAGTAGATGAGTTATGATATAATTGCCCTTTACTTGAGGATCTTCACTGGTGAGCAGATGAAAAAGATGCCTGTTAAATAGGAATCTGTAAAGGAGATACATAGTGACTATTTTGTGTATTTGGTGCTGCAAATGCAAATATGTGATTTTGCAGTCAGGGAGAATTAAATACTTGAACCTATTAATTCACCAGTTTCCAGAAAATGCTTGGAAATAAAAAAAAGCTAATGTATAAATAGTACTTTTAAAGCTGTTTTCTTGGAAAAATATTAGCTGCTTATCTCAATTTTTAGTTTGTTATGCTGTACAAATGTATGTATCTATTACAATTTATTTATTTATTTTTATGTACTGGTGGGAGTCTAATTTCAATGTTGAACACTAACATTTGTTTTGTATTTTGCCTTGTGAGTATGTGACTTAGTATTCCAGTTTGACTGAGAAGATATTAATGCTGCAGAACAATAAAAGATTAATTAGACCATGTAGTCTGATAATCATCAAGAATAAAAGTTTGACTTAAAAAATTGGATTGCAGAATACGGAAAGCTTGTTCCAGATATGAGCACTCCTAAATTTCCTCTCTTATCACCTTATAAATCACATGCAGTTTTCAATAATTACTGTGCTCTGTGTTATTTGACTAGAACTGATGTTAAAAACAAAGTACTCTTTTTAATTAAGTACCATGTCTTTAAGTGTTATGAGACAGTGAGTTTAACTATTGCTCCAGTTATTTGATACAGTGGTGAGTGGAAACTGAATTTGCGTTTACAGATATAAAATTTACTTTTTAATTAAGTACCATGTCTTTAAGTGTTATGAGACAGTGAGTTTAACTATTGCTCCAGTTATTTGATACAGTGGTGAGTGGAAACTGAATTTGCATTTACAGATATAAAATTATATGTCAGCATGGTAGATGCTATTGTATGAACATTTTCTCTTTCAGGGGTGGAAGGTAAGCCACGATCCCCTCATGAATATCCATAGGTCCTTTCCTATTCTCTGGATGACAAAATTGCTTTTCAGTGCAGAAACAGATCAATATAGAACATGCTACCTGAGGCTGAGCTTCCTTAAATTTTCACTGAAGGAAACATATTGTTAAATACTAAATGCGTCGATGAAAGAGAAAAAAAAAACCAAAATCTTTTTGAAAAGCGAGCTTAATCGAGCTTACATCCTTTCCATTTAGGACTTCAAGGCCAGGTAGGATGGGGCTCTGAGTGACCTGGTCTGGTGAAAGGTGTCTCTTCCAAAGGCAGGGGGATTGGATGGTCTTTGATGTCCCTTCCACCCCAAGCCATTCCATGATTCTATGAATCTAATGAAGATGAATGCTAGCTCCTGACTTGCAGTTCTGATTTGCTATGCCTAGGCTAGAAAATGCACTGTGGACAAAACCCTGACACGGAAGTCATCTTCTATGAAAGAGCACGTATCCATAAGCTGTTAACTTCCAAAATATGACAGCCATTTCCATTCTGTGGATTGGGAATGCTCCCTGACACAATTCCCAAAATATGGCTAAGAGTTTTTGGGAGAGGCAACACAATGGCAGGAAGCATTCTCTCAAGTTCACAGCAGAAATAATTGAGGTTCCAGTGCCTGGGAACATTTCGACCCTAGAGGGAAGAGGGATCCAAGAAAACCAGTTGTTATTCAAGGACAGCTTACTACAGCCTCAGGGACAATTCATCTCAACAAGCAGGAAGTCAGGCAAAATTGGATGAACCAGGAGATCCTAGCAGATCTGAAACAACCAAAAAAGGAAGTATACAAAAGGTGGAAGCAGGGATAGATATCCTGGCAAGAATGTAGGGACACTGTCTGAGCAGTCAAAGATGTGGTTAGGAAAGTCAAAGCCTGCCTGGAATGGAATCTGGAGAGGCACGTCAAGACATCAGGAAGGGCTTCCTCAAGTCCATAAGCAGAAAAAGGAAGACTGAGGAAATGTGTCCCCAATGTTTAATTTGGAAGGGGTCCCAGTGGCAAAGGACACACACACAAAAAAGTGTTGAATGCCTTTTTCACTTCAGTCTTTACTAGTAAGACCAACCTTCAGGAATCCCAGGCCATGGAGACCAGGGTGGAATGTCTGGGGCAAGTTAAAACTACCTTTGTTGGAAGAGGATCAGCTGATACTTAAGCAAACTGGTCATACAGAAGTCCATGGGCCCCGAGTGCTGGGGGAGCTGACAGATGTCACTGTGAGGTTATTCTTAGTTATCTTCAAATGATGTGGTGGCTGGGAGAGAATTCTGAGGACTGGAGGGGGGAAAAAGTCACTTTTGTCTTCAAGAAAGGCAACAAAAAGGATGCAGGCTGATCAGCTGTTCCTGGAGACCATTTTCAGAGACATGAAGAACAAGAGGGTGATTTGGAGTAGTCAGCATGGATTCACAACGGGAAAGTCGTTCTTAATGAACCCAGTCGCCCTCTGTAGTGAAATGTCTGGCTGGGTGGATGAGGAAAGAGCAGTGGATATTACCTCTGTGATACATCAGAGGGCCATGCTGCCATCCAGAGGGACCTTGGCAGGCTGGAAAAGTCAGCTGACAGGAGCCTTTACAGCTCAGCTGAGGAAATGTCAAAGTTATGCTGGAGAGGAACAGCCCAATGCAGCAGTGAGTGCTGGAGACCACCCAGTGATGCTCTGCAGGAAAGGAACCATGGTGGACACCAAAATCAACATGAGCCAGCGAAGTATTCTTATTAGATATGAGGAATAAAAGCTGTTAACATGTCTTCTTATTTACAAAATCTTACTTTGAAATATGAAAAGATTTTTCCAAAATCCCGAATTTCAAAGGAATTCAAGAGGTTTTGTTTCCTGTTTCAAGGCCATATATTTTCTCTTTACTCTATTTCACTTAGTTTCCAAGCTGTTTCTATTTTTGTCTCTTTAGTGTTGTTATAAATGAGGTATTTCACCTACTTTATATTCTCAAAGTATTCATCAGTCTAAATATTAATAATATGCACAAAACCTGTTAGTCTTAAAACTATTTAATAAAAATCATTACAGACCTTGATTTTATGGCACTTTTCGTTTTTATTTTTATAAAGAAAAACCATCTACAATATTCTTCATGACTCCCAATGATTTTTCAGTCATATAACTAAAGCTCCAAGGTCTACCATGATGAATTAGTGGGCTATGGGTCATTAGCAAAATGTGAATTAATGCAAAATGCACAATAGGCTGCACATTTTATCCTTTCTCCAGATGGTTAATTAAATATTTGAAGGCACAATATGACAAAAGTATGACAATATTATTACTTAATGACACTGAATATGAAAGGGGTTTAATTGTTCTATTTCTCTCTTTCATCATTGATTAAAATAATGTATTTCAATGAAAGTAGGCATTGGTCAGCATCTCAGCATTTTCTCTTAGTTGAAAATTAGATCATCATTCCTTAAAAGGAGTGAAAATTATAATTTGCTGGAATGTCACATTAAAAATACAGTCTTACAATATATAACTTCTTTGAGGTTGAAATTACACATCCCATATATATATATATAACACTTTTAATTCCTAGGTATGCAGTTCTAAAAATCCAGATTAGAACTCCTTCCCTATTTATTAATAAAAACTTTATCAATGAACATTATTATTTTGCAGTGTTTTCCAGAAAATTTCCCAAATTTGAGATTATAACTGTTTATTTAATGTGATATATAAAAAAATGCTATTTTAAGAATTCATTAAAACATTACAATTGTGGATAATTTATTTATATTTCCTTTACAATAGTCTTAAAATTAATATTTATTATTAAAAGTATTTGAATATAAATTTATTAAAGTATTAAAATTGGGTTATTTGATTAAAGTAAGAACCAGCAGATCCTGATGACTTGTTTCTCCAAACACCTCAGTCTGACATGCAGACCCTGTGGCTTCACAGAAAGGCTCCTTGCAGGCTCTTCCTGTATCTGATAGAATACCTTGTAGACCTATATTTTTTTTTAGCCTGTAGCATTACCTTATAAATAAGACAAGTCTTAGGACTGCAGAATTACCTCAGATAAAAGGAAAAAAATCTCTTGTGAATTGTGGTGAATGACATGTCATTGACTGCTTATGCTCACTAAACTGACAGGACCAGGAAGACACAGGGATTGGGCAGTCTCTGTGGAGTCTGGATTGAAGTCCAGGAAAAAAAAAAAAATAAAGTGATCGAGTTTGGGAAGGGAGATAAAATTTATAAATCAGAGCTTGCTAAAAAATATCAGTAGTCTGTGTGTGTTCCATCCTTTAGCAGTATTTCATCCAGGAGCTCAGAAACTGCTTTAGTGATTAACACCTGGCATGTTTGTACTGCAGAACCATGGCCATGTTCTGAAGACTTGCTATGTGACTTACCAGCACTATAAATTCAGAAGCCATCTGAAGCTTATAAAGGTTTTTTAAAATATTGGTTGGAAGAGCCATCCAGAACCAAATAACTCACTTAAAACTTAATGTTCCTTAGAGAAAGCATGCTTTGCTATTGAAATCTTTTAAGTTGCATAATTCTGAAAATCTTCCACAGTGTCTTTTTTGACACATTCATTGTTTAAAGAGCCTATAAAAATTTATAGAGATGATTATAAGAGACACAGGATATTAGAGCTTATTAATTACAGTCTGCATTTCCCTCCATCAATATCCATGAATAAGGATAAAACAGAAGGAAAATACAGGTGACCAGAACCTCTAAAACATTAAGCACAGAAACAACAACCAGAGATTTACTTGTAAAGTAAAATGTTCACAGCCTTACTGAAATGCTACAGATCTTAAGTTACAGAAGTGAGTTTACTAGTGACTACAATAAAAGACTTTAAGAAACTACTTTGAAAATATACTCATTCTTTAACTCTTACTGAAGATTTGACAGTAACTGAGCTCTGTTTATTCACAACCAACATAGACAGTTCTGGACAGTACAAACCTTTCCTTCTATGTAGAATTTTTTTCTCTCTAGTTTCTCCCAGAGAGTGAGAACATTGTTCAAAACTCACCCAGGTTCTTCACAGGTGAGGCTGAGATAGAAAAGCCTGGGATTGATTTTTGCTTCTAAAAAGTAGGATACTAAATTGTATTGGAAAAAAAATTGTTCACCCTTCTGTCTCCTTACCCCCATCCCATCATGGGAAACAACCTTCCTGCCTTGCCAGTGGGTTTGGAATCACTTGCAGTGTACAGTGTACAACCTCTACAGTGATTTCCTTAAAAACAGCCTGCCCACTTGTAACACTTGAGCAGCATTGAAGATTTAGGATAAAATCCCAAGTACAAAAGTGCAGATGTCGAGGTGTGCAGAGGAGGATCTGTTCCAAGAGGGGTGACCATGATCTGCCTGTGGTCAGCTCTGGAAGAGCACTGGCACTCTGCATCTCTATTCTGAAGTGTGCACAGCTGCTGAAAGGGGCTGCAGTCTTAGAAGAAAAAATGATTCCAAGATTGGTAACTTAGTAATTTGAAAGGATGTTTTAACTCTACTAAATTTTATTCTATTCCTTATTTCTCTGTTGGGGTAAGTGACCACTTTGTATTCACTGCAGCTGAATTTAAAGATTTGTGTAATAAAATCTATTGATAAATTTTATCTTAGTTTCCTTTTCCAGTTTAGGGTGTTTTTAACAGAATTAGATGTCAAGCACTGCCATTCATAATACTCTACTGAATGGGGTTCAGATTTACAGCTGAATCTTAGGTATTCATAGAATTCTTGCCTTTAGTAGTTGGAATTTAATTCATAAAAATATGCAGAAATATATATATGTATATATATATATATATATACACACACATTTCATCTATGAAACCCCATCTTAGCAATACAGTAGATTTTTTAGAATTTCCCTATACCACAGGCCCACAGAGTGAGCCTGGCACCCATGGAGATCACCAGTCCAATCCCTTGCTCAGGGCCGCACCAGCTACAGGAGGTTGCTCCGAGCTGTGACCACTCAAATATCAGTACACGCAAAAATGGAGATTCAAAAGCTTTCAATTTTTTTTTCTTTCAAATACTTTTGAGATTGAGAAAGATACGATTTCTGAAAACGGTGTGACAAGTCTGAGATCAAGTTTACCTGCTCACTCAGCTGGGAAAAAACTGAAATAAAGAGTAAACTGAAATGAAGAGTACTGTAAAGACTCAATATTCTCTTCAGTTAAGATAACATGATAATGACTTGTTGGCATTAAAATTTAATTTGTGCTGATCTAACTTGAATAATTAATGTTATTCTCATATTAAAATTCAGAAGGCATGTACTTCCTATTTTCTATCCTGAATATATTAGGAGCTTAGCTGTCAAATGACTTGACAGAGAGCCAGAAATTTGCAGAAATACTACTACCTGAGATCAGATTTGAAAGGGGAAAAATGCTGTTATTAGAGCAAAGCTCCAAATAATTACAGCATATGAAACAAAAGGTCAAGCAAAGGTGTTCCCTCACTGAAGAAACTCTTGGTACTACAAGAAAGAAAATCACATTTGGTGAACCCTTTTGACTGCTGATTGTTAAATCTAAAGCTCATCAGAGACAAATTGGCCCATTTCAAGAAAAAATATGTATTGAGGTACATTTAGATATTTATTTAAAACTACTTCTCATTTGCCCTTTTGTACTTCCTCAGAACAGATCAAGTACTTCCAGAAGCTGAGGAGAGGGAAATAAGCAGTGATGATGGTCTAAAAAGGGATCACTTCCTTAGGGGAATCAGAGTCTATATGGAATCATTACTTTATGGGACAATTGGACTTAAAATGGACTACAGAATACCCAAAATCATTGTGTTGATCAGAGGAAAGGAACTGCTTCCTACATCCTAAGGGCATGTCTAAATGACTGTGGCATGCCTTTTATATCCCCTAAGCCTATGGCCCAAGTCAGCATTTTGGCTAGAACACAAGTTCTGTGTCCCAGGAAGACCAAGAGTGAATCACTCCAGTTACTAAATCTGAGTGACAGTCAGTCCTTATAGCAAAGAGCCTTCATAGCCATAAAAATGTTCTTCATAATTTGAAGTATTTCCAACAGTTATTATTATTTCTACCTGATATTTTCGATTGACTAACATTTCTGTATGAACAAGCAGAAATATATGAAGAAATCATAGTTGATAGCACAATTATTGTATTTTAGTTACACATTAGAAAATACCAAAATATACCTTTTTTTCTAGTCTATACTGGAAAATAGAATAGAATAGTATTATATCAGAAGACACTGGTGCTGAAGACAGACAAAAAATTAATAAAATGCCAAAAAAGTATGTAGTTTCACATGCAACCTTTAGGGTTGGAAACGACCTCCAAGTTAATCTGGTCCAACCTTTGACCAAACACCACCATGTCAACTAACATGTCAACTAAACCATGACACTGAGTTCCACATCCAGTTTTTTCTCAAACACTTCCAGGGATGGTGACTCCACCCCCTCCCTGGGCAGCCTGTTCCAATATTTAACTCTACTTTCAGTGAAAAAATTATTCCTGATCTCCAACCTGGACCCCCCTGATGCATCTTGAGGCCATTTCCTCTTGTTCTGTCGCTGGCTGCCTGGGAGAAAGGACAGACCCCTCTGACTACACCCTCCTGTCAGGGAGTTGAGAGTGACAAGGTCTTCTCCCAGCCTCCTTTCCTCCAGGTGAAACACCCCCAGCTCCCTCAGCTGCTCCTCATGGGACTCTCCAGACCCTTCCCCAGCTCTGTTCCTTTCTCTGGACCTGCTCCAGCCCCTCAATGTCTTTCTTGCAGCGAGTAGCCCAAAACTGAACACAGGATTTGAGGTGTGGCCTCACCAGTGCCGAGTACAGGGCACACAGACACACACACACACGCATCTATATACATACATGCACAAAAAGAGAAATGGAAATCAGTAATCTGTTCTTCCGTTCTTTTTGGAAAATAATTTTTCAAACCTCAAGAGAAAATTCCTCAGAGTAGTTTGTTGTGAATACAAGAGTATATGCAAATTACTGCAGAAAGCAATCTTAAAAAAACAGATTTTCCAAAACCAACAGGCAGAGGTATCACATCCCCCATAGAACCTGACAGTTGGACAGCTGAAATAATAGATACATTCACGCGAAGCTACATAGAAAAAAACCAAATAAAGCCCCCCAAAAAATAAGAGATGAAACAACTAGTAATCACAATATATATTATATTGGCACCGGTGGCCAAACCTACATAATCCAGCTTTTAAACAGGAAGTACTTAGGCTGCTTTCCAGAGTTGAATTTTACAGGTCAGGCAATCAGACATTTTCAATTATTCAGAACTCTGATAAATATCTTTGAAGAAAATGCATGGAAGCAGAGGCTTTGGACAGATAAGCTAGCATTATCAGAAATAAGGTTTGTGGATAATTAACCTGTGCAATCCAAGATGTTGAGAATATTACTGTAATCTAAGAGGACAGTTTGTTGTTTTCTCAACAAATGATTATAAACCTATTTTTGTTCACCCAGTTATACATTTGTGCCTAAACTTAGCTGGTTTAGATTAATTGTAATATTTACTGTTAAGCAGGACAAAAGAACTGTCTGAGAGTTCAAAAAGCCTCCAAAACTACAAAAACCATCCCAATTATAAATTCAGAAGCATCAATAATTTTGAAAGACCGTATCACAGATTACTTTTCAAAATCTAACCTACTAGATCTACCTGGGTTCTTTATAATGAACAAATTTTAACTAAGTGCAACTTCTTTTTTTTTTTTTTTTTAAGGTATTTTCCTTACTTTTCTCTTGTATCCACATCTAGAGACTAGTTTAAAGATGACAGCAAGACTTAACCCGTTAAAAAAGAGCACTGGAGGATTTCTACATGCTTTTTTTAAAGGAGTGCTTTACCAAAAAAAGAGGCTGTGATGCACTGAGAAATGAGTCTATGTCTATTTGTTGACAATAGAGGCCCCCATAAACTGGCTTTTTTATTATACTTAGTATAGAGTAATGCAAAGTTTTCTTTAACCTGAATTAATTTGTAGCTGTGTAGTCTAACAGTAAGAGAATGTGTGGCATATCATGCTGGGAGTGCAGCCAATTAATCTGTAAAATTTCATTTATATCTGCACAAGCCAGTCAATCTCCTCAGTGCTAGGGGATTAAAAAATGAATTCTCAGAAAAGTGTTATGAGGTTTATATACAGTTCTGGGTATATTTCCACCTCTTCCTGTATTCCTTCATACATAAGAGGAGGCATACACTTATTTCTTTACTGTAATTATAGAACAGAAATGAAAAAAAGCTTTTATACCAATGACCTGTGGATAATTTACTGGATTTTCTATGTTTCAAGGACATCTGTCATTTAACACTTTAACTAAAATTACTGCTACTCCTCTATAAGCAGAGAATGAAAAGCCAGGCACACAATCTCCACTCTTCATTTTCATTTCATTGTATAAACTCTCATAATTTATTTAATATTATTAAACGTAAAATTGCAAAGACAATTCTAGTATTATTTTGTGCTTTTCTGTCATAGAAAAAATCCACAGAACCAGCTTTTGAGAACAATTTATCTTTTGATTGAAATGAATTTTGATAAGTTTTCTATTAAATAAGCAATCTTATGAAGTCCAACTTCCTTTGCACTTCATAGTGAAAAAGACCCAATCTAATGAACATATATTTGTTTATGGGCAAAAATGTCTAGAATAAACCCACAAACAACATAAAGAAGTTAAAATAATATCTCTTTTACCATATTATAACCCCCCCCCAAAAAAAATCTGATTACTACTTCTTGTTAACAAATGTTTAAACAACCTTCATTCTTGATGCAATTCAAAAATGCCACTTAAACATGAACATAATGTGAACATAAACACTTCTAAGGAAGTAAGTGAGGCCACTCACCCAGTGTTCTAACCTGGGCACGAGTATTACTGAGTTAGAGTCTAATAGACAGAGCTTCCTGTGGAATATTCATTATTTAAATATGAGGCCATAAATAATACTACTCCCTGGGCACACCACCTATTAAAAAGGCTAGAGAAGAGGTGAACTGCAGGCAGCATGAAAAAAAAATGAGTAAGATGTTAGAAGCAAGAAGAGATTATCTAGAAAAAATAAATCTCTGTCTAAATATAGACAAGAGAGACAATCATAAATTCCTGAATATGGACAGCAAAAGCAATGAGACAGTCTAAAAGAGGGTCTGAGAATTAAATAGCAAAATGAGTAAAAACTAATAATAAATCTGTTTTCAAGCACACCCAGAGCAGGAAACCTGCCAGAGGATCTTTCATCAGTGCACAAAAGCAGTGTAAATCAATTCTTTTGAGTGCTGCTAACTTCAGGACATACCCATAACAACAGAAGATCTGTCCGAAACTGAAACATCTGTAGAAGATGTTAAACAAAGCTGACACTAAAAAATTGCTTAGGCCAAATGTCATTAACCCAAGAGGTCTGCAGGACCTGAGAGGTGGATAGCTGAAGCAATAAAGCACACAACCTCTCTCTTAAACTGCCTTGGTACTTCTGAGTAAATGCTGGAAATATGATTCTCTTGCTTGAAGAATTGTTTATGGATTTCTCCTGGATCTGCGGCCCTCTAGTCCTGTTGTTCTGAGTGGAAATTAGTAGAAACTCTAAGGAAAGAAAAGAATTAGTAGATACTGGCTTAAAAATAACCAGTATGAAAGGTTCAAAATGACTTTTACAAAAGTGAGTCCTGTTTTATGAGACCAGTGATATTTATAGTTCTCAAGCAGTTGAATGGGGGTGATTTGGTTTCTGCAGTGTTCCTGGATTCCTGGAAGGCTTTTGACATTGCAAGACCAAAGGCTTTTAAGGAAATTAAATGATCATGGCTAAGGTAGTAAAGGATGAGCTTTCACAATATTGGGAAAAGTGGAATTCTACAGGCATCTTTGTTGGGACTTAGGCTGTATTCATGAGCTATCTTAGAAAAGAATATATAAGAGGCTAAAAACATTTTGATGATGACATTAATGTCTTGTTTTAAGGACAAGGGCAATTCTAGAGGGCTGGCGAAGGATCTCATGGTACTCCCTGACTAATTAAAATGTCAGAAGGAACTCAGCATTGAGCAGGGCAATTGCAGATGACAAACACAACTCATTCTACAGATAAATAATGTGCTCAGAGAATGCCTTTGAGCTGATACAATCACACAGGTATGACTTGGGTTCTATGTTAGATGATTCCTATGATATACATTTATTTACTACTGCTCAGAATTAGGTTGATGTCATTTAACTGATAGGTGGGGAATTAAAAAAGCAAATGGAGAGTCTTACTATAATGTGAGTGTTTGAGACAGGTAACTGTGCTCTTGAAGTCCTTAACTGACACTGCACAATGCCACTATTTGTTTACCTGTGCAGTGTGAAGTGGTGTTCTGGTATATTCACCTCAAGAAAGATATGTTTGATTTTATTGAGCTTAAAAGAGGACGTTGATCGAATACATGGAAGAGCTTATGTATGGGTAATAAGCAGCTGGACTAGGAATTCTCCCCATGGAAAAGATATGCTTTTAGTGGGGTCTACAAAATAATTAGTAGCATGGTCAACAAATTATTGCTCACATTCTCTTCCAGCACAAGAATTAATCATGAGACTGAAAATGCCCCTAGGAGCCAGTTTTAAAGCCAAAGGATCTTATTTTGCTGGTAGAAGAACTGTGGCATTTCTGTCAGAGTGTTTTGGCTGCTAAATTTGGGGCTTGAAGGAAAACTGGGCAAATGCTTTGAAATGATTTAGTGATGATTAACTAATGTGAAAACTTGCACTGAGAATTACTATAGTAAGAGGCAGTATGTCATATATGTGAAGCCAAGAACTTACTGATAGCCTAATTAAAACTTAACAATATCATCAAAAATGCAAAAACACAAAAAAGTTAGTTGTTCAGTTAAAATAATTTTGAGACTGATAGAGCAAATTAATAGAGCATTACTGCTGCATTACTAATAAACTTGCTAATATTTACCCATTGCCATTTTCATTTTGATCATTCTGTCAGAATCCCTGTGGATCTTGAGGCTGACAGCAAAAGTTTTCCTGAGACATAGCAGCAGGGAAAAGGGTATCAGTGACATTCTCAGTTCTTTGGCACAGAGAGCAATGTGTTGATGGCAAGAGTAATTTCTCCTCACTCTTAGACCTGTTTTTATGTTTAGCCAGGTCTGCTTCCATTTCACCGGTTCCCAGGTAAAGCTGGAAAGTTGTTTAGTAGCATTTTACAATCATTATTTACAGAAAGTGCTCTTGTTTAGCTCTATTGTTTGCTATGCACATGGCAAACAGAGTTTTCAGACCTCATACAGAAATGGTGTAGAGATTAAGGAACCACACTGTGGAAACAAATTAGAAATAGCTCACGTGTAGGCAAACTCAGACCAGCACTGAGACCCTGCATTATAAGGTCAATAAAAGGCTTGTGGCCTTCTTCTAGTAATAAAGGTCATATTTACTGCGCTGCAAAAGAAAACATATCCATCTCAGTTATTGGAATTAAAATAGACAAAAAAAAAAAATGTCCAAGTACGTTTTGAAAAAAAAAAAAAAAAAAAAAAAAAAAAAAAAAAAAAAAAAGAAAGAAACAGACAAAATATGTCTACTTGTGGTTTTATTTCTTATGAGTTCTGTTAGAAACCAATTCCTGGGCTTGCTGGTGCTTTGATCTGACACAGCATGGTTATTATTATTATTATCTCCAAATAGATTAATACATTGCTTCTTAACTCCAGCAAAACCACACAGTTTTCTGTAACTTAACCAAGAAGGTTATATTGAGGGCTTCGCTTCTAAGTGTATATATGAGATATTTGCATTTGGGTTTTCCCTCATGACTTCTCCATCCTGCACTTTATTCCTAGCTTGAAAGTTATCAAGGGTCTCCTCTCAGGAATGGCTGCACAGAGTTCTGACCATGCTTCTGGAGGAGTTAAGATTTGCCTCTCAGACAAAATCAAAATGCTTTATGAAGAAAGGTTAATTTTTGTAATTACCTGAAAGAATCTTACCTGATTTCCTGCCAGGTCAATGAGCCTTCTGCCTTGGCAGAAACATTTTAGGCTTTTTTTTTCTCATCTGCTCACAGAACATGGCAAATACAGAGCAATTATCCTGAGTCTCTTTCTTTCTTGTCAGGTCCTTCTGTACTATCAGAACCTTAGAAACATGGGAAGCACTGTTAATCAGTATATTTGTCAGTTTTCATCATACCTTCCCAAAAGGTGACATCAAGGGCTTCATCATCTTACTGCTGAACCTCATCAGACCCTTGGGACTGGTTGACAAGTAGCATCCAGCAGAGGATAACAGTGGACACCTGTAGGAGTTATGTTGATCTCAGTCAGCAGTGGGGGACTTTTCACACTTCATCGCAGTCTCTGGCAGTGTAAAGTGGAGCTCCTGCGAGTAAACTTTTAGTTTTGGGAGTCAGATGTAATGTAGTGCTTTTTCAAGAAAGTATATGGAAGGCTTTAGACTCGGTAGATAAAAATAAAACAAACAACCCCATCCACAAACAAACAAACAAACAACCCCCCCCAAAGATCCCTGTAAGATCTCCATGCCAAGTTTAGTTTCCTTCTATAATAGGAAAATCCCCAAACAATCAAAAACCCAACAAGAAACCATCCAGAAAAATAAAATGTACTAAAATGTACTTTTTCTTAAGAAAGAAAACACATGGATTATTGCAGTAATTGCTCTGCAATCTAAGATGTTCAGCTTAATAGTAGGTACCATTAAAAAAAACTTCAAACTTCCTTAACCCTTCTTTCAGCCAGGAGGAGTTCTAGCACTTTCCTATAATTGTCAAAACCATAAATAACAATTTATACTGTAGACATTTGGAGTTATCTATTCAGGTTCTTTTTGAGTAAAACTACATTTCATGCTGAATATTAAAAAGGTAGTTTGAAGAACTAACCCAACACTGTCTGCTGCCTTCTAGAGAAAAGTACCATTTCTGCTTTAAATGAGACTCTCGCCTTCAAAAACACTCCATTACCATAAAAAATTGTTTTCAGTATGTGAAAATTCATGTCACATATTACAAAATGTTATTAAAAGTAGACTTTAAAAAAGATAGTGTTGAAAGCAGTGCCATCTTTGCAAACAGAACAAAAGCCACATGCAAAGTTATAGAATGATGGAAAAAAGCCACCTGTTCAGTCACCTTATTCATTCCTTGCTAGTGGAAGAGTGTTCCCTAAGGTGCACACCTAGTGCTTATTAGCCCTTTTCAAAGCATCAAGCAGTGTAGCTGCATCCTATTCCCATGGGAAACTATTCAGTGATTTCAGAGATCTCACTGTCAGGAAGATTATCAGTATGCTATTTAACCTCAATTTTCCTTATCCTAATTTAGTGTCATTACTCTCAGTTACCCCATCATAATATGTTTTGAGATGTAATATGAGCAAATAGATACTTACCAACAAGATAAACATCCCATCAGCCTTGCATAGGGAGGATTATTTTTAGATTCTCTTTAAACTCCGAAGGTCTTGTCTGATGTCTCAGCTGAGGCAATAAAAATAGTACAGGAAAAAAAAAGTTAATGTCAAACTACGCATTTTCATAGATAGCTACCATATAACAATTATTGAAGGAGGTCCAGTTGTGTATTCTTCCCTTTTTGCAATTGCTTATCCCTGGATGACAATGCTTATAATCATTTTGCTAACTCAGATTTTGCTGAAAAATAAACTCTGTGCTGCAATAATAGATGTCCAAAAAAGAACCAGCCTCAGATGAACAAAATAATGTGTAAAAAAAAGTCAGAATACTCTCTTAGCAAAGAGAACAGCAGATTCTTGTTTTCTTTATTGGTGTTTTGTTTTAGACTCTTGAGTTTAGAATAGTGTTAAGCCAAATTTGATGTTTGTTTTAGCTCATGGGGTTTTTTTTCAAACAAAAAAAGATTAAATCCACAGTATTGTAGTATTACAAGAAGGACTCAACTCATGCTGTTGATAAGTTTCCTGACTAAAAGAGCTCATACCTGTGTAGTTTGGAGGGATACTAATTAATTGGCAAAGCTGAGTGATATATGCCACAAAGAAAGACATATGAACTGAACTTGCCGTAGATGTCATCATTATGAATGATAAATAAGCTTTTTAATGACCTAAAAAAGTGGTTAAAACTCATGAGTTTTCCAGGCAAACACGCAGCACGTTATTCCACTTCACTCCACCCCTATCCTCTCTAAAAAATATTAATTGGAGTATATTTGTTTCACTGACAATTACATATGGAAAAACTTTTAAGTTAGGGCTTCACACATTCTGTTACAAATCAGATATTCAGCTGTCTTTTTATCTTGCCTTTCCTAAGACATTCCTCATCCATGCCCAAGGCACCAGTTCAATCATTTGAATGGCTGTGCTAAACACATATACTCACGTTCTAGTTTCTCAGATTCCAGTTGGGTCAGTTTTTCTAGCCACATCCCAGACGCCAGAGTCTATATAAGAACAACAGGAGGAAAGAAACAATAGATATTCCTGTCTTACAAGACTGGGCTTCTCTCCTGTCACAAGAATCCCTCAGTTATTCAGAGATATGAGCTCAATGACAGCCATGAAACTGAGTAAATCCAAGGAGGCAGTTTAAGGGTAGCAATCCAATACAAAGTCTTAACAGATTTCCCTATATATGTGTGTGTATATATATATATATATATGTTTATTTTGCTAACATAAAGCCATTCTTAGAAGAAATGTTTAAATTCCATTTTGCAGGATTCAAAGCTCTGTATTTTAGAGTCACTCTGATTTTACTGCTTAGCTTATAGCTTTTTAAAAAATACATGTACAGAGATATGCAATTTTCTTACAGTAGGAAAACTCCACAATTACTGAAAGCACTTAACTTCAGTTCCTTTGAAGAAATCATCTTTGGCCAGGAATCAATATGGAAATTTTCAGTCCAGAAGGAAAACTATCAAGAAGGTATCACTGTCAGAAAACTGTGTGTGATTATA
This sequence comes from Daphoenositta chrysoptera, assembly GCA_013397915.1. Classification (NCBI taxonomy): domain Eukaryota; kingdom Metazoa; phylum Chordata; class Aves; order Passeriformes; genus Daphoenositta; species Daphoenositta chrysoptera. Next base: position 94,557 of record VZRO01001827.1, read on the forward strand.
AAATATATTTTACAAACCTAATGATAGCATTTCCTTCTAAGTGACAGCTATAACAATGATTTGCTGCAAGATCACATCACAATTTTCAATAACCTTTCCATTCTCAGCATTTGGACACTGGCAGGAAAGATAGTGTAATTAAGGGGAAGCGAAAGAGAGGGTGTCATCCATTTATGTCTTCACCTTTTACAATCCAATTTATCCAACAGATTTTAAAACCAATAGATGAAAAATCTTTTACAATTCACAGAGAGAACAGATGGCACAGCAGCATTGAAAATGACAGTGTATACATGCCAAATGCACTGGTGTTCTGCTCTAGTTAAGATGCTGTCAACATTTGTATTACAAACCTCGGATTTCAAGGGTTTGGAAGTTGTGTCTTTTAGATAACATCTGGAAAGATTGGCTTACAAGCTGCATGCCTAGGTACCACCTTTAAAAAAAAAAACCAACAAGCAAAACAGCATGTTAACTACTTTCATATCCTTTGCACTCCTATAATACTATTGTAAATGTTGCCTGTGACTTACATTGCTGAGGGGGTGCCTTTATTTGCCAGGGGGATTTGAAGGGGCTGATGAGTGCGAGTGGCTGTGCTGGCTGGGCACTGCAGAGTGGCTGTCCCTGCTCTCCTCCTTTCCACTGGAGGCTTTAAGCAGGACTGCTCGGACCTGCCCGAGCACCCCAACACTCCATGCTTGAGGTGTTCCTGTCTTTTGAGACATTCCCAGACCCTTTGTGAAACTGTTCCCAGGAACAAAGGGGATCAAGATGCCAAACACAAAAGACAAGCCATTTTAAGTAGCACTATGCTCAAAGGAACACAATACTTGTGTTAAATACCACATTTGGGCTTAGAAAGATTGCAAGCTGTACTGAAATAACTTGTTTTCTGCACTGAGAGTCCCCAGCAGTGGTTTGCATAGGGACAGAGGTAGCTATGCGTTGCTTGAAAATCCTGCTTATACAAGGTGTCAGTTTTGGCCACAAAGACAAAACAGAAGATTGTAATATTCTGCCTTGAGAAAAGGTAATGGCAGCTCAGGAAGGATTTCAGGATTTGGCTCACCAACCAAACAATTTTAAATTATATGCTGCTAAACACTAAACTGCTTACAGGATTAGTATCAACATATTGTGCCCACTAGCTTTAGGTTTGAATCTGTACCCTGATCTCTGTGGCTGGCAATAATCTTGCATTGAACATAAAGCCAAACTTTGGTCTTACTTGACAAATGGGTCTACAGTGTTTAGTTTTGAAGTAAAAGTGAGAAATCAGTAAATGTTGTAGCAATAGATTCGTTGAAGCTATTCTATGAAGGGGTGTTTTGGACTGTGAAAGAATATATAGAAAAAGCAAGGAGTTAAATATATGTACTAGAAGTAATAATGTGATTTTCAACTTGGATAACTGTGACCTCATTCTTTCAGGAGGAAACATCAGGAAATGAACAAACTAACCAACCAGTCAAATTGGAAATTACGTTTTTAGTGCCGTTTAGAGGAAAAGAAATGCAGTGCAATCAATCTGAGTTGCACCCACTGAGACATCCATATGTCAAAGAGATTCTTTAAATGGAATTACGAGTCATTCCCCTAAAGTCCTAAATTAGGATTTTCACAGGTGTTCATATCCAAATACTATTAGAATTCCATGACTACCACATGCCCCAGGCACATTTGAAATTCCTCTCTTGGATGGACTATCTATTACAAAAAAATCTTCAGTTTCAGGACATTATCAACAAAAACTTGAGGCATTTAAGAAAACAAAATGTAGATAAAAGGGTAGGAAGAAGGAGTGAGAGAGTAATGTAAAAAATAATGAATAGGAATAGCTTCAATTAATACTGAGAGAGTAAGTAGTGAGGGAATATATTTGCTTGTATATCCAATTATATTCCACTATGTGGCCAGCATCCAAGTAAGAATGGGAAAAATAACTAAAAAAGTCTGATTTGCATGATGTGACTTTAAGCAAATAACTAGATTCTGAAAAAAAAGTTTAGAGTAAAAACTTCAAATATGGAAAAGTGATGATAAATACCTAGGGAGGAGGGAATACAACTACTAGGACTTCAAAGGAAGGTCTCATCTTCTTATGGCAGCACCTCAACTTCTGTTCCTCACAGAATTAGGCAGGAGCTGCAAAGTGAAAGTTGTGTCTTGCAATGGATGCAGCAGCAATGTCCTCCTTTCCATTTCCCTTTGATTTTCTGCAAGAGCAGCACTTCCTATTCCCTGTGTCAGAGAGCTGCATGTACCTGTCTCCCTGCTCCCAGTCAGCAGCTCTTTCCTGAGGTCAGCTCTCACTAAACTGGATCAGACATTGCATTTATTGTGACGGGATCTGTTTTACCACCCGTGCTGTACTCGCTGTGCCCAGGCCATGCCCCTCCCCTGGCTCTGACCCACGACCTCCAGCACACCTGGGGCTGTGTCCTCCAGCTGTGGAGCTCCTTTATTCCATGAATTATAGTCCATGGTGTACTGGCTCCCATTCCCTGTTGGCTACTTGAGTACTGCCTTGAACTTGTATTTTGAAATTAATGCATTTCAGGTGCTGAGAAAAAACTAATTAAAATACATAGTGTTGATCCTTTTCATCATTTTTGAAGAAACCTGAGATTCAAATACCTCAGAACAATGTTAAGATAAACCCTGTTTGCCAAGCTTTCTCTAGAGATTGTAGGGACTAAATTACATGGTTTCCATGTATCAGAAAATAACTTTTAAAATATTCTTTGGAATTTGAAATCTTAATAATTGACATATTTTTCTGAATCACAAATTAAAGATGGCTATCTTCTAAAGCAAAATATTATGAAGAACTTTATTTCCTCCAAGCAGAAAATAAATTCTATAAGTTTAGATTGACTCTTCCATGTAATAACATTTTCAGGAAAATCAAAACTAGAAATCTGTGATTACTGACTCTGACGTAGTCCAGGAATGTTCTCAAAGGCCAATGTTAAAGTACTTTGGAAAAACTGAAATATGATGAATTTTATTGATAAAATATTATAGAAGACATGAAATTCTGTTTGTTTTCTACAGATCTTTTTTTTTTAATTATATCCGTCTTCAAACATTGAGTCCAACAGACACAATCCAGAAAATGAGCTACCTTCTCTGTCCTTGCTTAAAAAGTGAAACAAACATACACGGCAGACAGACTAGAAGTTTCAGGTCCTGTACATTGTCTGAGAGCAAAAGAGATAATATTTTGAGATACTGCAAGGTAATCTGTGGTATCAATTTGTACAAACATGACTTGAACCCTAGACTGAAATTCTCTGTGCCACCGTCTTCCCAGCTTTTCTGACATGTATGTCTGCAGAACACATCCGTGTTTGCTGCCAGTTTTCTCAACTAATAATGTGGGTCAGATTCAGCTGTTAATGTTTTTCCTTCCGGGTATCTGAGAGCATGTGTGTATCTAAATGAGACTAATAAATGCATCTCTGAACTGCACCATCCAGCTTCTCTAGGACTTCGCTGACTCCTGTGCCAAGATAATTAATAAAAATATCAACAAATATTTGCTGAATTGGAGAGCAGTGCTTGACAAACATTACTAATAACTTCATTTTAGCCTAATATTTTTCTTCCAGTACTCTTGAGTACTGACCTTTTATCAGGCCCTTCCCTGTGTCATAATACTTTTAGTGATTCTCGTCTTTTCCTTCTTAATTAACAAATTTCCTAATGTGAGATCTTGTAAAATTCTGTTGTTTAAATAAAGACATTTACCACATTTTAAAAAAACCAACAACAACCCAAAACAACAGTTATACAAATAAAGATATTAAATCTAGGTGTTAACATCTCTTTCTATTTCCTTTTATTTCTTTCATTCTCTCACTCCATTAACACTGGCTGGCATGGAAAATGCTTCTGGATATCACATGCCTTGTGGTTGCACAGATGCTCAGCCCTTCGTGCAGGTCAGGGTTGCACTTGCCCCTGCAAGGAGCTGTATATTACAGATGTCAGAATAATGAGCCTGAAAGAACCAACATCACTTCACTGTCTTTTTAAAGCATAAATGTTCCTGAGACTGCAATTTCATGCACCAATTGTTTCAGATTTCTGAAATGAAGATTACCTGGTCTCTTCCCTCACTCAGGAGGACTACAGTCTTTCAGTTTCCTACTACCTCTTTTGTGATAATTTATGTTTGCTTATTATTATTCTTTTTTTCTAATCCTAGATTCAACAATCATTTTTCTTTCATGTGATTTTCTTCAATAACAGTGGAGAGACTATTGTGTCTGAGCCATGTTCTCATTTTATAGTAATTTTTTAGCTCTACTTCAAACTTTGCACTGTTGAGAGCCTACTTTTACTGTTTTCTTAACTTTCCAGCCAGGGACATCTTTGACATTTTTTGTTTTACTGTCCCTCTGGTTTCTAATTATTTTATGAACAATAAATACACAGCTCATTCACAGAGTTACATGGTTAGACACGGTCCAGACACAGTTGCACTGTCCACACATTCTTTCTTACCAACTCCTGTATTGTTTAAACATTACCTTTTAGACACTAAGTACATAAAATTAACTTTTATTATGTAATTCGATGAACTGCACTCATATGGGCTAACTCAGTTGTTCCTCAATGTGATATCCAGGAAATGTTCCTGTTTCTTTCACTTCCCTGGCCGTCACTGTCTTCTGCTGTCCAAATTCCTGAAGCAGGTTTCCACAATTATGGCACCATGTTTTGACTTCATTCCCTAGCTGGAACAGGTAGAGGGTATTCACTGTGTTTAAACATATAGCTACACTGTCTGCTAAATGAGTATTCTCACCATCTTATTTTAAGAACTCCTGGTGTTCATTCTCATAGTTTCATACACTGTCAAGTTTTAAGCTAACCAACTTCCCTCATTTAAGCCTATAAATTGATTTTCTGCTAATATTCTTGTTTAACTTTTTAGTTTTAATGGTAAAAACCTTCATTTTTTTTTTCATTTATGAGTCTGTCTTGGATTGTAGAGCCACATGAAAACCTTTTACTGTTATGTAGGCTGTATAAAACCACTGGTTACTGACAGGGTATTTTTACCTCTAACCTAGGAAAGTATGCCTGTTGCAAAGTGTGACAAGACTCTGGGGACTGGCTGTGATGAAAAATAAATAATATAGCTATCCCAGGCATTATCTGAAAGCTGGACTGAAATACATATGCTGAGTTTCCTCATAATTATTTTTACCTGTCTGTCCCCAACACTGACTGAGGAATTCAGTGGCTATTATGTGTTCTGAGTTTTTCCATATGCCTCAGTGAGAACGAAAAAAAACTTTCCTTCCCATAAAAAAAATAAATCTGTGCTGAGGATTGCACAGAAGAGGGGAATACAGCATATCTCCCTTTCCTCCCCCTTTTATTAGTTTCTAATCACCTCTTTCATGAAGCAGACATGACCCTCATCTGGTATCTCACTGTAGGGAATGGTGTTTGATATTTTGTGAACCATTTTGCCACTCAGCTGCCCACTGATGGTTACTGTAAGCATGCATTTCTTCAAACAAATAAGGCATTTTACAGGAACCCTGTGTTGCATCATCTATCAGTTTTGTAGTTGCAGACATTCAAATGAAATTGTCAAAGAACTCCGTTCTGCTCCTTCTAGAATGAACATATTTTTTCTCCTTAGTCACTCTTATTTTGAGAATTGGAGGGCATGCAAAGATGAAAGAAACTCCTGGTGTTGCTGGGGTACCCAGCCGTCCAAGCCAACCAACTGCAGGTCTTAACAATGGAGAATGGAAAAAAAATTACTTACTGCTACTCAGACATATTGCAGAATCTTGTTGAATGTTTACATCATTATCTATGCAGCATATTCATATACACTTTATCTGAAGAGCTGACAAGATAGGTAGATCCCAAAGGTGGCTCATGGGAAAGGCAACTAATGCATTTTTATGTCCAATTTTATAAGATATTTGAACATGGAAATGTGATTATTTTAATATGTGGATGTTTTAATTGATGTAGTTATTAATGAAGATGCTATATAGCTTAAAATGCAAGATCTATTGTGCATATATTTATCTTCTGGTTTCAATGGTAAATTAAGAGCAACAGTAGTATCTATTTCACGTGTTAATTATATTTTCATGCTTTTTTTTTAATGCTTGCTATAAACGTGTTTTGGACTGTAGTAGGATAAAATGTGTAAGATTATACTAACAACACGAAGCATTGATCAAGTTAAACTTCTATGCACATTTTAAAAGTCATTAATACATGACAATATTTTTTAAGCATGTCTGTTACTCAGATTAAGAAAATCATAGATTTAATAAATAGTTCAGGTTAGAAGAGTGTAATTCAAGTTAGAAGGACATCTATAAAGCAAGATACATTTACTTCTAGTTTCAAAGTTCAGGAATAAATATTTGAGAATGAAATCTTATTTACAAACCCTGTAAGAATAATGGAACACTATTGTTCCTGGTTTATTCTCAATTTGTCCATTCATAATATTATTTTATCTCAACTCAAAATTTTCCTAAAACTAAAATGGAACATCCTTTATCAGATTTTCTTACAGAATAAAAACTCTGAGTCTTCTCCCCTAGATAAAATTATTGCATCCTATATATACATAGTAATACATTCAGTAGTACAGGAGTACTCTTGTGTATTGTGCAAAATACAGGAGAATTTGTGTTTCTGTTTAACATGAGGTAGCAAGTCCCATTCAACCTCTCAGCTTGGTTTGTTTCTTAAGATTGATTGACATTTTCTACTTGTGTGGAATGGTCTCCTCCTCTTTGTCTGCAGGTGCTCTCAGTGAAGCAAACAGAAGGACAATCCTGCAGCTTTTCTTTCTGTGAATGCATCTCTACCTACAGGCATAGCTTCTTGACATAATGCTTCTGCAATTCTAAACCTCCATACTTCAGGCAAATCTGGTCGACAATCAGTTTCTGGAGTTAAAAGAGTGGTCATGTGTCAACAGAAATGGAAAATATGAACACACGTGTTCTGATAATCCCAACTGTCTAACTTTGGCTGTCAGATTGAAGTGCACATATCTAAAGTCAAATTGAAGCTGCATCCTGAGGCTTTGCTTTTTCCCAGAAAAACACCTGAGGAGAGCAACTTGAAAGCTGGGTCAGTATTTAAGATCAACACAGTACTACATAGTGCTATCTCTGTTGCACTATGAAAGGAGCTCTGTTATCTGACCTGACACTCAAGATAAAGAGCTTTGCTGATAATGCAAGATGCATTTCTTTCGATTAATACAATAACTGTGCCAGAACCCAATTTCACCTCTCCACTGTGTGAGAATACCCAGTCTAAGCAAACTGCACCATACTCTGCATCATTCTCCATAGTGTTGTGCAGAATAGCGAAAGATATTCTGCTGCTAATGAAGAGAGGTACTTAGAGCAGGATTCATGGTTATAGCCTGCAGGCAAGAAAACAACATTAGGAGTAAAGAGTGTCATTTAAACACTAAGGGTTATTTAAGACTGCAGAAGTAAAATTACTTTAAAGGGCTGAGTTAACAGCTTTGGCTATAAAGATGTATCTTAGAGATATTTTTCTTGAAGTGATTGCATGCTTATTTCTGTCATCCCCAGTCCATTTCTGTTTACTTCTTAAGACTTTATAAATTATTCTTTCAATTCAGTAAACTGAGGATAACCACTATTTTACAGGAAGGAAGGTAAATGAGAGCCATTGTCTGTGCAGGACCTCCACACTGCTTCTCTTGCTATCTGGTGTATGTAGGTGCTGGTGGCCTGGTTACACTAATGTTCCATTATTTTCTCATATGCACGAACTTCTCATTGTGATTGCTTCTGCTACCAATGCTTCACAGCCTGTGCCTTCTCTGCTTCCTCATTAGCTAGCAGTTGAAAAATTTAAGAAATTATGTTAAAAAAAAGATACTGACCCTTTGAAGCTCCCAGTTCTGCCAATGCAGGAGAGTGCTGTGGGTATCACTGTGGGTGGAGAAGCATGAAGTCAGGAGAGGTAGGGAAGAAAGAAGTGGCATAAACCAGAACTGGGGCATGTCCCAGACAGTGGGGGCTGTGACTTCCTGCTGCAGAAGTGGGGCCAAACCAGAAGCAGCAGCAGCAGAGCCTAAAGAGGGAGGGAGGGAAACCTGGGGAGCCAGGGCTGGGCAGGCACTGTGGAGCAGAGACCTGAGGTACTACTCTGCTGCAGATGTGGTCAGAGGGTGGTTTAGGGCCTCCTGCAGAAGCTGAGCTGCTGTCTTGTCTCATGCCCTGGAGAAAGGAAAAGAAAGTATTTTTTGTGAGTCAAATCAGGGGAAGTGATTGGCAAGCTGAAATGTTGCATGCCTGTGATAGGGCAGGGTAAAGAAAGCAAGGGGCTCCAGAGCACTGCCAGAGACAGAGCAGGCAGGATGGAGCCTGCTGGCACTTGGACCTCAAAAAAGCCATGCACTAGTTTTTAAGCAGGCAGAAACAGAAATGAATAATACTCCAGAGTAATCAGGCTGAGCTGTTATAAAACAATGACTGGAAATCAAGCATTTTGGCAGAGCTGGTTGTGAAGTTTCTCCTTGCAAATAGCTAAAACATAAAGCATTGGTTGTTGTTTCCAAAATCTTATCTCTGTCTCAATGTCTTTTTCCTTCAACCAGAAGTGGAGCAGACTTTACACACAGATTAAAGGCACTTCCAGAAATGTATTTACTACCTGGATTAAAGATAAAAACATAATTATTATAAATCCTGACATGGAGATAGTCCCAGAAATTTGAGGACAAGATGACTTTGCTACCCCGTTTCTCTGGAAATGACCAAAAGATTCATTTATTCAAAAATGTCTCTTAAGCATATGTATATCTACCTATGTAAATAAGTAGATTTCCTTGGGGTAAAACAAGTACATTATCAGTGCAGAGGACTACGGTGCACAGTAGTAGGTACTGCAATTTCCTTACCATAACTACTTTATATAAAAATAGATGCATTGAAATGTTTGTCCCACAATGGCCCCTCAGCTGTTAGCCAATGCATTTTTTATCAACTAGTTATAAATTAAAACAAAGGGCAGTGACAAGCAATAACTTCTGTATGTATTTTATCAGTCTTTCTAATGGATTATTTCCTTAAATATTATGAATTGGTCATCTGAAACAGTATCACTGTGAGGTAGGATGGTATCCTTCCCTCTCCTTTCGCCATCCTAAGCAAATATCAATTTTCAAGTGCAGAACTGAGAGATAAAGAGATCAGAGAACTTCCCATGCCATCCCCTTAATGTGAATGAAGCACAATGTTATTTCAGCTAAGTATTCAACACCCTAACTATATTTCATCTGTGGTAAGTTTCTGAAAATTTATCAGTGCCAGCAGATCCAGGCTGATGTTTTCCTATAAGTAAAAGCTGCCAGGACATTCATAAGGTTTGCTGTGTTCTTGTAATGCCTTGCTTTACAACAGAAAATGGACAGTGCATTTGAGCTAACCATGGAGAACTGTTTTATAAAACACTTTATAGTAGTAGTTGTTGCTACATCTATATTCTGGATTAGTAAGAGCTGAGCTCCTAAACTGAATATTGATTAGGTTATACACTGTGGTTTCTCTTTTGTAGCTGTATTTGTCTCAATTGTCTTGCCTTATATCTGTCTTATTTTCTTTCGTCACCCCTTAAACCAAAGTAATCTTAGTTGAACTCTGAGTCTGGTCTTGCATGCTATGAGGTACAGAAGGGCTAAACCACACACAAACAGATGTTACAAGGCTGGGAATTTGCTGTGGCAAGACTCACTGGGATGGAGTAATTGCGTTCTGGCAGCAGGAGCTCTCCAGCAAAGCTGTGCCATAGTATTTCCAGTGGATTACAGTAATTACCAATGACGAAACACCTTCCTGTGGATTTGTGGAATTTTTCCAGAGAGACTAAATCACTTGAGTTCAGTTCTACGGCAACAATATAGAAAAGCATAATGATGCTTTACTACTAGGTTTAAACAGGTAAAAAAAATACTAGTTTTATCTTCTAGCAGCTGAAGCCTTGGTAACACAGATGTTCAGGTGTATCCTTTATTTATATTTCATACATAGGTTTTGCTTTGATTCAGGCTGGTAGCTCAAACCTTTATTACTCTTAGAATGGAGAAATAAAATAAAAAAAGAAATCGAAAGGGAAAATAACAGGCCTATTTGGTGAATTGCATGCACCACAGTGAGCTGAGATGCCCTATACTTTACAAAGCAATTTAATAATGCTTTTATTCATTCCTTATAAATAATGCCTTTTAGTTGTTAAATTTTCAGAGGTAAACAAAATACATATTCTGAATCTTGCATGAACCTCCTCTTCAGTGTATATTTACATGTTACACACATGCAAAAATTATTCTGAAAAATTCTAAAGGATCTAGTAATACCTAATTTACTAAATATAGTCTGGCCAATCACACTTATTCTGTCAATTCTCACTACTTTTTTTTTTTTTTTCTGTGGTCATCCTCATTTGCCCTTATATGTTTGACATTATATGTTTGACATTGAATTAAGAAACCACCCAAGGTCTTTTGCAACTGTTGTGCCTTCCATATTTCAGAAGCCCCATATCTCTTTACGTTACTCTTACTGGTCAATTTTTTTTTTTTTCATGTCAGGAAAAAAAATAAGCCCAAAACAAATCTAGAAAAAACTATTGACATTAATATTTTTGAGTTTGATAGTAATTTGGGTGTGTATAAAGGAATTGTTAAAAGTAATTTAATAAATTAAGTATCCATTGCAATTTTATTATACAGGCAAATTTGAGATAATAGAACTGCAGAAGTGACACAGATGCAGAAAAGATCCATTTGCTGATGACATCAGTATCATGGTTCATCTGGATTACAAAATGTATTGTCTTCCAAAAATTGAGTTAGGCAATTGTTAGATATTTCTTACTTTAATTATTTTTAATAGAGTCTGGATTGTATGCTACAGAATGCATCTCATTCTTCATATTTCTCTAAAATTGCTTTCCCTGTTCTAAAAAAATCCTCGAGTTATAGATACCCTTTGGATAGTTTTTTTCTCCTTTTACTGTTCCCTTTTTTTGTCTTCCCTTCCCAAGATGGATTTTTACTTTGTATCTTAACCATGAAGACTTAAAGAATGGAGTATAACATAAAATACACTTGTTAGATGAAAATCTATTGACATCCTATCCCGTGGCAACAATCTATAAAATAATGCAGTGTGGGTTCACTATTTGAGTATATTGAAGCTACACAAAATAATTAATTTCCTCTAGTGTATTAGAGGAAAATAATTACAAGATCCAGCACTGAATTACTGCTACAGTCTTAATCATCTCACATCCACCATAAGGTAATCTTGTCTCAATTATAGATCCAGCTGGAAATGGATTTAAAGCTAGATAGCTCTTCAGGTCTTGGCCAAGTGTAGGAATAGAAATGCCTTGACAGCATAATGAATGGAAGTGCTACTAGCATTAAAATGCAGACTATGTAACACTCCCTGTGCCAGGTGCAATGCTGTGTCTTTTTGACTTAATGCTTAAGTTTTGAAGCAGCTATGAAATCCTTTTTGCTTTTTTTTTTTGGTCATTCTCAGTAAAACTGAGAATTAACTTATTTAAAATAGGAGGCGTTTAGTGGTTTAAGCTTAATCTATCTAAAATGCAATGTTATACTAGGGATTCCATGGAGATTTTTTTAAAAACAAAGCATTCTGCAAACTTGAATCATTTAAAGTTCTTAATATTGGTGTTTTCTTAGACATCTTTTGTGAAATATAAAATATTCTTGAACTACTTTTTCAGTAAATTCTCAGTTGAGCATTGTCAGAAAGTTTGCAGGATGTCTTCCAGCTCTTTTTGTAAATGTAAGAATGGCATGTCATCTACCCATAATACTCCTTCCTGAAAAAGTGTAATAGCAAATTTCTGATAAGTTAATTATTGTACTTTTCTTCAGTCTCACTTAGAAAAAATATTTCATCTTGGTAATTCAATCAAACTTCTGCTACTCAAAGCCAACCTAAGTCTTACATTATGTCTAATGTCTTTAGAGTAGCTGGACATTATTTATTTTATAACCTTTCAATAGTTCAAAAGTTTGTTTCTAGTCTTTGACACCTTGTAGCACATCCTTGGTCATGGTGTCTTTTATTTTCTTTTTTCTTGCCACTGTTCTGAGGCTTAAGACCTGATATCTCCTCTTTGTCTTCATTTCTCTTTCATATTTTTTTAAATAGGTAGAAAAGCCAGCTCAACTAAACTATCCAACTATTTTAATATTTTAGTTTGTCAATATTCAGAAGCCAAAGTAATTTCAAAGTCACAAAGCTTGGCTATTCAGTCTTCATTTCCACAACCATATGTCTACTACATTTTCTCTGAGGCACCTCTGTCATTCACTGGGCAGGCTGTGTGGAACTCATCTTTTGTAGCAATAAGGGAACACCTCCATTTGCTTTTTAATTTTTGTTTTCATGCCCATATTTCAGTTATGTACAAAATTCTATCAACATCTGAACATCTTTGTTCAGAATTGCACATGATGAAAAACTTAGGTACCTTAGAAACACTTCCTTTTTCTGTGCAGAATGTTAGGTTGGGCAAAGGTCATGGTTATTGCTGATATGTGCTAGGTGGAGTCAGCCCAGTGCTGTTATGGATGGGTAAAATTTGGAGGTTTAGGTTAGGGTAGTTTCAAAGCCTGAGTATCAAACCTGTTCTGTGTGTTCAAGCTTGGCTGTATTCTGAGTGCCTGGCTTTTTGGAAATAGCTTTGCAGGTTTCAAATTGGATCTTCAGTCCACAAAGGTGGTACAACACTGACTACTTTGAGTGACTGATTTCTGATCTGGGGTGACTGCAACATGGTGTGAATGTACATTAGTTATTTTTCAGGGAGCCAGCCCGCCTCTGGGTATCCATCTATTACAGCAGCAGGAAGTGCAGTTTGGCATCATCATGTTGTTAGGACTGGTTCCAAATCTTTGACCTCTGAAAAGCTGACAAAATACTAACAACCTGCATTGGAAAAGAGTGAGCCATATGTTTAATAAACCTGTTTTTACAAAATTTACTAACTAAAAAAACACTCACAAATGCTTGATCTGCAAAGCAGTGATTTATCAGGGATGACACTTGGAGTTGTTAAGATTACCTGGGGCTAGGATTAGGATGGATAATCTTTTCGGATTAATTCTCCTGCTATTCCCACTCCTATTGGTCAATGGCAGGCTTTCCTTCTTCACTCAGTCTTGATTTGCTCTAATTTTCTTCTCTTACCTCAGCTCCATCGGAAACCATGTTGATCTTTACTGTAGAGTTGGAATTGGTGATTTCTGGGTAGTTTTACCCTTTTCCTCCTTAGCATGGTCTTTTGTAAAGAAGGAAATATATGCAGGAGGTTTATTTTGTTTTAAGAAAACTTGAAACCATGCCTTTTAAAAAATTGTGGTTTTTCCAGGCAGTTCAAAAACTAATCCCTTTTCATAGGTCTTCACCTCTTCAATAAGTCATAACTTACTTTTTCTTTAGGAGATTGCTGTGAAAATGCTGGCAAAATTAAACTGACTGAACTCAGAACCTTATAACATCAAGCCTAATGCAGCCCAAAAGGGTGCCAGAGTGATCAGCCACACTTAGAGCTGCAGGATAAACAGAATTATTGATTGGGAGGTGCTGAATGCAGCTTAGCTGTCAACCAGCTGCCTCACACACAGGCAACAGCCTAACTATAGGATCAGAAAGCTCAAATCAGGGTCACCCCTCTGTACGTGCTGCTGGTGAGCAGAATGAAGTCTGAGAGAGCTTCCAGGCTGACCACAGCCCCTTTCAGCAAGTGACATGTCTCACGGAATGATCAGCAGTTCTGCCCATACATCTGAGAATCCCGGGGACAGGGGGTTGGTTTTGTGCTTAAGGAAATCAGTTTAGCACTTGTGAAGCTAATCCTTTGGTGTATACAGAAGTATAATAGAAATAATACCAAAACAGTAGAAATTAAGCTGAGAAGATGATGGTTTGATGCACAAAATTTTCTCCGCGAGGAGGCTTTTAAAATGCATGTATACTAATCTGGATCTACTTTAAAACTTTAAAAAACTTTCAGAACTCCTTAAAAGTAGAAGTCATTAATCTTAATACAGCTTACTAAGACATTTTTCTTCATTTGTGCAATTGAATTTAGAAAAATTAACTAGTTTCATAAGAATTTTTACTGTGACTGGATGAAAAAGCAAGCTGTGAAATGGTGGAAAAGAAAACATTGAAAATTATTTGTTTTCTGTTTGTCTGTTTGTTTTCTAAATAATTGGAGAAGTATATTCTAAATAAAGAAAAATAAATTCCTCAAGCTTTACTAACCCCTTAAAGAATTAAGGATTTGAACTCCTCCCAAACTTCCAAGTTTTAGTGTTACTCAAAATGACATTTCTGTTTTGGTTTTAACACAGCTTATCCATCATATAATGACAGAAGATTATTATTTTTTTTTCCTGCGGCGTTCTGTTCCTCCTTACTGTGTTTCTTCTTCCTCTCCCTTCACTTTCTCATCTTCAACTGCACTTCTCTGGTATTAGGGCAATTCACACAGCCCCAGGTGAGCACAGGCTGTGCAGGGGAGGGACTTGTCAGCAGGAGTAAGGACGGGTTATTGTTCATGCCAGGGCAGTACCTGTGTGTGTTTCTGGGTATGGACAGGCTTCAGGCTACAGCTACAAAAGAACCAGAGACTTTGAAGCGTTCCTGTGTCTGCAGAGGCTTTGGTGCAGACCACGTAAAACTTCAGGCAGACAATCTAAAATAATTCTTTTATACTGATAACTGGAATCTGGCATCTGAAAGTCAAGTATACTTCTTTTAATCTTCACACACCAGAAATGTTTGTGTCTGTCAATCCTGGAATGATTAATTTCCAAATTAAGTTGTCAGGGTCTGGGTTCATATTCCTCTTGGTTGGAATTTCATTTCATTCTTTACCTATAGGACAAAGAAATAGCTTTTGTAGAGGGTTTAAATAATTCCTTTCCCTTATCATTTTCTATAATATAATTTCCAGGGTATCAGAATATTTATTAGTTTTAAGTAAGAGTTACAGTCTTTTTTTTTTTTTTGAGATAAGAATTGCATCATATAGTATGTATTATCCTCTGTTTTAACATATATATATATAAATACCCATTTTAAAAGAACACCCCTAAGTTAAATAACTGAAAACGCCTTTTTTTCTGGAATAATTCAAGGCGTCATCTTATGATGGACCTTAAGAAATCATGTTCTGCATCTTGCAGGAGAGTTTTAATGTCATTGTAGGGAGTTTCATTGTGCCTACAGGTTTATCCTTCAGGTCATGGCTTTCAACCTAGACCTTTTGGAAAGTTTTCATATATTGCCAAACAACCCAAAGACAAACACCTTGGACCAAAATCTCTCTAAGTTGTATAATCAGAAAGAGGTACAAATAAGTATTTTTGGAAAATTTTGTACGGTAGCGATCAGATTATGCTTGTAACTCATTGAAATTGTGAAATAAACCTTGAATCAGCTCTGGCACTGCTGAGACTAAATTTTGTAAACCTGGCCTTTAAGTCTGGAGATCAACTCAGATATCTGGGGAAAAACAGCATAAAGACCCTGTGCAAACCTGACATGCTTGTTGCTGAAGAAAGAATAAGCAGATGGACTTGATGAGGTAACTTATTCATGTACACATTAGTATTCTAGTTATTAGTGTGTTTAATATGGATAAAACATTTTTGTGTTTTGACTAACAATGATAGAAAAGCTAAGGTAAAATGGTATTATTCTACTCTCTTCCAGACATGTTGTCTTTACTCCTATTAATGTCTTCCTTGACTTTAAAGTGTTTTTTTAAGAACTTGGAAACATTATATTTATCTAAAATTTTATGCTGTCATCTAAAAATCCAGAGATTTTATCTGTAAATTTGAGAAATCACTGATGGAAAATAAGAAAAATAGAGGAGTTATAATACTTCTTTTGAGAAATTTAATAGTCCAGAGACATAAAAGGAAGAGGGGATCATGCAAAAGTCTATTGAAATAATAAAAAAAACTCAAGTATTATGCTATTTTTGCTGACAGGTCATCCATCTTTTTGAATATCAGTCTTATTACTCAACAATACTCCCAGTGTTGTGGGGAGATTTTTAACTAGAAACAGAGGAATGGAAATCAGAAAGTACAGATCATCAAGGTATGACAGTACAAATGCACTTATTTGCTACTCAAAGGTGGATATTTTCTCAGCACTTTAAGATACTTCCTACTCCTCTTGACAAAATCAATAGCTTTAGTAAGATGAGCCCCTATTGGTTAAGGAAAAGTAGAAAAAATATATATTTTATTTCAAGTAGCATTGAATTTGCATGGAATATTTCAAAATATCTTTGTCAGTAAGTTACTGGTACTAAAATCAATTCATTATACCAGTGCTATCAACCAAATCAAATATTGCCCCTAGGCCACAGAGCCAAATGTAGCATTTACTGCATTTAGCCACAATATCTGTTTTAGAAAAGCTGATTATACAAGCAAGCGTCTGTGCACTGATCAAGACTGTATAGGAAACTGTCTGTCATGAGAAAAGGGAGAGATCTTTACCCCAGAATGTCCAATGTTGCCTCTCTGTGCTGCATCCACAGACACAGGGGCTGCCAAGATGTGGATCTGGAGCAACACAGTTAAATCAGTGGAATTACTCTGGATTTTCTCCAACTCAAGGGCATGCAGCTTTTGGCAGTGGGTACTCAGCAGCTCATAGAAACCTGACCCTCACTTTATGTATTGGCACAGATCTCTTAGCTCATTTCTGACAGTTTTATTAAGTAAAATCCGCTTAAATAAACTGGCATAAGGTTTAACTTCAGTGACTTCAGAAAACCCCATTTCTGGAGTGACTGTTTTGAAGGCCCACAAAAAATTAAACCTTACACACAATAATATAAATATCCATAAACTATATGTCTCTCTATATATAAACATCTAGTTAAGTAAGGCTTAAAAATACTCACATGTACAGATGTGAGCAATGTTTTAAATTGAGATAACATCTAAACCAGACAATCAATGAAGATGAGAATTCAGTGCTTTAAATTAATCCACTTGCATGTTAGGAATGCACACTGTGTCTACAGGACTAAAAATCTTTTTTTTTTTGAAAACACTGATGTGTTTTTCCACCTCTCTACTCCTGCACATTGTTTGAGCACTTTCCAAGTGTACTTCAAGTTATTAGCTGCAAACAGACTTGAACAGTATAATTTGCTACATATGCACTAGTCAGTAGAGAGATGACAAGAGTGATTTGCTTAATGACAACAATTTGTCTTAACATTTGCTGTCAATTTTTTCTTCTGCCTAGTTCCTCTTAATCTTTGTTTAAATTATCTTAGGAGAGATTTATTTTCTATCGAGTGGTAAGACTTTTCTTCTAAAATTTCTTAGGATCTATGGATGTAGAGAAATTGGACATAAGGACTTGGGGCCAATTGATGTCCTTATTTTGGGCCATGAAACAAGTAAAACTCAAATGCATATCTGCATTTCCGCTAGATTGAATCCTCAGAAAACAGCAAAAGATACTGATGATCAAGTCTGCCTATTGATAGTGCAAAAGAGGAGATCACATCCTTGCAAGTGCATAGTTAGGGGAATCCCTCAAACAGCTAACACCTGATGGATAATTTCTGCAGTGGTATCCTTTCCTCTGCCTTGGGAAAACTGCAAAATCTTTGCTTAGAATAGAAGGGACTCACCAAGCCCTGGTCCCTTGCACAAGCTTGTTCCTCTGTACCTAGGAGAGACAAGGCCTGAGGTCAGGACGTGCACGAAATTCTGTGCTGGCTGAGGGGATGTGCTGATGGCTGCAAAGGAATTAAACAGACAAGGTGAAGCAAAGAGGGTAAGAGAGACAGAGCAGCACCTTGAAAAATTATTCTTCATATGTTTATCAGGAATCAATGCGCTCAGCCGTGAATGGACAGCAAGGGCAGCAGGAGTCAAACTTGGTGGAAAAATTAGTAGAAAGGACACCTGCTATAAAAGAAACTGACCAAATTTTGCTCAAAAGTCATACTGAACCTTGTTTACCTCATCAGTCTGAGCATTTTATGATACCAGATATTACTGTGGGTGTCTGATCAAGCCAGGCTAAGCAGTACAGATTAGGAGACATTTCCCCTCACATGTTCATGAAAGGTCCCGTTACCCTCAACAATGAAGTCAAAAGTAACTAAAAGTAAAAATGAGTAAGAATCAATGAGGTGTGTTAATAAATGGGTTTTATTTTATTGAAACCTCTCTGGGAAGCCAAATTATAGGAGGGAGAGGGAGTGCCTTTGATTTTCTATCATTGCTTTATTATGTCCTTTTTGGCTGAAGGAAATTCAAGTTTGCTAATACATTCAAAATAAGAACATCTTTTTAATGGAGAACTATATATTGGCAATATGTTGCATAGCAGTAGAAATTGTCTGGAATTATCAACATAGGTCAGCACTGATTTCTGACGTTTTAAGAAAGGCCAGAAAAGATCAGATATGAGCCTTTACTTCTTGGACTAGTCCCAAATATCTAGCCAAATAAGTAGAGGTGTAGCTAGAAATTAGCTGGCTTTAAGGTGTTTATATGGGGGAAAACACCATTCACTCAATTACTATCTAGCTAAAATTTGGCCTTTGAAATCAGCTGTAAAACTCACATCAGCTTCAAAGGAACTGGAACATCAGCCTTACCATTCATTTCAGTAGAGGATCAGTTCTGAAGAATAAAAAGTCTTTGATGTTTCTTCATGGCAAAAGCCTTTTGGGGGTCTAAACCTTTGGAAAATGATAAAATTTCCTTTATATGGAAATGGTTTTGACTGTTTCATAGATTTTCCTTGATGAATATTTGCAGCAAGGACTAGACTAGTGCATTAAAGATGGTGTAAAAGGCCCCACTGAAGAAATCATTATCTCTAGGGCCATTTTTTGGTTTGACAGTGTTGGTTAGATGCTTATTATTTTTCATATCTCTGTCAGTATCATTCTATTTATGTCTCTTCACAAACCCATTACTTTAGACCTTAGGAACTGCACAGTGGTTTATATTACCTGGAATTTATATTCTACTTGATTGACTTTGATTTTACCTTTTAATGACTGGTTCTACACTCCTATAAACATTTTGGCTATAGCATCATAGACTATCCTGACCTGGAAGCAACCCATAAGGATAACCAAGTCCAAGCCCTGACACTGCACAGAACAACCCCCAAAATCACACCATGTTTTTTCCACAGTGGTAGTGATACTAATAAACAGTGTGCTCTGCATAAAGTGGTGAGTATTCTGCAGCAGAGGCAGTCCCGAATCTTTAATGGTCTTCATCAGCTGGGAGAGTCTCTTGTTGATTAATATTGTCCCAATTTGTACGCTGGAAAAACATGTGTTACTCTCCACTTTGAATTTATATCCTCAGAGCTTGAGGGTCATTTTGATTCAGTGTCATTCTTACTCTTCAGTTTAGTTTATACATCTTATGAAATTGTTTTAGAGATGTAATAATGTTCAATACCCTCTTGTTAGCAAAAGCTTCCACATTGCCTATAGAATCTATTGTTATCTGGTACTTTAGTTTAACTGGTGGCCTTTTTCAGTTTACTTTTCCAAAGGATGCATTTATATATATATATGCGTATATTATATATATATAATATATAAAAAACATATATTTTATATATATATATCCCCATATATTTATTGTTTTTTGTCAAGGTAAGCTTTTCTTTCTTACACCTGACGACTTGCTGATACATGAATGTGCAAGAGATGTCTTATGTAACTTTTCTCACCTATCTTGGAAAAAAAAGTACCCTAATGCAGCCAGTTTCTATGACATTCCCGATTCTCTAATCACATGTCAGTCTTACATCTGTGTTAAATATTTCACAAGACTTCTTCTATTTATGTGTGTGGATTGTAAAGACTCAGTGCTTTCAACTTGAGAAATGTTTCAATGTAAAAAAAAAAAAGAGATAAAGGATAAAATAAAATAAATAAGCCTCAGCTATAATATTTCAAGCTCAGAGCTATGTATATCTCTTCTTTCCTGACTTGGCTTTCTACCTTGGCTCTCTTCAGCTGGCCTTGAGGAATCTAAACTACCAACATATTAAAAAAGCCCCTCTGACTTCTTAAGTAAAAAAACACCAAGTCCAGCTGGTTTTCAAGTGAAACCAAAGGAGTTTGAACAAGAAAACATTAAGGCCTTAGAGATGCATAACTAATGTTTCCCAGTTTGCTCATGTCATATTAATTGACACGTCCTGCTATGTTGTGATTTCCTTTTGGAAACAATTGGGTTACCCTATATGGCATTTCTTCACTTTTGCCTTTAAGAAAGTATAAACTTTTGCATTCAGTTTTGATGCATTGTTCATCTTTATCAGAGGGTGGTTTCAATGCCATTTCACCAGTATTTAGGTTTTTTCCCATGTTACTCAATCTGTCTATTTTTCAGCTTCTCCGCTACTGGTCTCTATTCTTCTCCCTGCAATCCTACAGTCTCCGTGTGTGTGAAAATCTGGAACAAGTCAAGTAAACAAAATTTGATTAATTAAGCACAGTTGTTAACTGAAGCAGCTGGGGAAGCAAAGGAAATAACAGGATCTATGTAAGATATATTGTCCTGTCTAAATCAGATGAGTATGTTCAGTGCAGATACCACCTCTTGCTTATTTTTCAACAACTGAAAAACATTAATCTATATTCAGAATCTCAGCACTGACTGCTGTTAACAATTTTTTCTTAATAGAAGCAATAATTGAACACCACCTCTTATAAATTAAATCATAATTACATTCTCATTATTACACTGACATAATTTTCTTGGATAACAAGTTTCTTGAAGGTGTAATTTTAACTTCTAATTTTAATTTTAATAAAATACCTAATGCATTGAGACCAGATGTTGTTTTGAAGGAAAAAAAAAACAAGAAACATGCAGAATTCGCATATTTTTGTCCTTTTGTGGAAATGATAATTGAAATTGTAAGACTGCATAAAAATATATTAGTGTAAGGTACCCAAAAGACATGGTCTTCACGCCTAGCATGTGTTTACAGTCCCTCTCAGGAGAACGTGTGTGAGGTTTCATGCTGACTCTGGAGTTTCCAATAACTGTGACTTTTGCAGATATTAATTAATGGCTGAGACCTGATTTTCAAAAATGCTCTAAGGCTATGTGTTGGATTGAGAACTGGCTGAGTGACAGATCACAGAGGATCATAATCAATGGCACAGGGTCTAATTGGAGGCCTATCACTAGTGGTGTCTGCCAAGGTTCAACACTGGGCCCAGCTTTGTTTAAGTTGTCCATCAATGGCTTGGAGGAAGGGGCAGAGGCCTCCTCAGCGAGTTCACTGATGACAGAGCTGGGAGGAGTGGCTGAAACCCCCGAGAGCTGTGCAGCCCTTCAGAAGGGCCTTGACAGGCTGGAAGATGGGCAGAGGAATGGTCTGAAATGCAGCAAAGGCAAATGCAGGGTCCTGCAGCTGGGCAAGAACAGCCCCAGGCACCAGCACGGGCTGGGGGCCGAGCTGCTGGAAAGCAGCTCTGTGAGAAAGGCCTGGGGGTCCTGGGGGACAGCGAGCTGTCCATGAGCCAGCAGAGCCCTGGGGGTCCTGGGGGACAGCGAGCTGTCCATGAGCCAGCAGAGCCCTGGGGTCAGGAGGGCCAGTGGGATCCTGGGGGGCATTAGGAACAGCACTGCCAGCAGGTCAGGGAGGGGATCCTGCCCCTACACTCAGCCCAGTGAGGTGTGTTTGGAATGTTGTGTCAAGTTCTGGGCTCCTCAGGACAAGAGAGACATGGAGATCCTGGAGCAGGTCCAGTGGAGGGCAACAGGGATGATGAAGAGACTGGAGCACCTCTCTTACAAGGAAAGGCCAAGGGAGATGGGCCTGTTCAGTATCAAGAAGAGAAAACTGAGGGGGTACCTAATCAGTATCTGTCAGTATCTGAAGGGAGGGTGCCAAGAGGATGGATCCAGGCTGTTCTCAGTGGTGCTGAGCAATAGGACAAGAGACAGAAACCGGAAAAGAGCAAGTTCCACCTGAACATGAGGAAGAATTTGCTGTTTAGGTGACCATGCACTGGAACAGGTTGCCCAGAGGGGTTGCAGAGTCTCCCTCACTAGAGGTATTCAAGAAACATGTGGACACAATCCTGTGCAATGTGCTCTGGGATAGCCTTTCTTGAGCAGGGAAGTAGGGCCAGATGACCTTGCTAGCGGTCTCTTCCTACTTCAATCTTTCTGTGATTTTGTGAACGTATGAATATAAAGTACACTTCTGAGGCCAGATTTTGCTCTAGTTAATGACATATTACTTTGCCATAGGTTTGATAAAATCAGCCTTATTATACCCCACTTTAAAGCATAGCTTTGTCAAGCACAGTTGATATAGGAAGACCATAACTGGTCAGCATTCCTTTTGATCCCTCTGGTAAAAGTACAAGCACTGGAATATATCTGTATCTGCAGGAAAGCAGGAGATCCTTATATGAATCAGAAATAGATTAACTCATATGTCTCGCTTCCCAAGAAACAAAGCACCTCAAACCCCACATAACATTAACCAGTATAATAATTTCTGATGCCCCCAAAGAAGGATTTTATTGTCGTGCAGAAAGCTGATGCAGAGATAGACTGGGGAGCTTTCAGATCTCAGGCACCCACGTATGGAGCTATACAACACACAGGACAGCACCCAGGATCCACAGCCGTGCTCACAGCCTGTCAGTACGTGACTCCACACTAGCAAACATCTCACAAAGGCTGTCAGTGTGTGACACAACAGAATGAGGTCTCTGGCTCTCATTGGAAGCATTTTTCTGGCTTCTGTAGCTCAGCTACTCTCAGACAGTTTTTTTCTCATAAAAAAGATCCCCTTTTCTGTGTTCCCCAGCCATGTTCAGGCTAGCACATGTTATTTTTTCCAGTTTGTCCTGGTACTGTCCCTGAGAGACTATTTGTTTTTTCAAGTGGAGATGAAGGAATCTTTCTTTCATTTCCACATCCTATGATCTTTGCTACAACTCCAGGAAGGCTGCACTTGACAAATTCAGAGGTTTCTGAGGGGGAAAAGAAAGAATTCAACCTAAGCAGAGAAGTTCAGAGGCACAAAATATATTTTTTGCTCTAAAAGAAACATTAGGGTAACTAATTAAAAGAAATGTTTTCTTGAGCTTCTTTAATGCAAGACTATAAAGGGTATGTAATATTTTTTTTTACCTGAATATTCCCCAAATTTCTTTTATGCAATATCATCCAAATATAATGGTAATATACTCCAAACATAATTTTTTTATTATATTCTTTTTCAAATCATACAGACAAAAAACAAACCTCCCTGCTACATTCGGGGGAAAAAAAGAAGTATAAGAAAATAAATCGAATGTGTACAGGGCTAAGTATGTGAATTTTTCAACATTTTCCAGACTCCCATATAAAACTTGTTTAACTTGTAAAATGTTGGCAGAAATAGATTATATGAAGGTTTGCCATGACAAAACAGATTGTTTCCTGAAAGGTTGATTGACCACTTGAGAAGCAAGATGCTCCTTTCTCAGTGTGGACTTGGAAAACTCACTGCCTGAGATTTGAATCATGACAGAATCAAAGAAAAAGTGAGCATAAGTGACCAGAAAAATTTTAGTTACACATATGTTTGTTCCTGAGACTTCTTTTCTGAAACCCTGTAAGATTTCTGAGATCTGTGATAGATCCAGCCTGAATTTGCTAAGTGTCAACTCCTTTTTTTTCAGCTGGAAAGTCAGCCTTTCCTTTGAACTCTGAATTAGCCTCTGTTTTCTTAAGTAAGTGTGTAAGAAATCAAATGAGGGAAAGAAAGCAAGAGTGGAGACACTCAGTCAGAAGTATTTCATAAAAAACTGATTTGATCCTCTAAGAAAGCAAATCCAAAGGTCTTGAGTTGTACTTTGTGGTGTAGAATCTGAAACTGTGAAATAATAAGGATTTTTGCTGTGCATTTTTGTTTGTATCAGTTGCTTTATGCTTCAAGAAATAAGAACCTTATGTTGAATTTTACTAGAATGCTATTAGGTTTATGACCTGCAGACATTTGCCCATCTGTTGGGTAAATTAGCTTTCAGTGAATGAAACAATAGCAATGCAGGCATAAATTAGTATATTTTAATTAACCTACTTTTTGTACCCTGAAATTATCTTACTCTTGTAGCACTTGTATAAGGTTATGCTTTTATACATGTTAGTGAAAAAACTAAATTTTCTAAACTAAAAGTCTCTTAAGGAAAGAGGTGGTAATTTAAAAAAAATTATTATTATTTTAATGTCTGAAAAGTTAATAGGTGCCACAGAATGTGAATTTCAATACAAGTTTAACTACAAAATGCTGGACATAGAGGAAGTAAAGAGGATCATGATCAGCAATGGAAAGGTGTTAATTTACCATCTTTGCCATAGAGTAGATGATGCTGAGCAGTCATAGATTAAGAGAAGAGGACTGATACCTAAAATCATGGTGAATATACTTGTATGAATATGGGTCCCTATAGAAGTAGAGTTGGAGCTATCTGAATTTCCTCAGAGTTGCAAAACTCGGTATCTGAGGTTAGTGCAATTTTCCATCCTGTTGCCAGAGACTTGCAATTCTTAATGCTTTTAAGATGAGTGGATGATAAGCTGAATGTGAATTACACTGAAATCATGAGCAAACTGCCTCTTTCTTTATCCAGTGTGAACACTGGCATACCCAAGGTGATATAAGATTCCTCTTTCACCATTACTGCAGTTTTCTCGTTTTCCTCTTTCATAATAGAGGTCATTCTTAATTCCAGATCGATCCCAGAATGACTCTTCAACCATTCACACAAAAGATGGGGTAGTTACTTTCAAATAACCAGGTGTTACACTTATGACCCAAATAAAAAAAACCAGCCCATTTGCGCCCCTCCCCCAACCAAATAATTTTATGAAATAGTGACCTTCACCCATTAACTTGTGTCTTGAGTTTCAAGCATGCCTTATGAATATGGATTCTTACCCAGGAGTTAAGGTCTATGACGGCATAAACAAGGTGAAGGTCCCAGGCAGGCTCCACTGAAATCAGCATCTGCCATGTACTTGTGCCTCTTTTCATGTTGAAAGGGCTTAAAAGTGACTTAGGAAGATTCAGCTTTGGTCAGACTGAGGCACAGTGCAGATGATTCTGTATGGACTGTCTTCAAACACTGAATTTTCATATGCTGGAGTAAAGAAAAATCTGGACTGGACATCAAAATAACCACACTTAAATAACCTTGAAACGGTCAGTGAGCATCCATTTCATAGTTTTCTTGGAGCACTGACCACCCACCATCCAACCAGGCTCTGAGGCTGCCACATAGTTTCTTTCAGCTTCTGTGTTTGATTTCTATGTTAGCCTATTATTTGTCAATGTGCTAAAAGTTGGGATTAATATTTTAAATTTTATTTTTGAAGCCAAATGTTTTTATAATGTCTGATTCAAAATTTCACATTGGGAAGAACAAAGAAAACTTCATTTTAAAATAAAAATTCTTGCAGAGCCAAGTTTCATTGTCACAAATTCCAATTTATTAAGATTTAACCTCAGTAGGTTGCTCAGTCTCACACAGCCACTTGCTCACTTCCCCCTGGTGGGATGGGGGACAGAATTGGAAGGGCAAAAGTGAGAAATCCCAAGGGTTGAGATAAAGATAGTATATGTAAAGCAAAATCTGCCAATGTAAGAAAAAGAAAATAGGAATTAATTCACTTCTCCCCATGGGCAGGCAAACGCTCTGCCATCCCAGGAAAGCAGGACTCCATAGCAGATAACCATGACTTGGGAACAAGACACATTTCATCACTCCAAATGTGTGTCTCTTCTCCTTCCCCAGCTCCATATGCTGATCATGAGGCCGTATGGTCTGGGACATCCCTGTGATCAGCTGGGGTCAGCTGTCCCAGCTGTGCCCCTTCCCAAATTCTCTGTCTGGCAGCACAAGAAATAGAAAAGGCCTTGGTTCTGTGTAAGCACTGCTCAGCAACAGCTAAAATTCCCCTCTACAACCAACGCTCTTTTCATCACAGGTCCAAAACCTATCAACATACAAGCTGCTGTGAAGGAAGTTAACTCTATCACAGCCAAAACCAGTATAATAAACTGCAGTATTTTTTCATGAGTATATGTTAATAACTACAGAAAATTAATTGTAGTTTTCAGTGTAAAATATGCAGGGTATATTTATTCTCAGTGATCTCAACTAGGAAATTTTACAGAAAATGTAACTTTTTTTTTCTGGTGCTTGAAGAAATAAATATTCTATATCTTCTCCACTGACAATGTACTACACAAATGTAAAAGAAACTCCTGGAAGTATTACTGTACATTTTCAAAAAGATCATTAATTTGGTACAGATGTGGCTATTTTTTCAACTCCTCCTCCTATTTTTACTCTAAGCTTACTTTTTTGAACATTACTTACGTTCAAATACTGTGTTGTTCAGTAGTTGCACCATTGTTATTTAGGTCAGAGACAAAGACAGAAATTGTTCTGCTGCAGAACTGGTAAGGAATTAGAACTAGACTCATTGCCTCCAAATACTAAGCGGAAATGTTACAGTGTCTTTCACTGGACCATTGATAATACACAATTAGAGCTGAAATAAATTCTTAAGCTGAAAAAAAAGATCAGTCATTTGGAATGACCTTTATTTGCTTTCATTCACGTTCTTGGGACATCACTCAAGACTTGAAAAACATTTTTCACTTTCTCTCATCAGAGACATTTATTAATGCTCCAATTTTACTTCTATAATGCAACTCTGTATCCCTAACCCACCCCAAAATGTGTCCTTTTCTCCTCTCCTATTTATTTTACCCTTATAGTTAGTGGCTTGTGCAATTAGGATTAATGATCAAATTAAAAAGTATCCCAGTGGGTGACTTGAGTTAAATATTCGTACTACACCAGTAATGTCTTGTTATATCTAATAGATCTGGAAAGCTCAATTAAATCTTTACTTGAAGAAGGCTACTGAAGTTTTCCCCAGATTCTTTATAAGACTGACTTAAATTAGAGGAATTCTACTTTAAGTGAACTCTTTTCCTCACATAATTCCTACCTCCCCTGATGAAACTTATTAGGTGTTTGGACATTATTCTTAAATTAGTATTCCACTAACCTTAGTAAAAATTTAATATTACCAAATTTGGGAACAGAAAGGTTTAAAAAAAAATATTGATGAAAAGCCACTTGATTATTACTCAGAAACCCTTTGAAGTTGGGGAATATTATTTAAGTACTTGCAGATTTCTTTTAGTTTGAAGGGCAATCAACACCCTAAGATCTGAACTCAGCCCTTAGGACTTTTGGTATTAGCACATACCATGATGCTTGCAGAAAGCTAAAGAAATCTAGCAAGTATTACTTGTTCAATGAGTTTGGTAAACCTAAAGCATTTTTTGGTCCCCAACAGTAAATTTCTGGGGAGAATTAGATTCAATAGATTAGTTCATTTTTCAAATATGAGTGGGTACAATTCTCAGTTCTGTTAAAGGTTTGTATGTGAAAGTAAATTTTTATCTGGTTTTAAATGTTTCAGGGCATATGAGGGACTCCATACATGTCCCTTAGGCTTACAGGTAGGATTGATTATTTTTTAGATATGGTTTTATTCTAAAGACCTAGATTTATTGAAACAGGATTTTCTGATTTACTCTCATTAAGATCACATCAGCCACAGATACTTTCCCAAAAATCAACCGTATATTATGAGTAAGATGAGAGATACCAAAGATTTTATGCACTCATGCACACCCAAATGGCTTGTATGTCTAGTAATGGCGATTTTTAAAAACCAGAGATGAAGGAGAGGGAGAGAACTTGATAAATAATTGCATTTGTTCCAAAAAAATTCAGTGGCATAAATAATTGAATTTGTTCCAAAAAAAATCAGTGGCACAAAGTAAGGAATACACAAGAAAAGGGGTGAAGAGAATGGATTTGCCAGAGCTAAGGAGTGTAGGAGGAGATTAAAGTAGAGATGTGGCTTTGAAAGGAAGCTTTGAAAGAAAGAAGACACACGGATATGGGAGATTTGAGGAGATACACTGAGAGAGGAGCCATAGAGAACTGAGTTTCAAGTGCAGATGAGCTGGAAGTACTGAGAGTGATAATGCATTATGGAAAATAGCAAATCAAGTTGAATATTAGCAGTGAGGATGACAACAGAGAGAACAACTGAAGATGTAGACAGTGGAGAATCTTCAGGGTTTGGATATGAGTGTTCTGCAAGTGAAAACAATGGAGATACCAGCAATAAAAAGGCTGATGTCATCACACAAGTGATAGAGAAATGTGATATTATTCATATCGAGTCATATTCCCAAGTTAAACAGCCCTCACCAAACAGACTTTGCCTACCAGGTGCACTACTAAGGGACCTCGAGGAACAGTGATATTATAAAAATATAGACATTTTAGGTGGAACAGGATCTGTAGATGATGGGGAGCCAAACTTTCAGGATATAGCAGAGGAGTTCACATTAGAGACTGAGAGAGGTAATTAGTGTGAGGGATATTATCTGAGAGAAAGTCAAATGAAAAGCTTCAGAAAGCAACCTGAGAAATGTCACTGTTTTTTATCAGCTCTGCCTTTCCTAAAGATTTATAAAATGCATTTAGTGCACCAAGGATTTGTTACTATGCTAGTGGACTACAGATACAGAAGCAGAAATTTTGGTGCTTAAAACAAATGAAATTTCCTCTTGGGAAAAATGTATGACATTTTAAATTTAGTTTTAAAATATTGATTAAATCTACTTGCATCTTCCATTAAAGTGGAAACAAGCTGAATCCTAATATAATTTTTCAATGTTCTTGGATTTTGGAAGAAAAATGATTTTACCTGAATTCTACTTTGAAGAATCAGCATTTTGAGAAACATTTAGAGAAACCTTGTATAGGTTTCTATACACATAGGACTGCATTTTTGGTTTTTTGTAGAAAGTGTGTTTTCTTGTGGTAAATATGTTCAATTAGTCTTTGAAACCACCACATTTCATAAAGTGATCTCGTATAAAGTCCAGAGTTCCTATTGTCCTCTGCATTTTATAAATAGGAAAATAATTTTGAGTTCTTGTGAGAAGAATGCATTGATTTCCTAAAAATATCTAGAGAGTAAAGATACTTAGAAGGCAGATATGTGTTTGGTACCTTTTGACATTCTTGGGGTGTCCTGTGCAGGACCTGATGTTGGACTTGATGATCCTGATAGATCTTTTCCAACTTTGCATATTCTGTTTTTCTGTGATATTGGACAGATTAGCAAACTGGGCTTTTTCTTTGATTGTTTAAATGGAGAATATGCTTCTGACTAGTTTTTCATGACCACTCTTGAAAATCAAGATGCAGATTGACCTGGTGATTCTTAAAATTTCTGGGAGAGCAACAGCCCTTAACCAAGGATGCTGTGGGAGCAAATGGGTTAGCAGTGCTTCTCTTCACTCCTGAGAAGCAGAATCATTGTGCCAAAGACATGTTAGTGATCAAGGGTGTAAGTAGGTGTCACTAAGGTCAAATATATATCTGAGTTCAGAGAAGGAAAAATCAGACATAATATCTCTGAGGAGGGATCCCTTATGAAGTGAAGAAGACCAAACAAAAAGCAAAAGTTTCAACCTCGGAAGTATGGGTGATCAATTAGAAAACAAAGGGCAGCTACCGAACATATTTGGAAAGGATTTATGTAAAAAACAATAAATTGATCTAAACAGGATATTGTAATTTTGCCTTGAAAAAAAAAGTGTTTTTTCTTCAACTGTAAGATAGCACTAAATTATGCGATTGCTAATTTATTATATTATGTTGAGTTGGGGGAATAAGGAAGATACCTTGATTTTTGAGATTTCTGAGGCTGAGATTTTATTACACTAAGAATGTTGGTTTGCTGTTTGAGTGATTCTCTTGCTTACTAATGGAAAGAAGAAAAAGGGCAAAAAGTATTACAGATTATACATAAAGGGATAAATAAATAGCCTGAATTATAAGGAAACTACCTGAGAAATGTTTCTTCATGGCTATTCTCCCTATCACACTTTTTAAGATCTTTGTTCACCGTATTTTGCTAAGGTAAGCATAGAGAGAGGCAATGACATAAATAAGAATACCAAAGTGATAAGAGATGGACAAGTTTTCTTTTCATTGTTTTGTTTTTTCAGGTAATAGAAAATACCTCTTCATTGTTGTGTTGCTACGATAGCTTAAATATTGTTGCTTGAAGTCAAATCTTACAAAACCAGAAAATGTTAACTGGACATTATACAGTCTCATTATAAACTGATGGACAACAAAATATACTAGTTTGTTTTGACGACTATATCAGATTAAATCCTAGATGCGTGTTTTGGGATAAATGGCAATGCAAGGCTTAATGGCAGAATGAAAAATTCATATATTTTTTTCTTTTGCTGTTTTTTCTTTATATGTATTTGAGAAGACACCAAGTGTTGTGTTAAGGATGCTTTGGCAGCCATTTCAAAGCTATAGCCAGATCTGAATGTGAAATAACATTTAGTTCATACAAAGAAAATCTCATTTGTTGAACACTAAATACCTTCTCTCTAATAATACTATGTCGAACTTCTCCCTCTGCTATCCTTAGGTTTGTCCTTGGCAAAATGCTGTCCAGATGCAGAGGGAACGTGTAGAAATTAACCCACAAGGCATTCAATTTAAGATATACCAAAACCCATGAGAATAAATTGAGTGCTTATTTAAACACAAGCATTACCAACATTTATAATTGATGTGACAGTGGTTGGATGAATCTACGTTACAGATTGCATAATCTGTTCCTCGATTTAAAATACTTCCACGGACCTCAGCCGGATTTTTTGAGTGGAATGGGAGAAGCAATTCAAAATAAACAGGCAAAATTATAACAGTAAAATATTTAGCAAATGCCTCAGAATACATAAAGGAGAATCTGTCAGGAAAAGACAAAGTTACACTAGCACTTCTTCTTTTGAAACCTACATAGGTGCTTTTAATTGCATAGTACTACAAACCATTCCTTTTCCATCAGAATTCAGACATCTTATTATTCCCTTGCTTCTAGAGTGGCAGGATACTCTGCAGATGCATAAAGAACCAGAAAGTCTCTTTGAACTGTGAGGGGGAAAAGAAACTTCTCTTTGAAAATATCAGTAAGTAATACAGTGCTAACAACAAAATCACCAATCACTTCTGATTAACCTATGTAATCATAGAGCTGTTATTTGAAAATACTTAGTCAAATGAGGGGACATAGTGAAAACTGGAGAAATGGACACTGATCCTGGGAGTACACTTGTTCAAAAATACATTCCTTCAAAAGTACAAGTTTATAAATAGATAGATAGATAGATAGATAAAATAAGAACAGAACAAAAGTAGACTAGAACCTCAGTTTATAGAAGTAAATTTTTGTGAATTCCTCAGTCTAAATGCTGCTGTCTTGCCGTGAGTTTGTATTCTCATCTGTAGTGGAAAGCTTCTGCCACCTAAGATGGGGAAATCAATGTGGACTCAACTCTCATTTATGCTTAGTTAACTCTTAAGCCTCTTGCAATCTCTGCAGCCTAAGCTATCTTTTTAACTGTAAAGACATGACATTCACAATAAAAAACCTCAGTAGTCAAGAATCAAAAATGTCCTTTCTATCCTTTCTTCGTTTATGGTATTATAGTATTACTTTGGCAACCTATTGATAAGCATTGATTTCCTCTAAAAACCATGGAATGGATTCTAGCAGCTCTGAAAGTCTTCTGTGCTTAGACAGAAACCTTATTAAATCTACATATGCTATATGGTATCCACAAGCTTCATTTTCAATGTAGTCCCTACGACATATTCTAAGAGATATGTTAATGTTTTCCATATTGTTTCCATATCAAGTGACATGTGAAGAGACAATGAAAAGCAGTTAATTATAGCCTAGTCCTAAATTTCCCTTACTAAAAAAATTACTCCCTTCTGGCTGACTGTAAACATTCAGCCAACTATTTTTTTTTCCCTCTGCTACATTTGGAGCTCTACAATTAAAATCCCCAGAATGGAGTGATAGTTTAGCTCAGGTGAAATCTGAGCAGAAAGAGTATTTGACATGCATTACATTTCTCTAGTGCTTTTGACAATAGTAAAACCGGAAAGTTTATTTACTTAAGCAAATATTAATCAAAGCTCATATAAATTTAGGTCAATACAAATGTCAATACATTCAAAGAGCATGGGGGCATTATTGGTTTTCTAAAAATGATGATATATTTATCCAACCACATATTTAACAGGAATTGCTCAAGAAATGTTTTAAAAATGTATTCTGAATTTGTGAGATACAATCAATTTTATTCTTAAAAGAGGTTCACTCATTTAAAAAAACTGAGCCACAAAATTTTTGACAAGAGCCACAGGAGTCATTTTTTCCCACATTTTCTTATTTCTGAACTTACCCAGAAGGCAGCATTCGCTGCTCAAAGTGCTGGAGTCACCCCCAGACACAGTGGAGTCCCTAGGATAATGTTGGGAACACCAGGGTCTAAGGAAGCAGCAGTTCAACTGCCTGAGTAACACTGCCACTCTTGGGTCACAGACAGAGCAATTTCCTCATAGGTATTAATAATTGTGTACATGCAGATAGCAGGTGGAAAAGGAAAATCAGATATTTCACCATGAAGGAACTTGAAAAAAATGTGAAATGAAGGCTTGGGTTTTTGTGAAAAAGTGCACTTTTTTAGCTCAGATCTGTTTAGGGAGTGCTACCATAATACTCTGAGCATTGCAAACCAGGCAGCTGGGAGTGTAATTATGAATGTGAGTTTGCATCATACCTTCTGTGAACTGAGGAAAAATTTAAAATCTGCACCAAATCTGTATTAGTGGTTTTGTTTTCTTTGCCAAGCTGAAATAATTAAGATAGAAAGTATTTTGCACCTCATTAATTCCTAATCATTCCCTAGAGTTGCTGTTTTGCTTTGGGTTTGGACTTTTAAAATTATTATTTTCTTATTGAGTTTTCATTTCATTATCTTAGATGTCATATTTTGACAAGCTAGATCAAATTTAAGGTCTAATCTAAATTAAATTGGTTTTCCTTCATTACATTGTTCAAAATACTAGCATAAATAGCAGAAATTACTCTTAAATATTTTCAGCCTTGAAACAGTAGCATACATCCTGTCCACTGTGTATGTGCCTGTGATTGTCCATCAAGAACATTCCACAAAAAACCAAACGCAAATAACTCTTCTAGTTTAAAATAGTTTAATAAATCATTTATGAAAAATATATACTGGTGATTATTGGAATAACTTTCATATTTGAAGTTTGTCCCTGAAATCTACTTTGAGGATTCTTATACCTACTTGTGTGAAGACTTACAGTATTTCCTTTATTTAAAGTATCAAAAGTAATTTTTGATACATAGGACACAGTGTCTTTCAACATATTTTAATAATAATTTATTTATTTATGTAAGTGTTTTGTCCTTGATCCATTTTGAATTTATAAAGGGAATGCTTAATGGAACAGAAAACAGAATATTTTGAAGACCCAGCTAGTTTGAAACTGTTTTAGAACAGGGAATATGTTGCTCTTGGGTTTTCCTAGTCTCAGGAGGTCAGAGAGGATTACTATAGCTTTTCCATGTAGAAAGGACAGGACAAAATTCCAAAATTCCAAAATTTCAATGCCCAAAATTCCTAACCTGCATAAATTATTTATTTGTAGAACCGCACATATGTTGGAAAGATGAGCCTTAGGAGCTGATTGCCAATTGACTGCCTTTTTTTGGCAGATGCTTAGTCAAACCCATTTCAGAGTTCTTTAGTTTGCCCAGGGTATTTGTATGAAATCATCACATCACTGCATTCCCTCGCAGGTCTTGGAGCCAGCCCAAATATGTGATAGTTATGTGTGACAGGCTCTTCTACCCAGAGCAGAGCAACCAGATGTAATCATTGCTGAATGAGGAAACCACACCACATAAAACAGCAGAGATTAACAAAAAACTGAGCAGAACAAAGCTAATAAATGAATAAGAAATCAGGTATTTTGCTCTCTTATGTTTATCCTTGTTCTTTGTAAAATATTTAGGAACAAAGTTAAAAAGCCAGATAAACATATATGTTGTTCATATAGTTTAGCTTGGAACTGTATAATACATTCACTTTGCCTTCCAAAGTCACACCCAGGTGAGCTGATTGTGACATTCCAGCTGTGCCTTTGCTCATGTGGAGCTTCCCAGCCGTGGTACATCGTGTGTGACCATAGGTATAATTCAATAAACCTTGCCCCGTTTCCATGTGGATATGATGGTTGTCTGAAGCACTTATACATAAAACAACTCTTAATTCTCCTTAAAAAAATTCCAGGGATGGAATGAAAACCTTGAAATAGCTCATATCTTCCATATTTGGTAGGACGTCTGTGTCAAATAACTTTGAGGCAACTATGAAGTTGAAGAATGGTACCATTTTATCATAATAATATCAAGTATATTTATTAAGGAAAATGTAATAATTGGGTATTGGAAGTCCCCCTCTCTACTATGTCATCTAAATGGTTATTGTCTAAGCCATTCTAGATCAAAGCATGTTCAACTCTGGAAAATAAATTCAGAATAATTGAACTTGTTCATTCACCATCATATATTTTTTTTTTTTACCAGATATTTTTAATGGCAGCTTTGCAAGTTTTGGAATGCTTTCTTCATAGAAAAAAAAAAAAAAGAATTATATTTGAAAAATTCTTGACCCCAGAAAGTTCTTTCCAAGTGTATTTAAATTGCTGTATTTCCTCTTGCTGATACATGTGGAGGGAAGGAAAGGGAAGGGAAGGAAAGGGAAGGGAAGTTGAAAAGGTGAGTTTTCTCAATTGTTTTAAAATAGAGTAACACTTCTGGATTCATTGTCATCCTTGGGGACTATCTAGTCTAGAAGGAGACAATCTAGTAGGTGTGAATCTCTGCCTATTTTCTGAAAGCAGAATTCAAATGTTCCCTTGGGGACAAGAAAAAGAATATTCTGAATTTCTTGTTACATTGTGTATTTTAGCTGTCATTCCAATGGCAAACACCACCAGATTCCAGAATGAAGCAGTTTTTCCAACTGATTTACACAACCCAATAGTAGATTTTCTTCCCAGCTGGCATCTGATAAAGCCCAGCTATTAGTCTCATCAAGAGAATTAATTGGGGGTATATTTTGATAAATTAAGTTGAAGCAGTAAAATGAATAAGAACTTAACTTGGCTATGAAGTGGAAGCCCCAATTCCATTTCCACAAAAAGACTTTTTTTTAACGGCATAGCTAGATAAACTATGTGGGAGTGAGAGAATCAAGGAAACAGAGGGGAGTAATGAAAGAGGAGTGAGTTGGGTAAGGAAAAATACATGCATCAAACGGAGACCAGGCTAAGAAATCAAGTGGTACTTTCTTCTGCAGACAGGAGAAGTGCATCAGCTGTGCACTATCATCAAACAGATAAGACTGGCGTTTGTTCCAGTGTGTTCCTCCTCAAA
This sequence comes from Daphoenositta chrysoptera, assembly GCA_013397915.1. Lineage (NCBI taxonomy): Eukaryota > Metazoa > Chordata > Aves > Passeriformes > Daphoenositta > Daphoenositta chrysoptera. Next base: position 130,159 of record VZRO01001827.1, read on the forward strand.
GCAGTTACCTTAGATCTGGTAACCAAACACTGCTGACTCACAGAAGAACCCAAAACCCAAACTTCTGAGGACTGCTGTCTTAAAGGACATACTGCTACCATAGAGATATGATTTAGAGACACAAAAAACACTGAGGAGGAAATCACATTTATCTTTGGGATTTTTAGCACTAAAAATTCCTGTGTACTTCCAATACTATTAAACACTGACTTCATTGTGCCATTTAATACATGCTCCCTTAGATAGAAAGTACAGATGTCCTCCCCAGTGAAAAACCTTTATTTTTGGACTGCATGATCAGATTTTTTGCTGTTGTTTAAGTAAAAAGCAGTAGCTTATAATGCCATAGTGTCAGCTACAATGTAGTAGCTATGTAATGTAGCTATGATCAGCAATCTTCACAGTCCTGTGTGTGAAGGTAAGTAGGAAATGGTTACCAAGAATAATTAATTAGTCTGTGAGACCTCAGCTTTATTTCCTTTTGCCTTTTCTTGGCTTTTAGAGTTGCCAGTACTTTTGTAGGGGTATATTTTAAAAGATGTAAATTAATTTTACCTAAACAAGCAAAAAATTAAATTATTTCTTAATTTTTTCCCTTGACAGACTATTCAGATCTCAGTCAACTTGTTTGGCAGTGCCTAGAATGACCTAGTTAATATAATACCAGTAGGCAGTGTATTTCAGCTTTGCTTGCAAATCTGCACACTGGAAGTCAGTGCTTAAAAACATAAAAAGCATTATGTACTCATGTACTTCTCATTTTGTAGTCATCAACCTTTTTTGTTGCCTTATTCTATACAGCAGAGCCTACTGTTTGTTTTAGGTGCACTTCCAAACATGTGAGATTTGCACTTCTCCTTGAATTATGTAGTTATGGTTCCAGTTTATTTTCCTTGATTCTGCAAACGGATTTTCCTTCCTTTCTTCTCTGGAGCTGGAAAAGAAATACTCTTCCTTTTTTTTCTGCTTGTTTGTTACTTTGGATTTTCTTCAGTATGAACCTACACAGTACTTAGTCAATTGAATTATATTACTCATTGTTTAAGTATAATTTGGAATGCTTCTTTTTCTTATCCCTTTTCAGAAGGTTTTAGAAAAAAAAAATATGAAAAATTAAAGATTAATATAACAAGTTTATATTTTTCCAATAGAAATGGCATTTTCTACACTTTTAAAAAATGGATTTTGAAATGGAATTATTATCACATCCATATCTGCTTGTTTGTGCATATGTATGGGTATATTTCTGTGTGACTCCTGTCAAATAAGGCCAATTGATTAAACACACAAATTAATGGCAGTGGATGTTAATACATCTTTGTAATTCATGTGGTAGAAGGCAGCAGATGGAACTCGACTCTGTTCCCCTATGTATTGTTAACCACTCCATCAAAATAGAGTCAACAGTCTCCTCCTCTTACTCCCAGCCAAAGAAATCAAAACCCTACCTAGCAACAGAGCTCAGAGAGCAGACTGCCATGCAAGATACTCACCAGTTTTAGGTAATCAAGCCCTTAGGTACAGGCTAATATCGATTAACTCATGATGGCCACTTGTCTTCTGAGAAAAGATGTGTTATGCCTTATGAAGCTCTGGAACTTGATCTGTTCAAATATGTCTGCATCAATCTCTGTTTTTAAAGCAACAAAGCCTACCTGTTCCAGTTTCCTGGTTGCTAATACTTAAAAAATGCAAGTACTTATAAGCTATAACATACTTTACAAAAATTGGAATTTTCCATGCATTTCTTTCAATCCTTCGGTTTTGTGCATGGAAATATCTCTTCAGCTTCTCTGTAGTGTTCCAGGATGCAGTCATATTCAATAGGTTAGGCTTAGTCTTCATCAGGATGCTGTTATGTCAGAGACAGATTTAAGACAGGGAATATTTATTTAAAAGTGCAGAGGGGTGGAAGAACGTGTTCTATATCACTAATAAATCTGCGTGTTTATTGGTAGACAGTTGATAGTTCTATGGAAACTGGTTCTTTGGAGAAATGTCCTGCTGTGATAAACACAGGCACACAGAGGTCAAGGCTTGTGGACAGGACAGAAGAGCAATCTTGTTCTCCTGATGAAAAAGCAGTGGCAAATGAGCAAAAGGAACCGCTGAACCAGCATGACTTGTCTGCCTGCCAGGAACAGCTATTTTGGTGCACTGCCAGGTGGACAAATGCTGAATTGCTCCTGGCCTGTGAAGGTGGAGGGAAGTAATCCAAGCGTAGGTTAGGAGAGCTGGCATGACTCAGAAATGAGAGAGGAGAAGCCTGGCTCATATCCAGGTGAAGGAATAGCAGGGTGGGTAAAGGTGGTGAAGAAATGCAGTTTGTAAGTCCGTATATGAAACTTTTCCCTTGGAACCAGTGGTGAAGCCACATCACAGTATGAGCTCTAGAGAAGAAATAATGACAAAGGCTGTTTTTGAGATTCTGTAAGAATCGTTGTTTATGATCATGTAGTTAAAGTCCACATAATACATCCTTGGAGTGAAGGGGTTTGATCCCTCCCTTTCCTTCCAGCAATGATATTAAAATGTATTAAGTTAGGCTCTGCCTCCCCACACGACCATTCTGCTGTTTTACAAGTGTCTTTTGCTTGGCAGCCCTGAACAGCCGTGCATTGCTGGTGCAGGCTGTGTGTGGATGCTGCCAGGCTCTGCACACATGGCAAACAGAGCAATTCCCGTGATGTGAACTCTTGCCAGCTCACATGTTGTGAGCCTCAGCTACTGAACTACCTCAAAAGCAGTCTAGAAGTCTCCAGATGAAAGCAAATCTAGAGTAATGAAATCATAATTTTCAAGACACAAAGCGGTCAGAATATGTGTTTTTTAGCTAGGACAAGAGGAAATAACCTCAGGTTGTATCCAGGGAGATTTAGATTGGATCTTGAAGAAAAATTCTGCACCAAAAGGGTTGCCAGGCACTGGAAAGGGCTCCCCAGGGAGTGGTGGAGTCACCATCCCTGGAGGTATTTAAAAGATGTCTAGATGTGTCATTTGGAGACATGGTTTAGTGGCAGTGCTGGGTTAACCGTTGGACTTGATGATCTTAGAGGCCTTTTACAACATAAACATTCTCTGATTCTATGATTTGGATCATAAAATAACACCTTGTAGTTTTCAAATTATTTTACTTACTGCTGTTTACAAGACCCACTTTTTCTTTTTTTTCTGTTTGGAAATTATTTGTTTCCTGAGGTGACCACAGAATTTAAAATGGAAGAGTATATATACATTGACATGCTGTAGTCACACAACAACATGCAAGAAGTAACACCTGAAGGAGTTCCTCCATTTTGCTAAGTGTAAACATTCTTGGTTTGGGAGGGGTGGGTTGGAACTGGATGATCTTAAAGGTCTATTCCAAACCTTTAATATTCCATGGTTCTATGAATTCCCTTCCTCTGCCTGATGGATTTTCAGTCTGTATTTCAAGTTTCTGAATAAGGCTCAAACCACTGTAATTGCAGTAGTCCACATAGGCTTCTCTTAGTCTCTAATAATGTTATTTTCTCTTCTGAATGAATATTCAGTAGTAGAGGGACTGAATCTCTGTCGTCTCCTGAGTTTTACAGTTAGTATGGAGTAATATTTTTATGTTTTGGGACCTTGGGTTCTTCTTTTGTTTGAGGGTGAGGGGTGAAAAATGGCATATTAATTTAGCAGTTATTAATTTGAAATTATGTCTTTTTGTATATTCTTCATGAGCTGTTATACTTTCTATAAAATTATTTAAGTGTTGATAGTGGATTTCTGGGAAATGTGGCACCTGAGTATAACATCTGTTCTGGAATACATTTAGGTTTTTGTAGACGTGGAAAAGCATCAAGAGAATACACTGAATTAGCTTATCATTAAGTGATTATAGCTCGGTGAGTCCCTAGAAATCAGGAGATGGTAGATTCAAATTAACTGAGGGAGAGTAAAAAATTTAAATGCTCCCTCTCCCATCGTGTTAGGATGTCCAGCCTCTCTGTTACTCAGTCATAAACACTGCTGCCTGAAATCAGCCCTCAATTTTCTTCACTTTTCAAATCTTCTCTGAAACATAATATTTTATTTTGGCTCAGAGAAAAGCAATTTCATCTAAGTTCTGTTTTGGGAAGAAAAAAGCCCAAACATTTCAGGTTTATTCAATCCGTTTTTTCTAAGTGGGCTTCATCAGTCAATGAAGTGGGCAGGGGGGACGGGGGTTGGGGACATCATTGATCTGTGTGTTCCAATCTAATTCTCCTAAAAGGCATTTTTTCCCCTTACAGGCCAAGAAAACAAAATATGTATTTATTTATTCAGAACATGAACAAGGATGAAAATCAGCACACAGGAAAAATTGCTGTTTGGATAAAGAGCGTTCTATTTACTTCCCCAAAAGTAGTACTGTCTAAATCCTTTTACACAGTATACCTGAAATCCTTACAGTGCTTTGCAGTGCTCTGTCACTAACTTGTAAATACACAGGAAAGAAGAAAAGCAGCACTAACAGACTAAGACAGTAGTAATGAACTGTGGAGTCAAACCGCTGATAACAACAGGAGTTTAATATTAGCCATTAACCTCTACAACACCCCTGCATTCAGCTTGGAACCAGCTCTCAGAAAATATTACCTTCCCTATTGATATGCAACCAAGAGAAATATTCACTTCTAAAGTACTTGCAATTACAAAACCTACTGTTGTTTAAGAGTGTTGAGAACTAAAGAGCTGGAGTAACCGTGAAGCTTAAAATGTAGGGACGCTCAAAATTTTGCAAGCAATTTTTTTTTGTGGAAGAGTTTGTCACTTCTGTGCAGATATATGATTTCTCCTGCAGAGACTGCAGGTCATCTTCAATAGCTAAAGATGGATTTCTGAGCTGCAGGAGGCAGGGAAGTGCCTGGCTAGCTGAAACTTCAAGCAAAGTCTCAGAGTTAACTGAGTAACTAAAAATGGTTTTGTGCAAGTACAAGCACACAACAGGAAAAACACGTTTCAGGGGAAAGAAAGGGAGGGAAACGAAACGTTTCTTTCAGCAACATGTTTCAAGCAGCTGTCTTCTTTGAAAAGACTGCTGCTAGCTCATATGATGGCTTGAGTTTTCATGATGAGAAGTGGCCAAGTTTGTCAGGAAGAGATGACGTATTTTGTTGACTAGAGTTCACCTTCTTCCAGCTTTATCACACAAGCTTCTGGGAACACAGTCTGAAGTACATGCCAGTGCCTCTAATACAACAGGGATAACAAAAAATAGTATTGCTTCCTGCCAAACACTACCTTGCATTATCTTTTGGTTGGTGGGGATATGAATAATGTTATTGCTAGGAAAATAATATCAAAGGTGGAGTATTTTTCAGATTTGGACCTTCTCACAGATCTAATTTATTGCTCTGGACACATTTAACTCTTTGAACAGTTATTATGCTTACCCAGTAAACCCTGATTCCCTAAACTAAATTCTTCTGAAAGATCTGAAAATTATACATAGAATTATCTGTTAAAATATGTCCAATATTCAAACTTCCTTTAAGTTCCTTTTGTTCCTAAATTTTCCCTTTAGTATGTAAAACAAGAGTAATCTGTGTTTCTTTTATTCTGTGAATATTTGAAAGCTTTTATCCAGCACTGTTGGTCTTTGAGAGGGTGTCACATTATCTCATAATGTTGCCGTCCGAAAACATCAAGGTATTTTAATCATGAAATGCAAACAAAACAACAACAACAACAAAACCCACAAAGGCTGTCCCCTGGTAATGCTGCAGTGATTTTGTGGTATAATTAATTTATAATTAATTGGTAACGTAAGGATTACTCTTAGCCTGTCATCTTATGATGTTCTTCTCAAAATGGATCACAATATGAAAGTAAAACTAATGATGGCCTTTTAGCATGACTAAGCTGGTCTACATAATATTTCTTCTTCTACAGTTAATTTCTCTCCTTCAGGGGAAAGGTGAGGACAATTACTTGAAATGTTGAAAAAGCAGTAAAAATCTTCAGTAGGATTTGTTGGAAGCAAAGAGAAACTGAAATTAAAAAATTAAATAACCAGCCCCCAAAACCCCAAGAAAACAAACATCTGTGTGCTTAACAACATATCTATATTTTTCCATCTCATGAACTTAATTAAATTGTGTGCTTTGGGTTTAGATATGAAAAAGAAAATCTTAAATTTCAACAACAGAACACCAGGCCAAACGACTCCTGTAAGTGTTTTAGCACCAAAGGAAAAAAAAGTTCTTTTAAAATTCTGAAACATTAGGGTTATTCACCACATTACATGGTGGTTCTTCATCACGGTCTCATCTCAACATCAGCTTTTTTCTATTTTTCTGTCCCATCAGGAGAAAAAATTCCTATTTCAAAGGCTAGTTCTTAGCACTTTGTAGACATCATCTTCTAAATCATATTGGTTTGCCTCTATCATTTTTTTTGGCTAGTTTGAGTTCCTTCCTAGCCTAAGTTTTACCTATCCAATGGATTTGATTGATAACCGTATGCAATACTCCACGCAACTCTTTTAATCTTCCATCTTTCATATTTATAAACAGGTTATTTTTAACTGATTCAAATTGAAATGATGCAGGCTATTCTAAAAAAATGAAAACAAGATTTAAACCAATAAAAGTGTTGGGAATTTTCTTACATGACTTCACCTTCTTCCTCCCTAAAAATTCTCAAATTTTGTAGTTTTTCATACAGAGTGAATAGGTCACTAATTCCAAAATCAAAAGTAATATACTGGGACTTTCAGAATCCCAGAAGTTAAGGAATTTAAGCTTTTAAAAAATGTCCAGTATTTAAAATAGTGAGATAAACTAAGAGAGTTTGCACTATTATAAACATGCTGTATACCATATTTTCAGTATTTTGCTGTTAGGTGTAATGTTTGATGCATTAATGCCAATTATTCAGTTTCTTTAAAAACAGCAAAAAAAAGGAGTACCATTCTCTCAGGCAAAAACTAAACTAACACTAGACATTACTCAGGATAATGAAAACCTGTTAGTTGATGTATTTGTGGTACGTTGAAAGCACAATAGTGAATATAAAAAAACTTCAACTTCCACATGATAAATTTATGCACTCTTGTTAAAATAGTATGCATATTTTTAGATCTCCAGGAAATATTATCACCAAGCTAATGATAAAGTCATAACTTTCCACTCTGATATCTTAATCAAAGTTCCTCTTTAATTTTAAAGAATTAAAATGTTACAAGATACTTCTTGGGATTCAAAGGGTGTCTAAACTCCTTAAAACAACCTTGTGGTGAGACAAAATTCTGGGGGAAACCTCTAATGCACACCTGAATAATATGACCAAAAGCCAAGGAAATGTAAGACTAGATGCCTTTCATATGCCCATCTCCCACTGAAAAATGGAAAGGGTATAATTTATCAGTTTTTTTATAAGTATTTCAGAAAACAAGGCTAATGAAACAGGCAGATGTTTTAGCAACATATGCATTGCCTTTTTGCTACTTCTTTCACTCAATACTGTCTCTCCCATACCAGAATAATTGTTTCATTAGCTGTCCTTTCCAGTAGCTACTAGCAATAAAAATATCTTGCGTAAGAACCCAAGAAACTGCTTGGAATATACAACAATATATATTTTTTATACAGGACACAACCATATCCTAATTATTTGGTGGTGTTCTAATTTGATTAAAAGAGTTTAACATGCAATTTTTTTGCAAGATTGATGCTGAAGATTATTGACATGAGCAGACCAGTACCATTGGGGTTATGAACTATGTAGGAATTTGAAAAGAGAGGTCACTAAAAAGAATAATGTATTATGGCTTTTTAAACTTCAAATCAATACTGTTATAAAGAGAAACCTTTTTTCTCTCTCACCCTACTTTTTCCTTTTGCTTTTAGATGTTTTTTTCTTTATTTTAATCCTCCTTTTAATGAAGATCCTTCCTGTACATCTACATCTTTGCCTCCTCAGGTTGCTTTTATTTTTTCTTTCCTTTTATCACAATTTCTCTTGTTCTCTCTCTTTATACTTCTACTTAATAAAGTACAATGACTGTAAACTTGTCCTGCAAGTCACTACTACCTTTCAGCAGATGGCACTGTTATTTAGTCTAACTAGCAGGGCAAGATAATTAACTTAAACCCTTTTCTTAAACAATGAAATACAGACTCCTTTTCGACTGCATTTCCACCTTATAAACAAAACCAGTGGCAAAATTACTGATAAAATGCTGTAACAGTATTTTAAACATGGAAGTGATAAAAATATGTTGCTACTTGCCAGACTTCCTTTAAAGGGGCTCTGGAACCATTGAAAAAAACTGCTTCTCTTATTAGCAAACGAGTTCTGGGGGGAGTTTATAGCATGCAGACTACCTCATTAGCCTGCAGCCCTGCTGTGGTTGGTGTGGTTGCCTTGGCGTGTCGGGGAGGGAGTGCTCCGGGCAGGAGTGCAGATCCCTGCCCGCGTGGTGCTGGCACAGCCTGGCACGGCGCCCGCCCGGCCCTGCGCTGCAGGCTCCCACAGAGGCCCAGGGAGCGTGCTGGAGAACGAGCAAGGGCTCTGCCAACGCTGTCAGAAAAAACATGCAACTTCTGTCAGCTCCAATTACGAGGAGAAGATGAATCACATCTCTTAACTCCGTCCCTGGTGGCACTCTGGCTGCTGGAAGGCTGGAAGCAGGAGTTTCTCCAGTCTGCTGCCAGCCCCACTCTTTTCCCAGCAGCTCCGTTTTGAGGTTCCCTGAGGTGGAAAACCATATTCTATCAGTTTGCTCAGACTGATCCATGAACTTCTACTTGCAGTTTGCTCCCATGACGTTTCTCCTACAGTTAGCACTGGCTATTTTACCTCTAGTACATCCTATGGCCTTTCAGGTTCAGCTGCCTTTCATGTTCTCCCTAGAGCAAATTCCAAATGGCAGAGTTGCAACTATTACCCTCTGTTGTGCTTCCACCATTTGGGAAAGAGCAGGAAAAGTAGACTGGGATGGGAAAAAGTTTGGTGTGTGGATGGAGCACTCCTCATGATCAGGAACACGGGGCTGACGGGGCCCACCTCGAGTAGGCATATAAATAAGAGACAGCCTGCATGACATGGTCATGGGCAAAGCTCTCATAATTTTCTGGGAATGTAGTGTGACTGGGTACTTCTCTGAAGCAAGACTTTTATAGGATGAACTGGAGGTCAGTGTGAATTTACAGGACTGCTAGCTCACTCAGATCACATGGGCAGGGTGGGACAGCTCACACAGCTGCAGCACTGTGGTGGATCGACGGAGATTTTAGGAAGTGTGGCTGGAAAGGTAGGGAGAGTGAGTTACCTTTTATGTGAGCTACAAGAATGCATAAAGCTCTGCCTAGACATGGACAATGAGCCAGTCATGAGCAGGGCCAAGAGAAGGCTGACAAATATTGGTGATTTTTTGGTGGGTGTCTGTTCACACCACCTGATCAGGATGTAATAGTAGACAAAGCCTTCTGCAGGCAACTGGGAGCATCCTTACTTTTGCCAGTTCTGGTCCTCATGGGTAACCTAAAACACCCTAATATCTGGTGGAGGGGCAACACAGGTTTGAGGACAGTAGTGACAACTTCCTAACACAGATGATCAAGGAGTCAGCAAGGAGAAGGCACTCTGATAGGTCTGATTCATAGAAGAACTGAATATGTACATGAGGGTCTACAGCAGCCTTGACTGCAGGGAACATGAGATAGTGAAGTTCAGGATGCTGTGAGGAGAAAACAAGGCACAGTCACATCTTGGTATTCAAGAGAGCAGAGTTTAGCTATTTCAGAGGCCTGCTTTAGAGAATCTGATGTAATACAATCTGGGAAGAAAAAAAGGACTCCAGGAAAGCTGGTTGACTTTCAAGGGTCACCTGCTATGGTTCATCCCAACACAGCGGAAATCAAGAAAACAGAGCAGGAGACCTTCATGGATGAACCAGGATCTTCTGACTGGACTCAAATGTTAAAAGGAAGCAGATAAAAGATGGAGGCAGCATTGGGCAGCCCAGGAAGAACGTAGAGATACTGCCCAAGTATGCGGAGATAGAATTAGGAAAGCCAAAGTCCACTTGGGTTTACATCTGACAAGGGATGTAAAGAAAGAAAGACTTTTATAGGCACAGTGTCAGCAAAGGTGAGAGCCTTTTCTGCCTTTTCCTTTCACCTACCTCAACCCTCCTAAACATTATTGTTTCTTTCAACAGCAGGATCCTCTGCTAATTTACTTTACTCCAACCATCACCTTGCAAGATGCACAGTTCCTTAAATATCATATCAATACCATCTCCAATTTGCCATTTTAGTTGTATATTTTTCTATACTGTCCATCTCTGCTTCTCATTTCTTTCACAGCCCTGCCTTTTTCCCTTGACCATAAAGACACTTTCTAGAGGAAGTCACAGTCCACCACCTTCCACACATATACATAATTAAGGCCAATTAAGTTGTCAGGTTTTGTACAGTATTTGTCTATGATTCATAAGCTGAGAATGGAGGCACAGAAGCAAAGCCTTTTTAGATGCTTTACTTTTATTCCTGAAAGAATTCCTGCTGCTATTCCCATGCCCTCCATCACTCTTACACAGCTTCTCTCTGTATTTCATGCTTCCTGGTGCATGTCGATGTCCCATACTGTCAGTGTATTTCCATTGTTCATTTGCCATTCACTGAACACTACCCAAAGCCTTTCATCCTTCATTCATGTTTCTACAAGTTTCCCTGAACACCTCTGAAATTTCTTCACATTATTGTCTTTCTATTCAATAATTAGAAAATCTTACAAATTCTTTAAATTCAGATGTGACTTTTCTACTCATGCATTCATCTTAGCTATGATTCTGCACATCTTTTTGAACAAGTAGCTCTTCACAAGTTCCTTTCATCAAGCCTTAACCCTTACTCCAAATGTTATGTTGCAATTGCTTTCCAGTCTTGCTAAAGGCAGAAAGTTAATGTTGGAAAGTTTCCAAGTGCATCAAAGTGAGGAAAGGGTGCTAAACAGTAATGAATCTGGGAGCAGATGGTGTGGCTGTGTGATTGCTATGGAAAATATTTAGATTTTAATAAACACACAGATATTAGGAGAGAAAAAAATTATTTCAATTCTGCTAATATTTTTATTTAAACATATTTTCCCTGGTAACTTGGTAATATGAAAACCATGTTTTCACAAGACTGTCATTTAATGCCATTAACAAATAAGGGTATAATTGCAGATGAAGTTCCTTTTCAAATCACATCATTGCATGCTTATTAGAATAATTTTATGGCATGTAAACATCATTTACATATGAATTGTGGTAGTATCCTATTATCTCTCTTGCTCAAACAACTCTTCTCACAAGAATTTTAGGTTTGTGGATTAAAAGGAACAAAAATAATTTGGACAGTGAGAGATGAATGAGTTTACTACAAATTTATTATCATCTAATTTGATGGTTTCAATAAACCCCTTTATCAGTTGGACTACAGATGAAGAGCAACTGCCCTCTTACTGGGCCAGGCAGATAGTGGACCCAGAAAATGTGGATAGAAAATGTGACTGCTGTTTTCTGAAGCAGCCAGAATATAAAACAAGAACAGCCCCATTTTTTATTAACTGTTATTGTCCTTTTATGACGTGAAATGTGTAAGATATAAAAATATTTAGTATTTCAAAAATTAACTTCAACAATAGTGTGGAGAATACTGATCTGTGTTCTTTGTTTAAATAAATCATTAGAATTTAATAAGGATGAGAGTTGTCAAGCTTTTGACCAAGTAAATTAATTTATACTCTATGAATTTGCCATTCTTACATTGCCTTGGTTTTTCAGTAAAAGTACTGTCTTACAGCCAAAATATTTTCTATCAGAAAACGAAACAGATTTTAGCATAAAACCCCTAAAAGCTCAGTATTTTTGAAACATTTTTCTGTAAATCTCAAAAGGACACTTTCAAAATATTTTGTCTGCCCCGCTGGAAAAATGGTTGTTACCCCTCCTGTTTCCCTTCCACCATCCAAAGCTGACATAAATCGCTTAATTACAGGTAAGAGTTTCAATGTTTATCACTCTTTGATTCAGAAACATCCCAGCATCCTCCTCTGGCTCAGTCCAGAATGAACCTGCTCCAAGAGGAAGTGTCATACACAAAGGAAGACTTTATTTATGTACTAAAAAAGCACAAAATACAACAGAGACAGATGCGCTTTTCTAGTATTCGGTAACAAACTGATTTATGAGACAGAAAACTATTCCAACTAAAGTACTCCCTGAACATTGATATAGCATGAATATTACAAATCTCCACCATAGATTTTATTTGGTTTAATTCTGTAATATTGTTGGCGCTCTTATTTTTATCCATGTTCTTATCCTTTGACTTTATCTTACTATTCATGAGAAGAAAAATACTCTCTACCTCAGTGGAAGAGCAAAATTTATTAGAAGTAACATTCCTTAAAATTTTCGAAGTCCTCTGAAGTATCTGAGTATTTTTTAGTATCTTGAAAATTCTTCTATATATTTCTTCCTTATGCCTTTTTTTGCAATAATATTGCTGAAACTTTGTTACAGTTTTGAGACAGGATGTTATTTTAAAAAATTTTGGTGGTTTTAAATAACAATTTTTAAAAAGAGCAATTTTTTCATTTTACATAATCAGAGAGAAGTGTTATTGTTATCCATCTTTGACAGCTATTGTTTTGCAAAGAAGTGAAACTTTAAATTAGGGTGGTTTTTTTGTTTGTTCTTTAATATACAGCTTATTTTCTTTAACTACTTTCTTATACTTTTCTTATCATATCTGCTACTGTAGAACAGCTAACATGAAGTGAATTATTACATAGTGGTACACTACCTACCTTAGCAAGTTGTGCTCCTTCTGCTTTTGAAAGTAGCACTCTTCACACATCTAGAAAAAATATTTTCTAAATTATTTTTCATTTGTCTAGAAGGAAAAAATGGTTTGAGGCTAGGGGTCTAGGTTAAATAAGACACTGGGTTTTGCATACATCTAGGAAAAAAATGTACGTGTTTGAAAATCCCCAAACCTTATTTTTCCTTATCAGAATGCATTTATCTATGAGAGTTTCTTTTGAGAAAATGTATGGCTAGAGCCTAAGTGAGAGAATACCATATTTCAGGAGCACTGAAGACTATCAGCACTTTTATTTTCATTCTAAAAACTAATTACAATACGAAAGTTAATTTTTAATTAGATGCAACTCATTTACTCATGATATAAAATTACTTCCCAGCTATAATAATGTAGTTAGATAAGGTATATTTTAATTAGTTGAGATATCTTAAATTGGAAGTAAGGGAAGACATCGATTTGGACAAATCACAGTTAAATGCATCTCAGGTAGGAGGATTACAATTTATTCACATGACCAAACACAAAAGTAAAAGCTTTTTCAGGACTATTAATAACTAACTGAGGAAACTGGTTCTAAAAATCCTGAAGGAAGCATACGGTAAGGAATCTATTACAGTAATTATAGTGCCATCAATTAAATCCTGACTGCATTAGAATAATACCTATACTGAATACTTTGAACCAGAGCAAAGTATATACTTATATCTGTATCAGCTGTATTTTATAATGAGCTTTCTCAATACCAGTGTGGGAATTTTAAAGGTTGCTCCCACTGTCTTTTTTGGTTTAACTTCCTGCAAGGAGACTGTTGCAATTTCAGATCAAGAAGTAAAATGCCAGATGAGATTTATAGCAGGTTGACCAGAGTCTTCAGTGAGATTTGGAAGATTTTACAGGTATTTTATTATTAGATACATTTCCAAAGCCAGTAGGATTCTTTGTGATGCTGATGAATTGCTTCAGTGTGACAGGACTAGTAAGCCTGTAATGTGTTCATGCAATCCACAGGGAAGAAATACAAGAGCTTTTATGAAGCTGATGCAAAAGTGCTTGGTGACCAAACACAGTCAAGGATTTCACATCTCAGGACAAGTTGGTAATAGAAATTCTTGGGTAGTGCACCTCAATAAATTTAACTCTATGTTTCAAATGGGCAGTGAGCAGTTTACTGAGATACATTTTCTGTGGTTAAGCCTGGTAGTGATGCTGGACAGTACACTTTTAATCTGCTCTGTGATCTTTCTTGGTACCAAGGTCAGGCTGACACACCTGTAATTTCTTGGATCATCCTTCCAATCCTTCTTGCAGCTGGGTGTTATATTTGCTAATTTCCAGTCACCTGTGACTTCCTCAGTTAACCACAAGTGCTGGTAAATAAATGATTGAAAGCAGCTTGGCAAGCTCTTTGCCAGCCCATAGATTGTGGGTGTCTAATTGGCATAGCAGGTCACTAACCATTCCTCCTGGATTATTCACTCAGCTGCCCATCACTAACTTCCAGCTCTGAGGGAGGGCTGTACTGAGTACAACTTGTTTTGTTAGCAAAGACTGAAGCAAAGAGAGCATAAAGCACTTCATGCTTTTCCTCATCCCTTGACCCTGTGCTACCCTCTGCATCCAGCCAAGGAGGGAGACTCTCCTTAGCCCTCTTTTTGCTGCCAATCTATAGAAACTGATATCCAGTGGACAATGATTTTGACATGTCCGTGGTTTTTCCTCTTCCCTACATCTCTAGTTTGCAGTTTCCCCAGTCTCTGCAGCTACAGCAATCAGCAATAGCCCCTTTCTTGCACAGCGACCATCAGTTTTTTGGCTGACTCCCTGACCAGCTCCAGCCGTGTTTGGAGATTGTACCCGTGCTATGGGGGCAGGGTTTTCTTCACAAAGCATCCTGTCCCCTGAGTGTGGTTTCTGCAGCTGAAGGACAATGCAGAGCTGCTCCCTTTCCTGGCATTCCCAAACCCCATTCCTGCAGCAGCCCCAAGATGCCTCTTATTAGGGAGAGGTGAGGGGACCAGGACAGCAGGGAGAACCCCGGGGCAGTGCTTCACTGCAAGGATGTACCACCATGAGGACCAGGGTGTGCTTCAGATAAAACATCATTTAGCAGCTTTTCTGACTGCTTCATCCCTTTCTTTCTCAATTTTTTGTTTAAGATTATTTGGTATGAAGTTTAACAACCCCCCATCATTTGCACACCAGACAAGATTTCCTAACTGATGGCAGGTAAGGTATAAAAAGATGAAAAGGCAAACGAGTTTTGCACCCAGCTTAGGTGTGTAACATAACAATGAAACTTACAGAGTCTTTATCTGTTATTGAGACTGTTGTTGCTTCTCCATTCAGAATAACTTGGATTGTACTACATATCCTCATGAGAGTTTCTCCTAATTTTTCCCCCCTGATAACTGGTCATCATTGCACCTTACTTTGTACAGCTTTCATTCATCATGGGACAGTGTATATATTCCTTTCTGACAAAGGGAAGAACTGTGTGCTATCTCAGAAAGTCTTAGTACGAATCCAAAGCTCAAAATTTCCTCCTTGCTTTTGTAAATAACTGTAGTGCAACTAATGCAGAGGAGGAAAGAGCAGTCCTTCAGCAGCAAAAAGAAAAGACCTCTCTAAAGTAGAATTTCAGGTAAGTCAGGACATAGCAAATAAGAACTTTTCATCCTCTGCCCTTTCAAATAAAAAAATGAAGCTCCACAAAAATTAAGGCAAATGTTAGAGGCCATTCTTTGTGTTTATGTGTTTTCCTTTGCCATAAAAGTGCACAAAGATATCTCCAGTTATATCTCAGTTTAAAGTTAGTCTTTTGCACTGAAACATCTTGACTTGTCAAAGCAAAAATTCATCTGGTCTAGCTGCAAATCATCTGGTTTTGAGTAATCGTGGGGCTTCACAGGAGATGGGGACTGCTTGCCTCATCCATGCCATGGGTGCAGCCCTTTGGCTGTTAGGTATCTGCTGTGAACGACAGCTCTGCAGTGATGCTCAGATTACCCAAATTCAGTGTTCCATGGAAATCCAGAGCTCAGTGATGGAGAACACGCTAATCACATCCTGTGCAGAGATGAGTAGGGTTATCCTTACAACTGGGAGGTGATGCAGCATAAATGACTAAATTGCTGTATTTTGGGGGCAAACAGCACACAAAAACTTCACTGGCCACGAAAATGTCACAGCAGTAGGTCTATTCTAACAACCTGACACTGATTTTTGTTAAGGTGTGCAGGGCAAACACTTTTATTCTCTGTAGTTATTTGTGTAGTTTTATGCTGTCTCGTGCAATGTGTCTTTCCAGCCAGGACTCCTCGTCCTGCCATACACATCAGTCAGGCACAATTAACTTATAACTCATTATTATTAACTTATTATAACTCATTATTAACTTATAGCTCATGTCAAAGAGCAAACATGCACATGAATCTTCACAATTCTCTTGCGAACACAAGACACATCAAAATACAACTCTTCACAGTTAACAACTTCTAAAATCAAAACTCTTGGTCATTTTACAGGTAAAATATTTAAACCTTTTAAAAAGTAACTTGTCTTTAATCTAGGGACTGTATAATTTTTGAAACATGATATTTTTTCCGTGTATAAACACACACATTGGTGTGGACATATGTGTATATACACCTACAAGAAATGCTCTCTTTTCAGCAATGCTCTGGTCTCCAAATCAGTTTTAAAGACATGGCAAAGCAAAGAAATGGGATCGAAGCAGAGATTTTGAGATTTTTGCATCTAAGGACTGAAAAATGCATCATGATGAATAAGTTAATTTTATATTATTCCTAAAATCTGAAAATGAATGCATTAACAAATTAAACTGCAAGAGAGACATAATTTGCTGTCTCAGTTCGCAGTCAGATTAATGAAAGAATCATGCATAGAGTGATAGGACTAAACAGTTTCAAATTAGTTCCTTTATGTCAGTGGCAGAAGCAAAAGTTTGCATCTAGAAGTTTTAATAGCTATTTATATTTAGTATTATGGAAATAAAAAACTTTTTCCCCAAAACATAGATATGTATTGATGGTGGGAAAGTATCTAAAGGGATTTGATACTTGAATCTTGAAAGGAATTTGAAACTCCCATTAGGAGGGCTGATTTTGTGGTTTGTGGTTTTTTGTTTGTTTGTTTGTTTGTTATTAATTTATCTTTGTGGGAAAGAGAAAGGACTGGATTCTCATTTTTCCTTGCAAAACCTCTCTCGTCAGCCTCAAAAATTGCAATCGTGCTTTCAAAGGCTTCAAAATTCTCTTGCAGTTAGCATCTTTCCAACTCTGTAACTTTTCTGCCCTTTTCCTTACATTGTTTTCTATAACATCAAACACCAGCTACTTATTTTCACATAAGTGTCTTACAGCCTGTCCTCCCTTTGGTTATATCTCGTTATAAACAGATAGATCCACAAGACTCACTGTGGTTTGAACATAATGTTCTTGGGTAATTTTTCTTATTTTTTGAGTTTCCTTGTCTTTACTCTTTTCCCTGACATTTTTTTTTCTGTCAAAATCCATGCAATTATTCCACTCTTGTTTTTCAAGTCTATGAGACTCTATGAATAATTTGCCTTTTTCCAAAAAAGTATAGTCTCTCTATTCTTTGTAAACATGGGATTAGCAACCTGATCTATTGAATACAGACCCTCCCCATGGCAGAGGGGTTGGAACTAATGGTCTTTAAGGTCCCATCTAACCCTATCCATTTTATGATTCTCTATGACTTTTGGTGAAATTATATTGGGGTTTTGTTCATTACCTGTGCTGTTGTCAACTAAAATCTGTGCTTTGCTGTATTGTATCTGACAAAAAAATGTCTTCCTCATCTGCATTTGCTCATTCAATATATATTGGTCATTCCTTTCTTCAGCTGCGTCAAGATACCAACCTACATTATCGTGGATTGGGAGAACTCACATTGTAAGGCTTTTTCTGTTTCAATTTACGTGACTGACTTTCCTATTAAATCAAGGGGAAATTTCTTCTGATTCCACCAAAAAACCCACTAAGCACTTTTCCTTTTTTTCAGTTAAGAACATGCAGTTAGTATTTCTAATGGACTCTAAACAGAATTCTTGTTTACATTTCTAAAATCTTTTTCTTCTATCGGTGTATTTATTATAAGGAAGCCATAAACTTCACTGTTTCACATAATGTACATGACACTTTTTTCCTTTTTTCCTTAATTAAAAAAACAAAACACAGTTTTGAAAAGGGAACTGGTTCAATTTTTTGTGCTTAGGGAGGGCACTGATAGTGCAAAATGTTCTCTCAGGTGCTTAATTAGCAGACAGAAGTTATTTAATGATAAATTTCTGATTTATGAAAGGAGGGCTAAAAGTTCTTGCAGGAAGACAGAACTCAGAAGGCAGCAGATGTCACCCAGGGCCACTTCTGTTCTGGTCTGACCATCGATAAACCACCAGTGAAACTCAGACATGAAGCTACTCTTTAATAGTCTAAACCAGTTAATTCAACAAAGGGAGTCACTACAACTAGAAAATCATTAACTGTTTATTCTGCTTTCCATGCTAGTTAATTTCAATATGGTTGATCCATATGAAGAAGTGATTTGTTCATGAGAAGTAGCTGCTCTACCTTTCTACTACCAACCTAGTTCCTTTAGAAAATATACTTTACTGCTAGGATTCCACACATCATTATTCACTTGCACAAGAGAAAAAGATTTTTTGGGTGTTACAACTCCAGTTAAAAGTGTTTTGAGGGTAAACAGCAAGCCTTACTGCTTACGAAACACCCATTTTTACCTTTTGGCATGTGCACCTTTGCAAAGTCACACAGTTCAAACCGATTGGGAAGTTGTTCAACTCAAAGTCCAAAATACCTGGTTGAAGAGAAAAATCGTCCCTTGGCTTAGAATAAGTGCTGTCAACCTGCAAGAATGCAAACCTGCTGTCTTTTTTTACTTTCTCCTTCTCTTAATCTCTGACAGGATGAGAGGAAAAATATGCTGATTGTGACGAACTAAAGAAAAGTTTTGTAGCATTATTCAGTTTACAGAAGACCAGTTCTGTTGACTTTAGGTCACCCCTCTAGGTCTGCTTCTTCTCATAGGCTTTTCCTGAGGGAAAACACAAACTCTTGAAAGAAGTTTGGTACAGCTGCTAGCTACGTCAAGAAGAGTTCAGGCTTCAGAAAAAGCTTGTTGGCTGCCAAATCTAATTATTATTGCTTTATTGGATGTGCATATGTCTGGAACGATGAATACACACATTTTTATTAATATGTTTAATAAATTGAAATGACAGCTAAATCATTAAGTTATGTATTTCAACTTAAACTTATTGTTTGGCATGTACTCTAACTTGGAAAGAAATTGTAAATGTTCACTGTTGCTTGCTTTATAACACTAATCAAAGTGACTTACATAGACACATAAACAGCCTGGTGGATGTTAAAGCACTTACATCAAAACCTGCTGATTCTCCTGAACCTTACTTTACAATAGACTAGCAGAGGGGCTTTTTCAAAAAACAAAAATACCTCAAGAAGTCGACCAAAGTTTTTTAAAATTTTTTAGTGTCTTGTTACAGTATTAGAGTATATTCTTTTTTTCTGAAAGCACTGAAAATTTCTAAATTTCTAAAAACTATGTATTCTTAATATACACATGATTATAATATAGTTCTTAGATTGTTCAACTTAGAAATAATATATTATCAATTGACTACTGGAATCTGTCTCATTAGAATTCTGGCTTTAATTTTTGTACCAGGTCTTGAGATCACAACAAATACTTAGTTGCCTTTTGGGCTTTAGTTTTGTTGGGGTTTTTTGTTTGTTTGCTTTGTTGCTTTTTTTTTGAATTGGTTTTTTACATATTGACCATCCATGTGAACTTGACCCACAAGTAAGCATTCATTACAATACCCCATTTTTAGAGTATCTTTAATTTTTTATTTGCAAGAATCTCACAGAAAGAGCAAAATGCCAAACAGTATACATATATCTGTGTTTATATATATACATATGTGAATTGTTCATAGAACCTTGATGAAAATGGATTGAAAGCCATATGCATTTCAGCTTCATCAAACTTAAGAATTCCTATGTAAACCTCACCCACTGCTATGCTGCTGGATCAGCAGCATATGTGACTGTCACACAGTCCACTTGAAATTATTCTCCACCAGGAATGTTGCATATTTGTGCTCTGAGACTGTGCAGAGCATTTGTTTGGATGAGGTGGTGGCCCCACAGAGATCAGGGCATGTTCTCTGTGGGACTGTGTTTATACAGAGGTAGAAAAGAGCTCTCAAGATTTTCCCTTTGGCTTATTTTGAATAGATATAACTATGCTGGATTTAGAGCAGCAAGAAACTCCTGAGTTTGGTAATGAAAATACAGGTGTAGATTTAATCTACCAACAGGTCAAAGCTTTGAGTCCACACTTATGATTTTTATTTTGGCCATAATCACTGTCTCTTTCCAGCAGGCATGTAATATCCTCTAAGACATAGCATTCTACTCCAGTGCTTGTAGCCTTTCATATTCATGTTTCATCTTCAGTGGTTCAGGAACAGGCTTAAATTTTTGGTTTAGACCGCTCAAGGATTTCTAATTATCATTATCCATAACTTTTTTTTTGCCATAGTAAGGATGTTTTCCACTTTGTAAAACTGTACTTTCTGGTTTGTTTCAGTGGTACTGCAAGGCCATAGAGCAGCAAAGGATAGCTGAACTATCTTGTTGGAACTTGGAAAACCCTAACAGCCCAGCCCAGAAAGTTAAATTCTTTCTAAGTTTAAACAGACATCTCTGTTGCACTGCCTTCCAGCCACCAGAGGAGTACAAAGATTCCTAACTATACTGAGAAATTTTTTTTCAGGGAAGAAAACCAGAAATACAACAAAAGAATTAGGTGAGGTGAAAGTAAAGTAGTTTTTATCTGAAAAAAGCTATTAATTTGCAGAAATCAAATTAAAATAAAGATCACAATGAATTCTTATACTATGAAATGTGAGCTACCTCTTTTTAAAAATAAAACAATAATTTTCTTGTAGGAATGATCTGGATTGCTTTGTATTATAGCTATGAAAAAAGTTCGTTTAAAAATATATCAGTCTAAGACATTTATGAAAGAAAAACATAGTCATAGCCCTGGAAGATCAACCCAGGAAACTTAGTAGCTGTGGGAGAAGTTGAAACACACCTTTCTCAAATAGTTTAGGATCTTCTTATTATTTCTAAACGTGGAGAGCCTTCATTGCTTTGGGGAAAATGCTGAAATGGAAAAAATTCTTGACTAAAATTTTAAAAATTTTGCAAATCCCCTTACACAGCTCTTAAGTTCTCGGGTGTAATGAAATTGGGAGTTGAGTTAATAATACTGAAATAAGACTTGATAATAGTGAAGAGCTATGATTATTCACCTCTATGCATGCACCTGATCAGACCTCCTAAGTTTAAAGTTGCACTGTATTACTATCATGGGAGACCCCAGGAAACACACGGAGAACAAGAAGCTGCACATCTTGTGAAAGACAGAAATTATACCATAAAACATATATGGCTTTCATAACATACACTTACATTCATGCCTGGGGGAGGAGGGGTGGAAGAGGGGGAAGGCTAAGATCCTCTTCCTAACAACAGGAATACCAAACACAATCATTATATTCATCCTACACCAGTACCTGTTTCCTGGCCCAAAGGCTGTTTCCAAGCAACTCACGCATGCTTACCTCTTTCCCATTATTTATACACTGCAAGCTTTCCAGTGCATTAACCTGCAATCTTTCATCTCTCTGTAAAACCTGCCTCACAGTCCCTGCATGCTTGCCACAATCCCGTGTGCTCTCTCTAGCATACACAAGATGTATGTATTTTTAGTGTTAAAAAAAAATCATCCTTTTAGGACTTTAGCTAGTTGTCTAGCTCATACTTCTTTTAATTAGTTTTTCACTTTCTATATCCAAGCACACTTTCCTGCCATATAGCTACTAGTCACAAGGCTATCTTAATTATGTTAATCAGACTCACCCAGCTAATACAATTAACTATAATTAGCTGATCCCTTTCCTCCTATACTTTGTTCCCCCAGGGGGATTAGGAGTTATTAAACTATATGAATACCCAATCCCTCTTGCATGACTATCCCCCAGAAGAGCCCCAGGGCCAAAAGGCAGGAGCTGCACTGCCCATGCTCTTGCCTGACCCAGTAGAAGACCCTTGAAGAGGCATTGACTGAAAATGTCCCTTCCATTATAATCACTTTGCATGGGGGATGGAAGCTGTGGCAAGGCATTCTGCTTAATCATTAAAATGTGTTTTAAATCTGCTGTGGATTTTCCTGGAATTCTAAGCTGGTGATTGTCATCAGCTCTGCTGCAGAGGCACACTCTGCAGTTGCTGCTGCACAGTCCTTTCTTTTCTTATTCATACTGCAGATGAAACTCCCCTTACAGGTACGTAGCTGATTGTCCACTGCCTGGCCTGCAGAGTAGTTCTGTACAGTCAGATGAGTGACAAAACTGCTGTCATTTACAGTACAGACATTATCATTCTGTCACTGTTTTGCCACAAGTGACCACCACACTGCTAAAGCAATCTTCAGAGATCTCATATGATATTTCTCTACAGGTACCATCCCCACCTGTTGCACAGGCACATTTCCCACCAGCTAGAGGTTCCAAATACTTTGTACAGGCTTATGATGCAGAAGGAATATGTAAGATCTATGAAGGATGCAAATATTTTTAAAAAAATATATTGAAGAGGTAATTTGGCTACTCTGGATGACCTGAAAATACATAATCCAACAACACAATAAAGCTTTTGTAAGCCTGGTATAATGGAGTGGAGAAAACAGGTGAGCGTTTCTCAAAAGCATGCTTATCACCACCAAACAGAAATACCTGCAACTTACTGACAAATAGAAAAATCACGAAAAGTACTATAAAAAAAGGGAAATATAAAAAAGTAAAAAAATATGTATGCCAGGAGCAGTCCTCAATTAGCAGGGATAATGGTAGATGACAGAATAACCTATTCAAGTCTAAACTCCTCAGGCTGTTACTGATACCATTCCTCACTTCCTGCCTTTTTTAGACCCAGTGCAAGTGCTTTTAGGCTCAGTGCACATACTGATGATCACAGCAGGTATAGTGACACAGTGCAAGATTTGAAAGTGTGTATCTGCTTATATCATCCTGAGTCATATTCTTTGCATTCTTTATAATTCCAGTAATTTTTACCATTGTGACTCTAAATTCAGGCTGCTGACAGTGAAATTGTAAATGGCCATGCTACAGGGACAGAGACCCCACTCACACATCAGCCTCAGGGAGGAATTTCAAACTGAAATCACAAACTTATTTGACTACCTGCTGCCATCATTCATTTGTGCACTTAATGACAATAAAGTGATGCCTGTGACCTCTGTGGATGTGACAGTTTCAGGTTCAGAGTACATGTTCCAAAGCATGCAAATTTAAATGCTTCTTTTCATGGCCAGCTTTACAGTATTGCAGGGGGACGACTGAAGGAAAGTGTGTCAAAAGAGGCTGGAGCAAGGAACAGAAATGATCAGCAGATCTTGCAGTGGTAGGGGTGAGTTATGCACAGTTATACCTTGGGATTGTCTAGAGATTCATAAAGAGCCTAGGATATTTGCTGAATATATGTCTCTCTGCATATATTTCTGTGTTGTGTTCAAGATCTTGTTTCTTGGCAAAGTGGAAAGACACTTTATATATAAACCAAAAAAATGATTGTTGATAAAACTGATACTTTAACAATCTAATCCAAGAATCATTAATAGTCCAGACATATTTATTCTGTTAAAAGAAAGAACCTTCCATACAGAAAAGTCTCAATAATGCAGTTGAAATTGTTATACACACACTTAGTTTCTGTCCCTTTCTCGGTGTGATGCTTACCCTTTCCCTGGTCTTCTGGGCCCTAATTTTGGTGGTTTCGTGCTTGTGGTGGTGGCAGGGCATTACAGGGTGCTGTTGGCACCTGGAGTCCTTTGCTAGTAGGAATTTGATGATCATCATGATGGTTTCTTCTTTCTCACATTAGAGATCCATATGGGGTCATATTCATGTGTTTGCTAACGTGCTTTTGCATCTTCCTCTCTTATTTGCCTCTGTATCCACATTATATTCAGTTTCATTATATGGTACATTTTACGTATTGACTTGAATGATTCACTGTTGCTTTTATAGTACGTGTATGGATATATGTAAGCCTTTATGTTTATACGTCTCTCTCTCTGCACTCATTTATGGAAATTAACACTGTTTTCTACCTTGAATTTTTGCAGGCTTGCAAGTGAATGCTTTTGTAAGATTGAGACACAAAGTTTTACATTCACACTTCTTTACATGGTTTCTGTGTGGCAAGCACATGCCAGAAAATAGTTCCTTCCACTTTTCTCTGGGAAATTATCTTGTGTTCCAAATTCTTCACAATTAAATTACAATTGCTGGGGTTTCATTAGATATTGGTTGGATTTTCACAAGCAGATCTAATGGAATCCAAATTAACATTACTGGATTTTAGCTCATCACGTGAGATACACACTTCTGAATTAGGCTAAAAGTATTTTTATCTAATCTTAAACTTAATTTATCTTGAAGAGCAGATTACATTAATTTTAATTTACTGGGAAAACATACATACACAGACGAACTTTAGAAATAAATCTTTAATTCACATCTTACCCGTTTAATATCTGTGTGAGAAATGAATCTACTGCAAGGGATGGTGTAGTTTCAATACAACTTACTGTTTCCATTCACAGCCAAAAACACTGGGACACTATGAAAATAGAATTTGGCATTAAAGCACAGCCTTTTTATAGAGCAGGGTACTTTGGAAGTGTCAAAGTCTTTGAGTGTCACTATGATTAGTGATAAAGAGTAGAACAGTAACAAGATGTGTCATAAATGGGACACCTGTGAGATGGTGGAAGTTACTTACAGATTAGGAGCACAGAAAATATAGCGGGACAGAAGAAATACTGCTGTGGAAGAAAAGCAGAAACAGTTTAATTTAAAGAAGTAAATCTGGAAGCAGGGAGAGTCAATACCTAACAGAACTCTAAGAGGAGCCTGGGAGAAATTACAATAGATGTGTCAGAACAGGAGCCTGTGGAGGAGGCACCTCTCCTCTAATGCAAGGTTACAGACATATATCTTTTACCTTTCCATTTGCCCCCTATAAGGAAATAACTTTGCTCTCAGGTTTCTTTGCAGTGATATTAACACTCCCAAGCCTTATTTCAGATGGAAGGAGCCAGTTTAGCAAAGAGTACTCATTAAGATGTCTAAAGCTAATCTGGCTTCTTTGAACTGAAATACATTATAAAACTATATTCATGAGAATATATTCTATATTAATTTATTGAAGTAGAGGAGGCAGCTGATTGAAGGAGGCAATGGCAACCAGCAATAAGCTGAGGAGCTGCCAGAAGCCTCATAGCCAGCATCAGGAGAGAATGCATTTTTCTGTTTCTGCCTTGCAGAAAGCTGCCCTGGTACCCAGGGTAGAACAGACTTCCAGAGTGCCGTGTGTTCTCTTGTAGCTAACTGAATATCCACTCCTGGAAAACAAGAACTGTAACAAAATCAATGTTGAATAAAAGTAAGTGGTAGAAAGCAAGAAGAGACAAATAAAAAACAGAAACTCACCCAACCAATTAAAGCACAAACTGAAACAAACAGCAGAAAGATACAAAGTGTTTTGGGAGGAAGGGGTTGAAACTGAAGGGTTTGGTGAGGAGGATGATAGGTTTGCTCAAGTGACCTTGCAGCTGGAATCTTGGAGGATAACTGTGTGGGAAACCATCTATTTTGCCTACTGCTGTTTATCCTGTGTCTTTTTTGAGAAGTAGAATTTCTGTGTAGAGATAACAGAGGTGTTTACAGAGACTTGGAGCCCCTCTCCCAGATGTGCTTGAGCTCCCTGTCTTGGGAGAGAGATCAAACCAGAGATCATAAAAGCAGAGAGGAAAATCACAACCACAGGAAGGATTGCACACGTGCCAGGCCTTTTTGCTGTGTGAGGCTGGGAATGGCCTGGGTGCTTTTTGCCCCTTGCTACGGTGGAATAAATTAGCAGTGCGTGTGTCTCTGTTTTACCCAGCACGGTGACGGAATAAATCTACCCTTTACACTTCAGATGCGGATTTTGGCCATCTCTGGTATGCTTCTGGTATGCTCTGGTATACTTCAGCTCACACCCTGTATCAGCAATTCTGACTCTGTACAGAAATCAGACCACCAGCAGGAGGTTTGGAAAATCCTGCTCTGTACATGAGGCATGTACTCAACTTTACTAGTGGAATGTTTTAGAAACAGTGAAAATAAGGATGGCCACAATGGATTATAATGTGGATTTCCTGTCCTACAGAAAATTTTAAGCAGTCTGTGGCTTTTCCATCAATACAGGTGTTTGCAGGACTCCACCTGTTTTGTCAATTTTATTTAAAACTGGAGAGAAAAGAACACATCTTTGTAATTCTCTGTAAAGGCTTGCATTCACTGGAAAAAACAGACTATGACAGTAGCATGAATATTTATGGGTATTGAGCATGAGTACAGCAAATATATGTTTATGGTTACAGGTATAGATATATGTATATGTACATATGTCAATATCTTAAAATAATAATATATAAATGCATTTTTATTAATCATTCTTACTCTTTCCCTCTTCTTTGGGATTCTAGAGACATATCTTTCTGTTTAGCTTGCTTTGCTCTATGTGGTTTGTAAATAAAATTTGTAAGAATCTATAACTTGTAACATTTTTTAAGGCAGATGCAAGCATTAGTTGTATCTAATACTAGAGTATTACAACTAATATAGATGTTTTATTCTCTTGTATTTTTTTTCTTGATGACTGACTTATTATAATTTTATTTCAATGTATTAGACCAGTTTTGTATTTCCCTTCAGTTTAAAAAAAATCAGTATGGTAATCTCAACTCATATAAGTAGATTTTTTTTTTTTTTTACCTTCTGGTAATCTAAGGAATTCTCTTCTCCTACTCATTATTAGGGCAAGACTTTGTATTTTGAAATAGCTTCCAGGTGGAAGCATTTGCAGCTGGAGATGAAATAGAGACTTTGGGACTATTTACCCCTTAAAATTTTCTATCCATTCACAGGAGACAGTGAAGGTGTCTCTCATTCTCCAGGACACAGTTTGAGCTTTTTTGAGTTGTGTTTCTGTTTTTCGGTTTGAGCAGGGAATGACTTTAAATGGTCTCATTTTTATTTGCATTACCTAGCAACATTTGGTTTATCCTAACCACTAATAATGTTATCCCTTCTATTTTATTGTGGCAGCTGACTACAGGCAAACAAATTAATGTCAAATTGAGCATGAATATATTACATATAGTCATTACTTTAATACAGACTTCCATAATTAATAACAATAATTACAAATAGTAATTTAAAATCCTAAATAATGTATGGCAACTTCTTTACAGTTTGAACCTCATAATGCAGCGTTTCTTCATCATTTCTGTTTTTAAATTCATCATCAAGCTGAAATTTTAGCATGCAGTTTGATGAATAATAGCTTTTGAATATGCTCAGTTTTCTCTTTTCTCTTTCCTCTTTCTCATCCATACACATGGAGTAGGATCTCATCAAAGGAATATAACAAGACCATGTGAAAAAACTTGCACATGGTTAAATTTACTAGAAGACACACAGTTACTTCATGGTGAAATGCAAGCCTTGCTATCATTTTAAAAAGAAGTGCTTTGGTGCTGCCACCTAATAATTCCCTGTTTTGTCTAATTTGGGAATTTTGGTTTCAAGTGTCAGAAATTTGATATTATTACTAAAAGTCATTTAAAAAAATAAAAAGGTGGTTATGGTCTTGACAGCAGAGACAGGTAGTATATTCTCATATTACTTACAGTGGTCTGGAGTACTGATGCAGCATATGTGTTCTGGAAATTAGATATAGGACTGTATTTAAGTTAATTGAAGAATCAAATACTGTTAATCCTTTCATTATTGTTTTGATAAAGAAACACAGCAATGCAGGTTAATTTGCAGAAGTAAGGTTACTTGCAGACTAGAAGCTGACTGGAGAGGAGTTTATAAGCATCAATATATTTAATTAAATGCCACGTATAAGTGAACTTCTCTACTTACATATTTGTACGCTTGGGTTATTGACCCAGTAAAATATTACTTGAAAAGCAAAAATGCTCTGGCACTGCCTATATGAATTATTATCATATACATTTAATTGAACAGAATCAAACCAGGTCTCAGAATCTGCATAGAACATGTGTCCAAATGACCTGAACTAGGCTCTTCAGCTCACACTGCTAGAGAGTAGAGGAAGAATTTATGCATAAAAACAACACAAGTTGCTTTGTCCCAGGCAGTGGTTTCAGTAATCAAAATAAATATATTTTTTTGCTGTATGGTCGAAGTTTCAGGTGAGTCAGCAGACCACGCACTAATTAGAGCTCACCATCAAGGGAATGCAAAGGTCATGGCTGGGGCACAATCAGTCCTCACTCTGTCTCCATTATCGACCTTTCCTATACAGGTATATGTGTCCTTTGCATTTTTGCTTAAAAAAAAAAAATTGGTTATACACTGCAGAAACCAAAAAAGGCTCCAGTGAGCTGTGCTGGGAGAACAGCTGAAAGAGATTGCACCAGAATGACTTATCAGAAGTGTCTGAAATCCTCACCTTCAAATTAAATATTTGCAAATACTTAAAATATTAAAGTAGCAACACTTTGAAAATTTACATTAAAGAGAATGTCCTGTTTCAGGGAACTTCACTGACCAATGTCAGAATCTGTATATGGCAAAATTTTCCTTGATCTTGGGTATGTGAAAAACCCCTGCAAAATAATGAATATCTGACTTGTCTGTGTTCTGGTATTTGATTTGCTAATATTAAAACACACTACATATTCAATCTTATGTTCACTGTTTCTTCAGTTACAGAAGAGATACTGTAATAATTGATTCCATGGAATTTCCTAAAATTTAGGATTTGAAGTCTCTTGGACTTTTCAGGCAAGTTTGACCCTAAATGCAGCTGGACATTGGCAAGGTCTGTAAAAGGCTCACTGCCCTGGGCTGCTCTGCACGGGGAGGGGACCCAGGAGCAGAGGGTGACAACATCACAGCCACACGAGCAGGGACTGCCTCTTGCAGGACCTGAGCAAGGTAAAGTCCAGGGATGGCAACCAGTGCCAGCCAGGA
The DNA here is from genome assembly GCA_013397915.1 of Daphoenositta chrysoptera. NCBI lineage: Eukaryota > Metazoa > Chordata > Aves > Passeriformes > Daphoenositta > Daphoenositta chrysoptera. Next base: position 159,229 of record VZRO01001827.1, read on the forward strand.
GTTCAGTGACTGACAAGCAAGTCCAGACTGAGGACAAGCCAGAAAGTCACATCAGCAAATTAAGATCCTCATCACCATGAACAAGCAAAGTTGCAAAATTACTCAGGCAAGGAACAAGGACAGCTGCACTGTTAAGTCATACAAATACTTAGGACTCACTTTCTCTGTATGCTTTTAATTCCAGAAAAAGTTGAAGTAGAAAATAATAGAATTAATAATATAAAATAATAATTATGTTATTGTAATAACATAAACATAATAACATTTATTTTATTTCTAATATAATATTAGAAATAAAGCAATAGAGAAAAGGTTTCCCAAACTGGGAATTCCACATGCTTTTCAAAGTAACTGTTGCTATATTCAACTTTATTGTCATTTAGAAAAACTGATCTCAAGTTTTGGTTCCAGTCTTTATACTACTGACAAGTAGAGTTTTGTAGTGATTTTAATTATTCATAATCTTGAACCACCACTTCTGCAAACAAGTTTTTAAGCCTGTGGTTCATTTGGGCACTTCTCTAGTTCTCTCTGACAATTCATAATTTCTGAGATTTCATAATTTAAAGCCTTATGGCCGGCATATTTTTATTTCTGTAGCCACACTCTAGTCTGATGACCAAATTAGATAAATTTAGCAAACCAATGTGCAGACAGTCATGCAAAGCATGAAATTTTTGTATTTTGATGATGAAATTCTCCTTTCCAAGATTATCTAAGAAAATGTTTTTAGAGATAACCATAAAAAAAAAATCAAAGATTTTTGTAGAAAATGTGTGCTATATGAGTTGATATTTTTAGTCCTTTTGCTTTAGTCCTTTTCCTTTTCTCCTTCGTGTGAAGGCAAAATGATTTGATTGTGTTGTTCATATTAGCACATATTGATGTAATTTTAGTTCTCATTATACTCTGGTGTGCATCTGATTTCTGTGGCCCAAGGTCTTTAGTGGTGTAGCTGGACTACTTTTGTTGCCTGAAGTGTTGATGTTTCTACTACTAATTGGTTTTCATGTTTACTTCCCCTGAAGTACTTAGGAAAGGATTTGTATCATCCATCTCTAAGCAGTGAGGAAATGTTTCAGCATTAAGCTTTATTACATTTCTAGCTCCTTCCTTAGTACTTCCTCTTTACCACCTGCTTGGCTTCATACTGTTTGTTCTCTCTGCCTCTTAATTTAAGCTTGCTAATCATCTGTTAATGCAGTTTCAATGAAACATCCCTTGCATGAAACCTCATCAGCTACCTCATTACCAGATCTTATTGAAGTCTCTCCACCTATTATCACCTGGCCAAATTTCCATTATGTTTTGTCATTGAGAATGTGGGCAAGGAGAGATTTGGTTACGTGAGCCCTAATAGGAAATAAAAAAAATTAATTTAACTTAACCTTGGTACAATGAATAAATGTTTCACCACTTAGAAAAATAGACTCCAGCTTAAATTACAGTTACAGGCATCTGTTTATTTCCTAATGTAGCTGGATATGACACTCAGGTACTATTAATGCATGCAACAGCCAAATCAAGTACATGTAATGAAGTATTCAGAAAGATTAACCATTCAAAATAAATTCTGGCATTAGAGGATACAAGGCAAATATGCAATTTATTAATATTGCTATTTACTTGCATTTTAGATCTTGTGTTAATGTTTATTTGATCCTCTCATCTTGCACTGAGACAAGAAATAGGCTATAAAAAAGTCACAGGTCATGATGCCAACATGTAAAAGTGTCAGTTTTACAGAATTCTACAATTGCCTTTGTATAAGACTGTCTTTTCTTTTAGGTATAGCTAAGTAAAGTCCTTAGAACAGCTGTGAGACTATTATTTAAAGATAATCTTTGCTGTGCAGATGTTAAAAAGTAGTGCAATGAAAGTTTCATAGGCTTTGTAATATTTTGAGGAGATTAATTTTTGCCTTCTCAAAGTTATTAATCAAATTTAAGTTACTGTCTCATACTCAAATGGACAAACTACAAGAAATTCAACAGCAACACTAACCAAAAGGGATATTTATGTGAGTAAAAGAATTTAGCCTTTACAATTAAACCCATGTCTTGCACGAGAGAGCTGCAGTTATCATAAGATTTAATCTCCAAACAACATATTGCTCATGAAGATTGTCAATTCATTGCTGTGGTGAGTGGACTTATTTGATCCCTCTGCAGAAGCTGAGTAAATGTTCTGCACTGCACCCTGCCAGCCTATTTTTCACACTCCAGAAATGTGAACAATTACATTTCCATGGTGGCAGCAGTTTTGGCCCTTTCTTTGAAGGATACTGACAAGTGTAAAATCTCTGTGAGGTTGTAATATCAGAATTGAGTCACAGAATTTCTCAAAATGACAGTAAAAGAAATAAATATTTATTTAGACATCTGATGAGATGAGCAAGTTTTTCTTAGAGAAGGACCAGTGTGGAAAATTTCCACAAATGAAAAGTAGTGAAATATCTCATATTCCTACCTAAATTTCCAAGTGTTTGCTTATCTTATGTACCAGAATTGAACTTCAAGTCATTCTGATTTGATATCATATATTATTCAGACTGTAGAATGTTTTTATTATTCTTATATGAAATCCAGCATCCTGTAAGTGCAAAGCCTGTAACTCTACATGTTCAGATTTCATATAAAATATGAATTTTTTTGAGTTCTGCATAAGACTGATTTGTAAACTTGTCATGCTGGTCTGTATAGTTCTTATGCATATCTTTACTCTAATGGGGATCTACAATATCATCTTCCATCAAGACAAATAGTTTTGGCTTGCAAGCCAGAGAATTTTTCTCTTCATTCTAGTTAGTTCTGATGGCTAATCACACCCTCAATTAAAATTTTTTTTTCCTACTTTGAATATGCCTTTCAGCCATTAATTTTTTATGGTTTTCTCTACTGGATCAACAGATCCTTTGGAACAAAAAAAATTCATATGGCGAAGAAGACTTACTCCGTTATGTGCAAGACCTCATAGCCAAATGAATAGCATTTCTAAAATCTATCTTACAATAAAACTTTTTTACTAGCCCTTCAATATGTGGTTCTCTTCTTATTCTCCATCACTTTTTAAATATGACTCTCTCAACTGAATTGCATTCTTCATTTATGTACCATCTATGTTTGGGTTTGTTTTTTAATTAAAAACAAATTTCCCCTCTTTATTATGGTTCTGTTTATACTTTAGAATACCCTATATCCTTGACTGTGTTCTTGCTGTGCAATGTCCACTTTGCAGATTAGTACTGTGTCCTCCTTTATGAATAACATCTGAGGCAGCTTTAAAAATTTACTTTTGCATCATTAGTACAGAATTTAAAAACATGTCAAAATTAATGTTAACATTTAATGAAGCTGCTTAGATAGATTCAGTGTATTGATTCCTACATAACAGTGCTTTTTGCTGTCTTTCAGTTGGTCAGTTGTTAATCCCTTTTTTAAGGGATTGTGAAAACTATGTGCTAATTATTTAAGTCTGTGCAACTGTAAATTATGCTTTTGTAACATGTAAGTATATTACATCTGTAGTTGCCTCTGTCAGTCCAACTTGTAATCTCATAAAAAAAATTAAATCAGTTTTATTTGATAAGACCTGTCTTCCATCATGTGCTATTGATTGCATTTATATTGCTCTTAATTTAATTATGTATTGATTGAATCACAGCGGCTTTCCATTCTTCTGCTCAAGGATGATAACATGTTAATCATATATATATACTTTAGCTGGGTCAACCTACTGTCTCCATTGGCACACAATTAATCTCTTAGGTTGAGAAATTACACTTTTATTCTATTATTGATGCTGTTTTCTATTCATCACTACTGATCATAGCAGAAAGCAGGAGAGAACCCCCGCTGAATCTTTAAGAATCTTGGGTTCATTTATGTTATCCAAACCTGCTAATTTAGAAGGGTCTTAATGAAGAAAAGAAACAAGTGTGAAGAGTGATTGGTTTTATTTGCTTAAACATCATATTTGGGGCTTTGGTCATGTTCCTCTGTCTCAAAGAAAACTTATGAACAAAGCAGGATCACAAGATCTTTATTACCTTGAGCACAGCAGACACACAACCATCGCTCAGAGATTGTGGGTGTGTTTTTTCCTGCTGGTCTCAGATCTTGCTCCTACTTTCCTGTGAGTGACAGGAAATGCTGCTCCACAGTAAGTGTTTTTTATTTCTGTTGCATAGAAATGCACTTGAACTCCACGCAGTGTTCTGAACTCTCTTATTGGCAACACGAATTATTGTCGCTAGATTTGCTGAGATTGTCCTGTGACCAGTGCTTGGAATGGAGCTTCCAATGCTCTGGCCAACAGCCTCCACGATGCAGCAAAACTTCCTCTTCCAGGGTGACTGCGTGACAGGTTACACATCTTCCCATCTGCTCCTGATCTGTCATCGCTGACACAGACAGACAGAAAGAAACAGAGACAGACAGAAAGAGAAATGGAGACACAGATTTGGGTGGGTGTAGTTGATTCAGCCTGAAAGAGCTGAGATTTTTCTTTACAGACTCTGCCCCCTCTTTGATCCTACCTACCCAGTGCTCTTAATATTCCCAATTCATTCATTCTGTCACTACAATCATCCCCACCACAAAAAGCTTTACTAATAATATAAGAACTTTTATGTTCTGAAGGCAGCTCAGTATATCTGAGGGACAAAGGCTCAAATATCAACAGACACAACACAGCTGTGTTGTATCTTACCTGACACTTTAAAAAATAGGTGTTTATGTATAAACCAGTATGAACGTAAGATTGCAACTATCTAAATACATTAGAAATGCATTTATTCATCATTTATTTTTCTGTATGTCACTATAAGGAATGTTACCTCTGTCAAGGGAATGCTAATATATCACTTTTCCATCTGAAGAGTTTTTAGCAGATCTGCTCTCAGCTAGACTGAGAAAAAGGAATTTAAAGTTACTAGTAAAACAGTTCATAGTGTACATGCAGGGAGAAGGCAAAAGTACTGCCCTAAAACAGTGGTAATGGATGATCAAAAGTTTTGATTGCATAGTGAAAGTGTTGAGCTGTCTAAACCATTTTAACTTACCAAAAAAAAAAAANAATTTTCCTTGTGAAATTAATAGTAACAAACAAACAAAACTTTGGACCTGAAATTAATTGCAGAAAAATAGTTGTTTGACAATTCTCTAGAAATAGATTCAGCAATTCTAATTACATTTCTACGGAGTTGTCACAATACTGTGGTGGTTTAGAGTCTCAAATATTGTATTTTCTGTTTAGTGTTTTTACCCATCAGAACACAACTTTGTAGTGCTCATCCATTTAGCAATTTCATTGCTAACGCTAAGAGAAAAAGAACCATTGAAACGTGCAGTTCTTCTCACAACAGATATATTTTATCCTTAAGAGTACCCCTACTTTTTAAGTTTCATCATTCCATTAATCTTTCATTGCTACAACACATTAAAAAATATTTACTTCATATCTGTTTTTTATAATGAGTTGGTGTAAAAGCAAAAGTTTATTAAATACATCCCCCCTGAATGATTGATTACCCTTGCATTCTTGTTATTCTAGAAAGCTGTGCATGTATCACCTGAGAAAAATACTAAAAATGGAATGTACTCCAGTTATGCTTCTCAGTTCTCTATCTTAATGAAATAAGAAAGTGTGAGCCACAGAAATTAATTCTTCCATCAGAATTATTATGTGGTCCACAGCTCTGAATACAAACAGACATTAAGCTTTTACCATTTAGGTCCCTTAAAATCTATATCCTAATCTCAGAACTCAGAGTGCAATACCACAGAATAAAACTGCTCAATGAGAAACTGAATGCTGAGCCAGGTACAGTCTTCAGAGAGCAGAGAAAGAAAGTCAGCCCGAATTTCTGACTATATAAGATTAATAAAAATAAGAGTTCTTTAGCTCTGATTTGGAGGAATTACACTGTGTCACTTTCAGAGGTTTTCTGATGAGTGACTTTTGTCAATGATTTATTTGCATTTCTTTTGTGTTTATTTGCATAGAGTGGTCTAGATTAGCTAGATGTGATCCTGCTCTGTCTTGTCACAGAGCAACTGCTCCTGGCTCCCATTAAATTCATAATGCAGAGGAAAACCCCTCTTACAGAATTTTGCCATGACAAGAGCTCAAAGCTCCTGTTTCATGGGAACTCTGGAGGAACTGGGAGATACCAGACCATGAAGATGCCCTTGGCCACAGTCCTTGTGTTTTGGAACCACAGCTTACAGCTGAGCAAAGAAAAGTGTTAATTTGTACACTAAATGATAGTAAGGAAAAGATGAAACAACTTAAATTAGAAGGGAAATAAAGTGGAACCTTAGAAAGAGAAACATGAAATGAAGGAAGAACCACTACTTTACGTGTTATCTAGCAAAGCTGAGTGATTCATTGCCTCAGAACTTTAAAGGAATGAGAAATGCAGGTGGATTTTAAAATGGACTAAATGAGTATCAATTGCATTTGTGAGTATCAATTCATTTTGAGAATTTTGCAAGCTGAGTAAACTAATATTTCATATTTGAGGAGACACAGCTTATCAACCTTTTGAGACGAAGAACAATTTTATGTCATGTTTATGTCATATTAACTGGAATTTTTTGGACACCTTTCTTTAAGGCAGGAAGAATTTCCCTCATATATGGGATACTCTACCTTGTCTTGTGAGGCACCACAACTGCAGTTTGGAACTTCTTGGAATTATTCTTGATGACATAGTTAATCTTTATTTCACTCCTAATTTGGGATCCATTCACTCATAAGAACCCTAAAGTGAAGTAGAGCTGTTTTATTTCCTTCATGAGTTCACTGATAAATGTACATACCAGCTCAATTATCACAAATTGTCAGTGGCAAAAATCAAATGTATATATACTCCAAAAATCAAATGTATATATACTCTTTTAGAATGATTGCTATTCAAGAACTTGTTAATCTGAATCACATTGAATGCAGATATTTCCATGGCTTTTATGCCATAATTCTTCCCTTTCTCCATGGGGATGATTTCTCACTGTTGTTGTCTCCTGCAAGTTTTTAGAGGTGACTGTCCTAGCACTTTTTGAAGGGGTTGAAATGGGACAGCATTATGAACAGAACAGTAAATCTACAAATAATCATATCTCCAAAAGTAAACTCATGAGAAGATGAATTTACTCTTTCACACCTTCAACAACCAATTGTTTTCTGACTGAAATACATTTTTGTCATGTAAGCAGCATCTCTTAAAAGGTGCTTTTCATTTTTGGAGTATCCCTTTCATTTTAATTTCCATATTGGGTTATAGGGGCAATATTTGTCATCCTTATTAATCATTGTGCAAATTATTTGTCAGATATTTAGAACAATATTTATTTCCTCTAAAAGGTGAATAAAAGTTAAATATATTTATTAACTGGTAAGTTGCATTCAATAATGAGGTAGTTCCATCTGCTTCAGGCTTGGGTAGACTTATGGTTGTCATCTGTGACAACTCAATTCTGTATGCTGATTGCTTTAGAATTTTGCAGTGATGTAGCTTCATCCTTCTATTTTCTTTAACATGGCTGAGAGAATTTGTAATTACTGGTGGGGTCTGCCTTCTTTATAATGTGCTGAACTCATATTAAGTCTAAAATTGAAGAGGAACATGAAATCATGTTTATAAACATTATTCCCATATAATGATTAGTATATTTGGTTGATTTAAATTCTTTTAGCTTTTTAATTCTGCAAGGATCCTGCCTTTTCTATGAATTCTTGTTTTGAAATGGATGACTTGTGAATATGTGAGGAACAGCCTTTGACCCAACAGGTATAAAGCTTCTGTAATTAGACTAACAGGGGAAAAGAAAGGAAATTTGAATGAAACTCTCTCATTTTGTAATAGGCATGGTTCAGGCAGGTTGTATCCCCTGGATCCCCACTGTCTGTGATTTGACAAGCTGTGGCCCTTGTTGAAGAGACCTCTTCAAAGGAACCAGCGAATTTCTCATCTTCAGGTGCAGAAGCAACATAAAACCAATCCTAGAACAAGAGGAAAAAATGTTAGATACAGAAACGAGGTCACTGAGCTGGTTCCAGCATCGCTTTACATCTCAGCAATGTGGCCACAGAAGATTAAGCACCAAATCATACTGCATAATTCTTTACCAGTGTCACCTTATCATTCAATTAATTCATCGTGTGAGAGATAATTTTAAACGAATTTCTTTCTCAGCTTTTGTGCAAATGCCAAAGAAAAATAAAAGATGACCTTGAAACTCATTGAAAGTCGTGGTTAGAGGCTCAGGCCAAGTTAGAAAAAGTGCTTTCTCAGTACTTTTTCAAGAGACCTTATACACTGGGAATTATAGATTATTTTCTGAAAAAAATAATTGTCAGAGGTTTATGTTATACTTAGGTTTGATGCACACATATTCACTGAACAGAATATATTTAATATTCGGGTTCAAAATAACCACAACTTAGTTAAGGAATTCCACATGAAATTTAACTAAATTATAGATTATTTTGTATATTGGGCTTTACAGTTGTCTCTCAAATCATCAAGAATTCTTTTTTGGGTTTTTTTGAGGGTAGTCAAAAGGGGGACTTTCCATAATATTTGGAGCTTTTTCTCTATCAAATCCAATGTTTTTTCCCATATGAAGTTTCAGTTTAGTTGTATTTTCTTATTCCTTAAGTGTATGGGCAAAGACACAGTGCATCATATAAAATTATCGTGGATAAGAAAATATAAGCTCTCTAATAGGATTAACTTCTTCATGAAATCCCCATGGTAAAAAATTTTATCAATAAAAATTTTCAAGCTTGATCACTGCATTTATGTGTAACCTCACTTGGATTTCAGGAAAATTTCTTACCTCAATATAGAATTTTGAGGTAAACATGGTCTAGCTGTTCTTCGTGTCTTTATGCTTCCATTTTTTCTAGTAGTGTTAACACTCATAATTTCTAATATACTTATTCTTCTACATATCCCCAATAGTCTGTAGAGCACTTCTTTGAATTCACAGGGATAGGATCTGATCTTTGTAGCAGCAATATCTGCTGGATTCTGTTCATGATATACTTTTCTTAAAAGGCCTATTTGTAACTTTCTTTTATTGCAAAGATGAATTTAATTCTTACTTATCACCATAAAGGCAACATGGTAACTATATTTAATCTTCAGCACTAACAGATACTTAAAACAGAAATTTCTTGCATCCAAGTGTAGAATATATTAGTGTAAAATCCTGAACATTCTCAATGAGAAGGCATCCAAGTTTAATTAATTAAGCTCTCAATTTATTTTCTTTATCACATATTTGTTTCTAAGTCTTTGTATACTCAAGGGCCTTATCTGAAAGATAATATTGTGTTGTTGCTTTTTTAAATTAAGTAAGATAATACTAATTAAATCTGTCTGAAAACTAAGATGGATGTTTATTAATGCTTTGTGAACATTTAATCTAGATATTCAATGAAAAACAATTTCTGATTTCAATCAAAACAAATTTGAATGTTAAATCTAATAAAAATAGTGAAAATGATAACTTGAGATCACTGGCTACTGTTGAAAACGCTCCGGAACTTGGGCTTTTCCTTGCGATACAATTTTCAAATGAATATTTACAATTTTAAAATAAATATTATCCTTAGACACTGAACTGAAAGACATTACAAGAGAAAAACTGTTTCCTAGTCCTTGGGACATGCAGCTATAGAGGTAGTGAAATATTCTCATCCTACCAATAAAATTAGTATCTGTTAATAAAGGAGGATGCCTATAATTGATAGAGTAGCTGAGACAGACTCATTTGTTGCTTTCTCTTTCTGCTAAGACTAGTGGATAAGGTGACAATTAGTGTCATTCAAGTTTCCCTTTCTGTTGGTACAGATGTTTATGACTGCATTTAAATAGTCACTTATACCACATTTTGAAGCTGCATTTACAATTGTATGCTTATATTAGGCCAGGTGGATCCACTGAACGGTGAATAGTGATGACAAGAAGAAAATAAAATGTACATTTACTTCTGTACCTAGATAGGCCTACAGTTATGAGTGTGCATTATATATTATAGTATATTTTTCCATAGGCATGTCATAGCATAATTTTTCGCCTCTTTTTTGAATACACTTAGAAGATATTCTCATATAAATATAGAGCATTTAAATTGAGGAAAGGGGATTAAGTGACAAAAGCAATAACACACAGTGCCAATGAGGAAAAATGCAGTGCTATGCAATCAGTACTTTGTTATTACAAGGTTGTGTCAAAAAACCTCAGCCATTGTTGAAGCTGAGGACACCATAGCTCAATCCCTGCCAAAACCATGAAGATTCTCAGAGGGCAGGACTAATTTTCTTCAGTGTCTGGTATGGTGCTATGTTTGGTTTGTGTGACCACAGCAGTGTTGCTGAGACAGGGATGTTTTAGCCATGGCTGAGCAGTGCCAGTTGGTGTCATTAAGGTCTTTGCTGTTTCTCATGCTGTACAGCCAGAGAGGATGTTGAGGGGTGTGCAACAGTTTAGGAGGGGACATGACCAGGCAGATGACCAGAACTAACCAAAGACATGTTTCATGTCACAAAGAGAAAGGGACATGTCTGGAGTTGCGGTGTTCCTAAGTCACCATTATGCATGATGGAGCCTGCCTTTCCTGGGGATGGGTCCGAGCAGCTGCATAACCATGGGAAGCAGTGAATCAACTCCTTCTTTTGCTTTGCTTGCATGTGTAGCTTTGGCTTTACCTACTAAATTGCCTTTATCCCATCCCATGAGTTGTCTTGCTTCACCCTCCTTGCTCTCTTCCCCATCAGCTGCGGGGAGCAGCACATGCTGGAGTGATCAGGGCTGTGTGGGGCAGAGATACATATTGGGACTAAACCACGATAGAAGTTTATATACAAGATCTTTTTCCACCATGCTAATCCTCAAAGCTGGGTACCAAGGCCTGCATTAAGCCTGTTGAAGAGGTTCTTTCTTTCCATACCTGCAGATGACTCTGTGATCAGAGTGATGGAAGAAAGAAGTCTCTGCTTACACAAAGGATGTCATGGCATGCTGTCCTTAGCATGCTGTCCAAGTTAGCACTTCAGAAGCACAGCACCACATTTTTAAAAGTGGTTTAAATGCTAACACGACACTATTGTGAAAACTGTGCATCTTCTGCACCCTGACACCCTTTGCCTGTGTTGGGACAGAAGTAAAGAGTCTCCCCCACCAATTTCCTGTTTTCTTAATAGCATATGATGTTTTAATCTCCACTTCTCTTAAATTTTCTGCCTTTCCCTATCTCAATCACTCTGCATAATGAAAAGCCCATGTATTAAGAATGCATGCTGAGGCTTTCTAGCCAAGTCTCCACTCAAACTAACCAGTCTTTCAATCCTATTATGTATAAAAGAGAATATTGATTTCCCTGCTGTCAGTAAGACTTTATTATATGACATGAGGATGAAACAGATCATATCATTGACAGCTGCATATTACAAATGGAATTGCTGTGAATAGTGAGAAAAACGAGGAGAACTGGAAGTGCCTTTGCTTTATTTTTGGTTACCTGAACTGTGCCAGTTGATGATCTTTAGTAGTCAGATAGCTTGTTAAAAACAATCAATTAATATTCACAAGAATTCCAATTATACTTAGCCTAAAGAAAGGATAAGAAATCTAAGTACCTTGCAGAGATTTCTTTGGACACTGTGGCACATGCTACTGTAGTTTTGTTTTTCTAATGCCTTATTTACCTGCCCATGTCCTGCACATGCCCTAAAAGTAAATTTCCGTGAATCTTGGTCAACAAGTAGATTATCCTTCACCTATCAAATGATCTTCCTGCTGGACTCAAAACTGGAAAGGTTTTCTCTTCTTTCATCCACCTATGAATATTTATTACTCTATTAGGTGAGTCTAATCCGAGTCTGGTTTAAAACCCATTCAACTCAGAAGGAGCCTTTCAGATTATGTTAAAGGGATTTGATGCTGACCCTAAGACTTTATGTCAGTAGACATTACTGAGAGCTGTAAGCATCCTGAAGAGATAGGGAATGAACACAAAGGAGCAGAGTCTGGTTTGCATGTATAAAGAAAGTGGAAGTTTCAGGTTTCTCTAAGAGGTTTTTGTTTAGCTGCTACATCAGTGATTTAGCAAATGAAGCTGACTTTGGTATATTACTCACGGGGTGTCAGAACTCTGCTTATTTCTGGGTCTTTTATTAGCCTACATTCTGTTTGATACCCACAGGAAAAATAAGATTGTACTGCACTGCAAACAGTAGAGTGATATTTGCTGGAGTAGCTGTCTAAATTGTGGTTTGAAGATGGTTCCCCAAAATAATGGGAGAAGGTACCTAGCAGAAGTTTACAAAAAAACCTCTTGAAAAATATCTGTTGAAGCAAAGTATGCATTTTTTAATGTATATGTGTGTGCAAGTGGACAAGGCCCAGAAGTTTATTATTCATATTTGAACACATATTATAGTATATTGGCATTTAAATGTCCTCAGTGTCCAAATGGAAACCAGCAATGAGTGTTAGATCAGGTCCAGATGAGGGCCATGGAGATGGCCAGAGGTCTGAAGCACCTCTCCTGTGAAGAAACTATGAGGGAGTTGATGTTTACTCTGAAAAAGAGAAAGCTCTGGAAAGATCTTATTGTGGCCTTTCAGTACTTAAAGGGACTTATCAGAAACATCAAGAAATACTTTTTCCCAGGGCTGGTAGTGTTCTGTGTAGTCTTTATGATGTTCCCTGAACCATGGCTCTGTGTATATGAGAATGTATGAATATGAGTAAAATTAGATTTAAAAAATAATTTTAAGATACAAATCTTGTATTTGTTCCTAGGTACAATTTAAAGAAAAAAGCATAGTTAGACTGGAATTAAGGACTGTCAAAGTTTGTTGTTAATTTCATGTTTACACTAATTATTTTTATAATATTCAAGAATATTTTGTAAACAGAATTAGAAAGTTTGTCAAAATAAATTTAAGTATGATCAATAAATATATTAAATTAATAAAAATAACTTCTGTTGCACATATTTGCATTTATTATTTCCTGTTAAATTCAAGATGCTTTAAATTAAACATTTTTTTCCCTTCTACTGCCAGTGAAAGAACAAATTAAAGTGGCTTACTTGGCCTAAATATCTGATTCTATCAAATGAAGACATGGTGTATTTTCACATACAAGTAGTTAAAGGCCTGAATGAAAAATTACCAAAAAAAAGTGTTAAAAATGGGTGATTGCACAAGGTCTCTGTAATATGGGTAGATATCAAATTGCAGCGTGGGTGTCACCTCCACCATGATACTCCATGGGATAAAAGGGGACAGCTCAGTCAGGTTCAAGTGTCCTAAATCTAATGGTGAAAGGATTCTGGAGCTGTACAGGCTGGCCTTTGGAGTTCTGCATCCTAGTGTCTAAGGTACATTAAAAAAAGTGCAGGTTTAAATTTCCCGTTTCAATGTTAATTTCACAGACTGCTTTTTGACCTATTAGGGCAAAATGTAGTCCATGACATGTCTTGGTTTCCAAGTTTTTTGAATTAGGCAGTTGAACAGATCATTTAGGGGTCACTTACAGTTTACACACCTGGATTTCCTTTCCTCAAATAGGAAGCAATGGCTGAGTTTCTTATCTCAGTGTCGGGCACTGCATGAAAATGAGCCACCTATTTCCTCTAATTTAGATGTTGTCTTTGACATAGGACATTCCTCACTGGATCACGCACTTAAAATCCAGCAGGTGATCCATTTTTTGCTTCAAGCAAGATGAAAATTGCTGATTTAATATCCCTAGACCTGAGATCCTCTCCATCATTTCCATTTTACTGTACGAGTAGTGAAAGAGACTGAACACACGGTTTCCATGAATGAGTCTTACATTTCAAGGTAGAGTTTAAGTTAAAAAAGATTAAGTACCTTCTTCAGATACATGAGGATGATTTCAAACTCCTAAGAATATTATGCCAACTGGCTTTAAATTCTACACTTAGGAATGTGAAGTTCTGCAGGATGTTACAATCGTATTTTTAAGCTTTTTTTATGTATAGGTAACAGAGACTAACAACATTTTCTACATTAAAATAGAGTATTAACAAGGTTCAAAGACACTATTTTTCAAATTTTTATTATATGTATGTATGTGTATGTCTTTTTATTCAGAATGTGAAACTCTATCATAAAAATGGTAATTATTTTGCTTGGTAGGGCTATTATTGCTCTGCCATTTTATATCTTTGGAAAGACACCAAGTTTTGTTCTATTTCTAGGCCTTAAATAGTCCACTAATCTTAATTAAATATTCTCTTTTTAACTGTGTAAGGACAGTATCATAGCCTTTAGCTTCAGCTAAGTTCCTTGGGTTTTTTAAAAGCTAAAGATGGGGAGTTTATTTGATTAATGTTTACTTTGGGGTTCTGTTTCATTGCTATAAAAAATAGGTACATACTTGAGTCATTATTTAAGCTACTCTATATGCTCTTTTCCCTCCTGCATCTGACTGCTTCACTGAAAGAAGCTGAATATACTACCGAATAACACAGCAAGTCACTTTGTGTACGATTAAAATATGTAATTTCTGACCAGATTTCCTTCCTTCACCAAAGGTATACATTAGAACCTTAATGATGCATGCAGACAAATCCCAGTTGGCGATGCACAAGCCTTCATAATATTTTAGGGAACCAATAATTAGCACTTTGGAATTGCGTGTGCATCTCACAAGCAATCTGGTTCTCCTCCTCCTTCCTGTTTTGAAGTCAATAGCCTGTGTTACACCAGCCATCTGCAGTTCCCCAGACAGGTGCAGGGTCAGCATCACAGCTCCAAGCACGGAGTTCAGAGAGGGATGAAAAAATTGCTAAGCAACTAAGAAGAATTTCCAGCATGATTAAAAACCCTCACCAGCATTCATTTCTAAAAATATGCATGTTTTTATTTGGATTTTTTTTTGCGTTTCTCTGGACGTGGTTTGTTCAGACAAAACAGCACATGGACTTGCTTGCAAATTTAAATTGTGTAGGAATAATGAGAGATATACAAGGCTAACCATAAAACATAGGGAAAGAAAATCCAGATAGTTTGTTGAAGACCTGTGCCTTGGAGTTAATAGACTATTCTACAGTATTGATTGCCTCAGAAATGTGATGCCGCTCTCCAATAGCTGTAGACACCAACGAAAATGCTGACGTGGTGCAAGTGTCAGGCAGGTACAGCACAGGAGATCAGGCACGTGAACTCTCCAAACCTTACACATTGTTGCATCTGCTCAAATTTCAGGGGTTTTTTCCTTTTTTCCACTTTTCTACTGCTTTAGTGGACTGAACGCTTCCTACAAACTCCTCCACTTTCTGCATATTCTCCTCCCTTTAATCTGGACCTCTCAATGGGGTTTTAGCAAAAGAGAATTAAAAAGACACCATCCTCTGCATAAATGTTTTTACACATAACAAGTGCACCTTGGTTGAAAAAAATTCTGTTCCTGGACCTGTCTTCCAAGCATGGGGTTCAGTGAAGTACACAATAGAGTACACTGGAGGCTTTATATGCATTGAAAAGCACTGTCATCAGTGTCAGACAAATACTATTTTCATCCAATATCTTCTTCTGAAAGTATTGCTATTGGGCAAAATTATGGTAGTAGTTAGGAAAAGACTTTTTTCCCCCTTTTTTTTATAGACACAGTGATTTCAGGATCAGTAAGGCTAACTAGCATTCCTGGGGAAATTTTCATATGTAAAATATATTCTAGTTGATATCATTTATGTGTCTAATGATGAAAAATTTTGATATTATTGTCTAGTGATTTCCATAATAATTTTTCTTTGGTTTTAATGTCCAATCAGTGCTTTAGTGACGCTCTAAATTACTAGAGGTTTTAGCCTATAAAAATAGCAACTTTGATTATTTTATTTTTCACTAGTAGAATCTCAAATGTTGGTGATACTATTAATGAAATATAGATCAAGAACACTGAGAAAAGTATAAAGTTCTTAAAAATATTGGGATTTAGATGGAATGGAGACCCTATTTTTTTCTTAGACTAAAGCCAAAAAGTCTTACTTTAAGATAATTACATTTGTATATGCACATAATTAAATCATAGGTGGCATTTCAAGTCAGCAATTAGAAAGGTTAGCCAAGGCATCAATACATTATCAGTGAAAATCCTTGCTAAATGACACTGTTAGCAAAAAAAGAAATTAGCTTCTTTAATTGTGTTCCAAACTTATTTTAACCTCAAAACGTGAAATGATTGTATAAATTTGTAATTATCTAGCCCTGGTTTTGTCTTGGTTTTTGTTAGTTTGATTGGGTTTTTTTTCAATAAAATAACTTGGTGTAATGTTTCTACCACTATAATATAAGCAAAGCATGAAATATATCTTATTTTCAAATGTAAAGCATACATTTAGTATATTGATATTATATTTTTAATTTTCTCCTGTGCGTTATTTAATACATTTGCATTGTTTGATTTCCATTTATATGCTGATATTTCAGAAGACTGTTCATCCATTCCGGAAATTTAGATGCCTAGTCATATGCAAATTTTGATCTGCTTCTCCTTCTGCCTACAAACAGCATCACTTTCCTATTCTAAATCCAATTTCCAAATAAAAATATCCTTTTAAAATGAGAATATGAAGGTCTTTTGAGAGGTTGTACTGTTTAATAATTCCTTTATTATGTGCTCTGATGCTGAGCAGTAAGTGTTAAAAATTATTAATCCAGTCTGGGTGTCTTACCTGCAGCAAAAGGGTACATTCTTAACTCATTCCATCAGGCAAACATGATGTGAAATACTTGTGCAGAGTGGGCACAATAAATGTACGCAGGCACATGTCAGGACATGGCCTGGGGTTTAACTAACTAAATTCTCCATGAGAAACTGGTGGACATGGCATGAGAAATTGCTGGATATGACAGATAACAGAGGCAGAAGCTGACATCTGTTATGGGTTGCACTGTGAAAAATGGCCAGATTTCAGATATTACAGGGCAATGAGGTGAGAGATGGCCAAATCTCATAAATAATTGAGGGATCAACTGGGGATCTTTGAACAGTGAGATACAGCAACGTCAGCAAACCCTCAGCAACCATAATCTGAGATACCAAACTGGGGTACAGGTGTAACAAAAGTGAGTCCAGTAGGGAAAATGTAATTAACAATGGAACGTTTATTTGGGATGAAACACAGGCGGAGAAAGGGAGGAGTCCGGATGCATGGGGAAAACAAGCATGGGAAATGGAGAGTAGCTGGAACAAGAGAGGCTCATTTAGTGCAAGTAACCTGCTAGCTGGAATACTTCTCTGGTCAAGCCCTGTCCTTATTAAATTCTATTCCTAACCAGTTTGTGTTCGAGCACACTTCATTCTGGGTATCAGTGTGTGAACCACTCCTGACCTTCCAGAGGGATTAGTCAGTAAGTAGGATGAGAGATCTGAGTGCCAGCCACTGATGGAAAACATTGTGTGTGAGGGTGTGGAGGAGACCCACTAGTGGCCTTTAGATTGGAGTAGCATGTAGTAACAGGATGCCAGCACCCGGAAAGGCTCAAGCCCTCAGGATCTGGTGCAGGAACTCTGTGAGGCACTTGGGATCCGGGCAACGATGTTACAGGCACTTGGAGTCTGGGATAAGATACAAAAAATGTACAGATGTGGTGTGCCTGGAGATCTGGAGAGGGAGGTGTTGCCTTAGATTTTGACTCTTATATTTTTCAAATTCTGTATTGCCTAGTGTGTGACTCTGAGATGTTTTGTAGCCTTGTTAGCTGCTGTTCTCTCATGCTAAGATAGACATAACAAAATCTCTCTGGGCCTGCTCTCCAAGGACACCCAGACTGTACAGGCCCAAAGTCTCTGAAAAGGAGGGGGCAAGCTGGGGGAAATGGCAAAGTTTTAATTGGCAAATTTATGCTGATATACAAATGGACCAAACCTATAAAGGTGTGAAAAACTCATGACTCGTTGTCCATCATGGGGTCCATCTTTGGGTCCAGCCTGGGGCCCTTTGCTCCCCAGGGTGCACCTTTGAAGGCCTTTTGAATAAATACCCACCTTTATTCCCTCACTCCTGTCTAGTCTCTGTTTCTAGGTGGCCTCTCAAGGCATCAGTTTGTGTCCGTATGGAACCCCTGGTGAGCTCACACCCCGTGTGTGTGCACCACAAATGTGTTCTCCACCTCACTGCTGGTGGGACCTGGCCACAGGGAACCTCTGCATCCATGACTCTTGGATGGCAGACCCCACAAGGTCTGAGAGGGACAAAGACCACCTCTACATGGCCACAAGGGAGAATTCCCTGAGTCACAAAGGGACCAGGTCTGGCTACCTTCTACTATAACTTTCAGGTGTTAATCAGGATGAACACTAAGTTGTCTTCTAGTCTCTAATTCATCCTTAAAAGAGCCTACTGTAGAAAAATGAAAGAGAACATTGTTTTTTTGCATGAGAAAAACAGTGCCTACTTGATATAATGGCTTTTATCATCTCATGTTTGGGCCCCTAAAATCATAGCAATTTAGTAAGGAACAAATTATACAAAATACACCCATCTTATTTTCTAATGTATCCTAACTTGAAAGTCAATTCTTTACTAGGAAAAAAGCTGGGTTATGTAATTTAATATATAAACAGGCCTATTTCCAAAGCTTGTTATTATTATTTACTGCTGGTTTCTGCTGTAAGCCAGAAATTTATTGTATTAATTGTCTTAGGAGGCTGTAAAGTCTGAGAGGAAACATTATGACTTTTTTTCTTATATGCAAGTATTTTGACAAATATATTTGTAATAATATGACATACAATTTATATGAATTTATTATTCCTTGAAGGACAATTATTTTTGTATCATTTTGCCAGAAAATTTATCAGCACTGGTTTAGTTTCCCTGATTATGTAAACTAGTTCCCAAGAACATTTACCTTCTATCCTGCACCATTACCAGCAGTATTAAGTAATTTGTAGATAAGTCATTAATCATTTCCTTTTATGTTTAGTGCAATAATATTAATCATGAGCGAACAAATTGAGTAATCACATAGCTGTAATATGTGATTCCCTCGGGAGTCCTGTTGTAATTTACTAATTACAACCATGACACAATATTGTAGACTCAATCAAAAATTGCAGTTTGCTACTTTAATAATGCTTTAATTTCCAAGCTGCAGCAGCAATACCTGACCATGAACACTCCCCCTACTTCAATGTAGCCTGCAAGGCTGACAGTGCCAGGTAAGAAAAAGACAAAGATGTTGCAGAACTGATGGAACCACTAGTAACTTTAGTGTGAGTATTTTCTTGCAGAATTAATGACATTATTAACTTTTTCAGATAATTACTAACTTACCAGGGGAAAAAAAAAATAGTTCTTGCTTATGATCTGATACACAGTAACTATAATGCTGACTAAAACCCAAACCAAGTAAAGCAAAATGCCATAATAATCTATGCCACTCTGATAACAAGCGTTCTTAAAATTTTTATGTCTACTTTTCATTTCTCATTCGTCCATAAAGATATTATCACAAATGTGAACACTATGAGGAAGGGTAACCAAAGTGAGCAGCCAGTGCTGTAGAAAGAGTACAGTGTGATATGCACATAGATCTACAGTCAAAAAAATCACTTTTTGTCACATCACCTTAAGCAAAGATGGTTTTTTCACTTGTACTTAATTGTTTTAGAGTTGTGTTAACCCTTATATTTCAGCAGGGGTCCACACAGCCTTATATAACGTTTCAGAGGGGACTTTTAATGGAAAAACAAGGCCACAGTTCTTGGTGTGTAAATACACTAATGTAGGTTGAATATGGTAAACATTGCTAAGCATCTATTCTAAATATTTTCTGCAGTCACCTGTTGGAGAAAATGTTCTGCATCTTTGAGGAATTATCTACATGTTTAGTTATGATATGAAGAAGCATTAACAATGTACATTTTGAACTTTTGTTTCTTGACAGTCTTTATATTCTCTGTCCTTTTTAAAACTCGCATGTCATGCAATCATAAAAGTACCAAAAATCACTTGTTTTTCTTCAAAGTATGCATGGCTCATGGACATTTTCATTAAGCTTTACTCAGTGCCTGATTATTCCCTCTTAATCCATAAACTCACCTGAAGTTTTTTCCAAGCAAGTATTGAAACAAATTCCTATGTCTCTCAGTTGCTAAGAAATGTTTTGGAAGGCTTTGGGTTGGAAAAGTTTCTGTGCTAAAATGAGTTGTTAATTATGAAAAGGGTTTTTTTTGTTTGTTTGTTTGGGTTTCTTAATCAGCTGCCTTTTTTAGTTTAAAAAACTTCCTTAAAGATACACTTAAAATAGAAGACCTTATCAAGTAGACTCTCAAAATGAATATTATGCTATTTTACATGTTATTCTAGCTTCATCATAATCCTACTGGAAACCCTTTATTGGTTTAATGTTTGCTTTATCTCTTCTTCAGTCCGTGTTTTATTCCCGAAGTCTTTAGTACAAAATATTATCTTCTCTTCATATTCTGCTAGTGAAAAGATATTTTATTTAATACAATAGTTTCAGTTGTGAAGTCCTTAATATAGTAGTATTTCAAAGAACTGCACTTGGGAAAAGGATTAAATGTGTAATCTCTTAAGAGAGAAACTTGTATGCTGAAAGCATATTATGGAGTTAAATTTCATCTGAATGTCTGACTTCATTATGGACCAACATATGATTGTGGCATCTCCAGCATGTTCTGGGTCACTGAGTGGGAATACGTATTTGAACAAGACATGTCCATTCATCTGCTAACTGGGTTACCCTGCAGTAGAAGCTTTGTCACTGAGAGCAGCAACACCCTGACAGTCAGGATGTTCATATCTGACCACTGCCTCCCTGGTGGCTTTGTTGTAGTTTTAAATTAAGATTAAAATTCAACATATAATACAGAACTTTGCCTAACCATGGGGTATTTATATAAACTGACCGCTTGTCACCGTTTTCAGTGATGCCTGGGCCCTTTGAAAATGCTGGGGGGGTTTGGTTTTATTTTATTGGGTTTTTTGTGGTAGCAATTAACGTCTTTTTTTTCCCCCCGATCACACCTAATTTTCATTAAAATAATTTTTTGAAACTTGTAAATTTATGAAAAATAGACCAGTGATGAATGGCCATTATAACAACGTTGAAGCAAGAGTTTCGTGAGTTCTGCCTGCTGTGTCTGTTATTCTGCTTTGGTGTTCAGCCTACCAGAGTTTGGAGGAGTCAAGCAGTATAAAATTAAGGACTTAAGGGAAGAAAATAGGGCAGCAGTCAAAAACCATTGAGTTTAGAGCATAATGGATACGGTGCACTGACAGCAATCTGTCAGCTGCATTCTTAGCTGGGGGTTTGATAAATACTACTAGTAATTCTTAGTGGAGTAAGAGACCGGAAATTTGACTACAAACAGGAACAGTGAATTCATTCAGGAGGCTGACATGATTTGGTGCTGCTTCCTTAAGCCTAAAGACCTCCAAGGCCCCTAGAGCTGTGGCAGGGAGTCAGCTGCACATCCCCAGCAGGTACAACAGACAGCCTGGGCGAGCTGAAGAGCTGCCTCAGACTCCGAGGGTAATCTTGTTACAAAATTCTTCTTGCAACCTGGTTAACTTTTGTTTAATCTACGTAACAATGAGAACCAATAACTTTCATGGAATCGTAGAATGGTTTGGGTTGGAAGGGACCTTAAAGAACATCTGCTTCCAACACTCCCTGCCATGGGCAAGAACACTCCACTAGACCAGGTTGCTCAGCGCTGCATCCAACCTGGTCTTAGACA
Source organism: Daphoenositta chrysoptera (assembly GCA_013397915.1). NCBI lineage: Eukaryota > Metazoa > Chordata > Aves > Passeriformes > Daphoenositta > Daphoenositta chrysoptera. The sequence goes on from VZRO01001827.1 coordinate 180,992, forward strand.
TTGCCAGGGATGAGGCATCCACAGATTCTTTGGGCAGTCTGTTCCAGTGTCTCACCACCCTCAGGGTTATCTTTCTTCCTTACATCTAATCTAAATCTACTCTCTTTTAGCTTAAAGCCACTGTCCCGTGTCCTATCACTACATGCACTTGCCCATAGTCCCTCTTCACCTCTCTTGTAGGCACCATTTAGGTACTGGAAGGCTGCTAGAAGGTATCCCCAGAGCCTTCTCTTCTCCAGGATGAACAACCCTCAGCCTGTCTTCATGGGAAAGCTGCTCCAGCCCTCTGCTCCATGCACACCACCTGGACAATCTGGAGATTGCAACTTCTTTTTCAGAAGGGGATGTATATTTATAAGATTTTTTTTTTCCAGAGAAAAATAAAAGCTATTATCTCTGCTAACTGCTCTGAAACTCCTGATTATGGTGTGACAAGTGACAGTACTCTTCCCCTTAGGACACTGTAAAAATGGTAAAATAGTCCCATATTGAACATAACAAAAGGAATGGTTTAGGCCCTTTAAAATTTGGATCTAAGTCCTTGATGTAAAAAATGGCTGTAAGAAAGTACTTGTCTGACTTCTTGACAATTTGCTAAATGTAGCAAAGAAAAATAAACATATGTATTAGATATGCTAGGTGAGTTTATTTCCAACAGGTAGAGAAGAACTGTTTAAATTTTTTCTGGTCATTGATCCCACCAATTATTTTGCATTCAAGAATACACAAAGTGTGAGTGACTGACTGCCTGGGTGGGTGTTTTTCAGTGAAGGTTAAGCTACTAGAGATATCGAACAGTCTATCTTATTTTAAAGAAATCAGTGGTTTCACATGCTTAATTTCATTAATCATATGATGCTTTTATGTAGATACTTCACTGTTACATGGGTGTTTGTAAATAAAGTGTTAGAAATAACCTGTGTGCAGAAAACAACACCACACTTTTTATTTCGATAGTTACAATTACTGGATGAAATGCGCATGAATCTGGAGATACAGATATGTAGAACTTGTTTTATATTTTCAGTGTATTTAGGCCAGCCATACCCACAAAAAATCTTTTCTGGTCTGTAAGTCTGTTAGCGGAAGTTTGGGTGGAATATTAGCAAGAGTAGCTAGGAAAATAAAAAGTGTTTGTTCGGGGTCCTCCAAGGAAACTGTTCAATATCGAGAAGGGCAAAGCTTTGAACTATCAAGCAGAAGATTCCATTTGATCTCAATTCTCTGAGTATACCATGAAAAAGGAAACATCCCTTTACGAAAACAGAATGGAAACATTGCTGTAGAAAGTTACTGACAAGTTATATGTGCCCAAGCTAATAATAATAATTGGGATTAAAGCATGAAGATCTGGTAAAAAGCCTATATCTTCAACATTAATAATCTGCAGCAATTAGAATGGTTTCCTACTGAATACTTCTATTTGATCCCTCAACGCAATTTTTTAAAGTGGTTTTCCCAAGGGGGAAAAAAATCTGATTAACTAAAAATATTGATGCCAAATGCAGAAGATAATCTAAGAAAATGTGAATAAAATGCATCACTGTCAGAATGGGCTGTTTGCTGCAGAACAGCAGCACAGCTAATGTGGGAGCTGTCTCATCGCTGCGTAAAACTTTCAGAGTCTTCATTAAAAGTGTGAAGAAACAAATTGCTTTTTTTCTGTTCTGTCAGCCACAAACTACAGCCTTGTTGAGCATGCCAGCTTGAGACACGTGGAGAACTATCTATTATTTGACATCACACATTTCAACAAAGGCTTCACAACAAATATCTGTAACTTACTGACACACCTGCTGCACTGTAGCTTTATTGTCATCAGGGAATATATTCTTAGTCCTATTTATTTTTTTCCTACTCTGAATAACAGATGAGTTGCTAACTGCAAATTTAAAGGATTCTGGCCATATTATCTCTGTGCACAAATTTTTTTAAACTTGTCTTTTTCCTATTGGATGTTCCAATAGGCAGCAGGGAAGAAAAAGGCTACCTGATATGCTACTGAAACAGGAAGGAGAGAGATATATTTTTCAAATGTACCAGAGATTAATTTCTTCTTAATCATCCAAAAAATTCCTCTGCTACATGCACAAATGCACGCCATCAAGTGAAAAAGGATTCTATCTTTTCAGGTTAAATGTCGAGATGAGTTTTCTATTCCTCTCAAAAAAAGTGCACATACAAAAGAGGGGGGTCTCAGAACTGTCTCCTTGGCTGAGAAGCAGCACATTGAAACTCTGAGCCCTAAGTTAAAGTGAAAAAAATAAGAAATCTGAATTCTCTTTTGTAGAACAAAATTTCAAAGACTTTCTCTCGTGTGAAAGCCTTTAAGAAAAAATCCTGCAATACCTTGGTATTTCCAGAATCGGTGTGATAATGGGAGATTCCCAAATGTCCTGCTAGAAATTTTAAAACATATTTCAGTTTGATGGACTCACGAAAATGAAATCTCTGAGCAGATCAGCTGAGGGCTTATATATATTTACTTACCAAGCTCTGATCCTACAAAAAGAGGAGACACAGAGAGGTATAAAAGAACCTAGTGAGCTGAGTGTCTTATAAAGCTCTGAAGGAGTTGGAAAAAAGGCTTAACTTCAGTATTGGATAATGATTTGTCTCATAACTGCCTTCATCCATCTCCAAATCTTGATGAAAATGTCATGAAAAGGCTGCTATCAGGGCAGGAGAGTTTCACTGTTGGTATAAACGAAAATATAAAGGTATTAATTCCTGCTGGCAGTATTCTGTGTCATTTTCTTAAATACTGTTCTATTTCTCAGTGAGTGAGACAGATATTGCTACTTTCAACATGACTTAACTAGTTTGTTCCCATTTGAGGCAATGGGCTCTGTCATTAATAACTTACATAACCCATAGATCATGATGGCATTCTAACTATAAGTAACATCTAAATTATTAGTGAACTGCTACTGGTCTGAAGGGATATAAACTAAACTGGCAATCATAAAATTGAGATTAATGACTGATATAGAGTCAAAAATAAATGTATGTGCTTACTTATTCTTAAAAAATGCTGATTTACACATTATTATAAAACTGACAAGAATAATGTATTTGGTGTTTGTGTCAGCTTTGGGGGTGAAACACATATTGTCATTATAATTAGATATGTGTTATTACCTATAACCCCCTGATTTTTTATGCTAATGCAGTCACTTACCAATTAACCAATTGTAATAACCTATTGGTCATGAGTACAACAGATCAGGATTGTCCCAATGTGGATGTTAGAATTTTTTTGTTGTAAAAAATAATGAGTTTAGTGGTTTGAGATCTTAATCATAACATTTTTTCTGGTTTTTAGGTGAGGGCAACACAACAGGTTTTGTTCATTTTGATGCCTTTAAATGCTCTTAAGATAAAATGGCTTTTATAATTAAAAATGCAGTTTGTCTATTCATATTTAAACTGTCGCTTCCTGCATCCTTGCTGAACTGGTTAAATTCAGGCTATTCTATTTTGTACTCTTTATGGAAAGGGGTTTTATCACATTTAAATTGTTCCCTGATCTGTAATCTAACTGATGGTTTTGAGTGGAATCCAAAGTGCTGATTTAAATTGCTCATCATAACTTTTCTGCCTGAAAAACTCTCTGCCTCTTGTGGAGGCTAACAGGAGTTCTCCAACTAGAAAAGCTTCTGATTCCCTATGATCTGCTGTATGGTTGCACGTTGAGAATTTCAGTGCATGCTTTCATTTTACTTCAAGAAGGAGAATGGTCGTGTTACTGGTTTTGTTTTGTGTCTCTCCTATCAGGAATCACATCAACTATTAGAGAAAGATTTGTCCAAAAATATTGCCTATCATTAAACCAGGATAAAATAATTTCAGAATAGATACAATTCTCTCTTACAAAGGGCCATTACTTTGAATAAATAGTCCCACCGGTTTGAGCAGGCTTCCTGTGTGTTCAGACCTATGTGTAGTGACATCTATGTAAGGAGGCTTTGTAATTAGCATCATTGCTAAGTACAGTTAAAACTAGTACTTGATTAACACAATGTTGCTCCAATCAGCAGGTATTTGTGCTTTCAACATCTTTTTAGTCTGGATTCAAAATATATTGGGAAAACGCTGCATCAGACAAAAGTACTGTGCAGAGTAAAACACAAGTCATCAGGGACGTGAAATTCTTTTAGTAAAAATTTATGCAAATCTCATGCATTGCTTAGCTTACTTATAGAGCTGCCACTCTCATTGATTAGATTAAAACTCGTTCACTTTTCATCACCTTAGTGAGGTTCTTAAAAGAAAAAGTTGTCATATTTTAATGTCTCTGAAATTTTCAAATATATATTTCTATGCCTTCATTCAGATGCACTGTTGCTCTGGTTTGGACAGGCTTGTTAAATGGAAAATGAATTCAAGAGCATTGGTAATGGATGACAGATTAAAATTAAAGAGAGGGCAATAGCCTCCAAAATAGTAAACACATTTTTCTTAAGCTTTGAAAATGAAGAAGAATGATTATAATGTTGCAAACTCTCACTGTAATTTAGAAGTTTCAATTACATTTGAAGATGGAAAAAAAATTGACACAGATACTTCAGATTAAAATACCTGGCTAGCTTCTTGTCCAAGTTTACAGTGGACTTTACTTAGAGCCAAAAGTAATTTCAGCTTTAGAAATCTTGATTCTAAAACAGGTGCAAATGCAGGATGCAAGCCTATGAATTAGTGTTTCAAAGCAAACTGGAGCAAATGTGGCATATAATTGTTCATGATGATCTCTCCATATTAAATTGGTGATCAAAGCTTTAAGCTGCATTCTCAGATGCCAGAAGTTATGAAATTTTACTGTCTATGAAAATATTTTTCATTATTTCCTTTACAAGGGGGAACTACTGGAACACAACTTTCATATCTGCATAGTTTTTGGATGTTTAACTGTCACAAACTGTCAGTTTATCTTAAACTCATTTTAAGCTGTTGCCACACTCATGATTACACCACATGTGTTTTGATTAATCAACTCCTTTTCATTACCCAGCGTTAGCATTAACTGACATCTTCTCTGAACCACAAAATGCTGTGCTTAATATTTTTACAGAAGAGCAATAATTCGCTAGTTAAATGGCTGTAATGTTTAAAAAGAGGAATGGCATCATAGGAAGGGCAAAAGAATCATATAATTACCAAGAATAACAGCATCTTCTGTCACTCTGTGTGTGCACAGCAAGAGGAAGATATAAGCAAAGTAACTCAAGGCTTGCTTGGACTAAAACATCTCTTGTGCTTTTAATCCTTTGAGAGAAATGAAAGGTGCTCCATCCAGTGTCTGCCAGATGCCAGGAAGAGGAGTTAATGAGCTGTGAAACAATCTCGACTTGGCTTATTTAGCCATGCCCAGTGCAAAAAGATGCACAAATCTTGCACTAGACAAACCCAACAATCAAATGACATGTGAAGAAGTATCTTCTCCATGAATGAACTAAATTAAGGGACTCCCTTCCTGCTTGTTCCTCCGACAGTTCAGTGCAACTCAGCTAACCAAAACTTAGATTTTGATAATTCATGAAACCTAGAAATGTAGGCAACAATGGGAAAATGCAACCAACAAGAAACTTTTCAGTCAGAAGAAGATGCAAAATAGGATGCCTGAGAATTACTGTGTATTTGAACTTCTGAAAGTGTCTATTAAGCCTGGATGTGGTCATTTGTTTTCTCACTTCAAACAATAAAAATGTAACCTATTAGTATAAAGTTTATGTGATTAAAAATGAAACCATATTTTTATCAAATTAAGTGATATTTAACAGTCTATCTACTCACAATATCACAGAACACCTACAAAATTGATATTAAAGTAGAAATTTTATACTGGTAAATAATCAATACTGCTAAAAGAGCATTTTGATTTCATATTTATTTCCCTTTATCTACCACAAAAGAACAATGTATAAAACTGTAAAACACTTGACTGTTCTTAGGAAATACAAGTTATTTTAGTTCAAGAAGTACAACCTTTAAGTTAACTAGTATTTGAATGTTTCCTCCGGATACAGTGATATTTATCTTTTTCTCAGTACAAAATTGATTGAAGAAGTAATCAGCATTGGCATGTAATTCCTATTCCATTATTAAATGTTATTACCTACCCTGCTCTGTTGATATAAGGGTTGAGGTAATCTACCTAGTAAATCAAAACAATGAAGTGATCCTGATTAAAAATAATTTACAAATATTTTATTTCTATTAAAATCATCCATCAAAAAGATTTGCTCCTATGAATGCATTGATTGTTTTTGCTAGTTAGTAATATTTCACAAATTTGCTTCCTATAATGAACCATTCTGAAACCTTTTCATTTTGTATATGGCCATAGGTCACCTAAATCAAGTCAATGGTTTCTAAATCTTATCAAGATGATTAAAATTGAAGGTAGGGACATTTTTCAGATAAATGTAGAATATTGAGTACTCCTCAATACACATCTGCACTACCATATCTTGACAGCTGTCCTCATCTGTAGAAAATAGCATAAATGTATGGATAAAAATGAACAAGAGAGAGCTAAAGCTCTCAGCATTTTCTGTCCCCGCATAATTTTGCTGTAGTTTTAAATGCAATTATAAAGTTTCTCTTGGTCAGTACTACAAACATAATGAATACACCCACAAACTGGTTTAAGGAAAAAGAGACAACGTAACAGCACACATACATCCTCTCTTACTCTAATTAAATGCTCTCTTTTGAAACATTGAAAAGCATAGGCTTTGTTTTTTCTCATAATTCTGCATAGAATTTCCCAAAATCTTTTAAGATTTTAAATATTTGATTGTTATTTGAATGAACTGCAAAGAATTCTTTTGACTTTTAATTATGTAATAAAATACAAACAATTTCTTTTTGCAAACAGTAGGAAGATTCCCCTGAGTACAAGTCAGTTTTGAAAAGGGCTTGTGGGGTTTTTTTGATTTGTTTTAAGTAATTTTTTGTGGTGCCTTAAATTTATGGTTTCTTTTATGGCCCTTTTAACTCAGATACTATTTATAATCAGACAAAATTATAGCTGTTTTCCATTAAATCAATAAACTCAAAGTTATTAAAATCATCTTAGACTTCATTACTATGAAATGTGTGCTGAGGAAAACAACTCAGTGTATTTTTAACATTACACATATACCTAAATACCATTGAATTCAATGGGGTTTATGGACACACTTTAAAATCTTCACATGCCAAAGTTATTTTGTGCATAAGGAATGTCAATTAGGAGTTTAGTTAATTCCAGAAACAATGACACCCAGCAGCAGAACTATCCATATTTATGATCCACCAGAGTAAATAATTATTTTCTTTGATTGTTTAAAAGTATTTCTGTCATTAGAATTCACATCCATACCTCAATGAAAAATGTCTAATATTTTTTAAAATTTTTCATATAAATAGAATTTTATCAAGCAGTTAGTATCTGATCTGGTTTGTACATGCTCTGAGCCATAATCTTCTGCATTTATTACATGGCTGCATTTGTAATTATGCTTGAAAATCCTTCAAGTAGGAAATAAGAATTCCAAAACACTCCATGTCAATTCTGTCTTAGTAGGCTTAATAGAGTCAATTTACACAGCTGTAGGAGTTCTGCCTTAAGATTCATCTTGCTGAAGACTAACAACATTAAGCACATTTTTTAATCAAACAAGAAACCAGAGACTGTTTATTTTCATCCACAAGTGGAATCTTACAAAGACAAGTCACCTTCCATTGAAATCAGAGGGAAGTTTTCCATGTACTTTATTTAAAACTGAATCAGGTCTCAAAATATCCTGCACACATGCCAGGCAACTCCTGGAAGCATTCTCAGAGCCAGACCCATTTGCTTGCAGCTTTGTGACACACTTGAGCAGCTTCTATTTGCTAGTGCTACCTGAAAGAACTTGAAGAGGTTGTTTCTGAATGTTATTATGGGAGCTCAAATCTCATTATTCTCCCCAGCCAAATGTAAGGTGAGTTCTGAATAGAATAAAAATGAGTTGCTGTTGTAATTTGCTGATATCAAAAGCTGGGTTTATTAATTCAATAACGTCATCTTAGATAAGTAGGCTTCAAAACAGGAAAAAAAAAATTTCATGCTCCTGCATTCCATCTGTGTGTTGTGGTGTTTACAGGGTCATTTTAAATGTATTAGTGCTAGTTCAGAAAGGGCTATTTCACTCAGATCTTTCAGTGTATTAACTGTTAACATTTTCCTTATTTGGTCTTTGCTCAGTAAGTAGAAAATATTCCACTGCTTCTCGTCATTAAAATGTAAATTTATCATTTTCCTTACCTTCTTGAAATAGCAACAAACTGCAATGCTTCATAAAATATATTTAATTTCTAAAATTCCAAACTACTAAGTAATTTTTCTGAGGTTTTTTGCTAATGTTTAATTTTTAATTCTTTCCTGGGATCAAGAAATATCTCTGAAATCTGATGATATTTCGATCTGAATCTGAACACATAAAAATATATTAAATAAATGGGAAGCCTGAATCAAAAAATGCTCAGTCAATCAGAAGCTCAGGTCTGGATTCTTCATTTATTCTCTGACATCAGAATAGTACCTTAGTAGTACCTTGTGGACCTTATTTTCTAGAAAATAATAAAAAAAATAAAGTTAGCCAAATCATTGCTTCAGCCCATTTTCTTTTACATGATTTTTTAGAATTCCAACATGTCAAAAATATATTGCATATTTATTAAAAAAAATCCAAAAGCATTAGAGAGGTTTTCCTTTTTGAACCATTGAAAATATTTCACTCACACTCTTAAAATCTGCATATATGGTCCCCAAGTATTTCAGGTTGAAAAGGACCTTAGGGGACCTTTAGTCAACCTCCTGATCAAAGAAGGTCTGATCAGAGGTGTATCCAGTAGGGTCTTGAAAAGTGGTAAAGACAACTGTACAAACTCTTGGGGCAGATTTTACCAATGCTTAGTTATCCTCCGTGGTGGTTTGGATTTCGGATTTTGTCTTTTTTTTTTCTTTGTTTTTAGTTCAAAAACTCATGTTTCATGACCGAATTAAAAACTATGTAAGAATGAGCCATGGCAATCATTAGGGTGATTCTGCTGCACCATTTTTATGACTTGATACATAATTTCATACTTTTTCTCATAATATGACTTATTTAACTTGGCTGACTTAGTATAGCACAGTTTCTCAGCAGGTGCTCATCCACAAGAAGTGTGAAGTATTAAAGATGTCTTCTTTCGTGTGTTGAGAAAATTCATCTCAAAAGTCAGATAGTAATATGATTTTATCAGTAGATTAATATAAGGCATGTGTTACCTGCAGTTTGGTGGGTGACTGAACGTTAGTAGGGAAGCTGCAAGAAAGTTTTATATTTAATGGTTTCCAGTAATTTCACCCTACATTGATATTTGACAGTGACCAGAAATTTGTTATCACATGTCACCATTAAAGCCATGGCCCCATCTCCAAGTCTCCTTCAAGACATTTATCTCTGGTACCAACCCTTTGCCATATAAAACATGAGAGACATAAGCCTTTGAAGATCCTCATGTTTGGCAATGGTTTTCTACAGGAAAACATGTTTCTCTCTAACATATATGGATTAGAAACCTTACTGTCAACAGTCAATATTTTAAAAATTTTCCCGTGAGGGAACTGACGTTGGCCTGTCTTGTAACATCGTCATAAATGATGCTCTGGATAACATTTGGTGTTTCTGCTTATGAAATATTTGCCCAGTTGATTCATGTGCCAGTCTCTCCAGTCCTCTTCTAGAAAGTGATATGGCTATCATAAAGAAAAGTTTAGGCTAATTTATCATACAGCAAACAGCAGCTGTTTGCAGAATATTTTGCAGATATTATAGTATGACTTAACATTCATACATATTCACAGAGATGCATGAAAATTATCTGCATCCTTTTATAGATTTTGTTACCTTAACCTTTCCTAAATTCTATTTGTCTTCTGGACACTCATTGCTAAATTTATAATGAACCCTTGCAATAGGTGTTAGTCAGCTGACTAAAAGAGACTGTATGATATACAAGAAATAAAACTTATTTACCAGATCTTCCCATTTGGACTGCAGACATAAAGCTCTTGCTTTCTAAGTACGTTTCACAGGACGTTGAGGTGCTGGACTTTGTCCAGAGAAGGGCACTGAAGCTGATGAAAGGTCTAGAAAAGTTGTCCTGTGAGAAGGGCTGAGGCAACTGGGGTTGTTTAGTCTGGAGAAAAGGAGGCTTAGGAGGGATCTCAGAGTTCTACAACGACCTGAAAGGAGATTGTAGTGAGGTGGGGTTGGCATCTTCTGCCATGTCTCAAGCGAAAGGACAAGAGGGAATGACCTCCAATTGTGTAAGGGAGGCTCAGATTAGATGTTAGAATTTTTATTTTTCTTTGGAAGAGTGATCAGGCACTGGAACAGGCTGTCCAGCGGGGTGGCGGAATGTTGCCCCTGGAAGTGTTCAAGAGCTATCTGGATGCTGCACTGGGGAGATAGTTTGGGGTAATTATGGTGTTGCTGAGTTGAGGAGTGGACTGGATGATTTTCAAGGTCTTTTCCAGCCTTGATGATTCCGTGACTGTAACACAGTCATGGCCAACGCACTGGCAGCACAGTGCCTGTGTGTGCCTCTCTTACTGAAAGAAGGGACTTTCCTCTTTGCTGAGAACACTGGAGAGGCTCATACGAGTTGACTGCAGAATCTGGACCCTACACAAATACTTTCCTTTGCTTAGGCTCATGGCTACAGCAAATTAAACAAAGCTCTGTTAGCTTGACAGTTTCTCACACCAGTAATTTACAGCCACCTCTAGGGAGCATCATGCACAGCCACAATGAGTTCAAGCACAGGGTCTGGGTAACTGTGAACACATTGGGCATAGGAGATAAATTTATGGATGTATTACTCCACTGGGTTGGTGTGTGGTCAGAAGTATGTGCTGCTCTTGGGTACATTTAAAGAGTCTGTAGGCCACAATACACAGAGTGGTCTAAAAAGTGGTAGCAAGGAATGAAGAATGCCATTTATTCTTCTGTAGTGCCTATTAGCTGCAAAGAGCTCGTTGTTCTTCAAATGTTTATTTAGTGAGAAAAAGGAGGGTGGTGATGATATTTTGGAGGCTTGGAAGACTTAATTAGGAATGCTCATCTGAGGAATAGGTACTTCTTTAGCTTGAGTCTTAAAATTATTTGTATTCCAGTGTTTATATGAGATTTTCTGTTGTCAGCTATTCTAACTATGTTAAATTTGAGTCTATGTGGCATCAGGGGTTCATTTTACAATCCCCTGCTAGAAAAATTAAAACATTAGTTAACTAACATTCTGTTAATTTCAGAGGACTGTAAGGCTGTTTTTATTTTGTTTTTCCTGTCACCAAATACAATCCCCAAATAAAGAAGAAAAAATATTATGTGTGTGTTTTTGTAAAAGTCTCTGGTATTAAACTGTACTGTTAGAAATGTTTAAAGGCCTGAAAACCTGAGTAGAAAATTTTCAGTATTGTGTAGTTTATTGTATTTATCTGCGATACATGTTTCTGGACTCATTGAAATATCCAGCTAAGGTCCTAACCTCATGGAAATCTTGGTAAAATATGAGAAGGCAACCCCTGGGTGGTGTCAGAGCTGGGGCAGGCATGTCCCATAAAGAGGATGAACCCCCTGCCTCCTTAGTGCTCAGAAGGGAGCAGGAAGAGTGGACTGAGCTCCTGTCCCTCCCAATGGCAAAAGGATCCTTCTGTAGAAAGGCATCTGTTGCTGGCTCACACCTCCTGCTAAATTCAGCAATAGTCTAGCTCCAAAGCTGGGAAGAGCCCTCAGCCTGTCCTTTCCTACTCCAGGCACTAAAAATACTTCTCTCTGTTCTTGATAATAATAACTTGTAATTCAGGAAATAAGAACATAAAGATAAAAGGTTCATTCAAGTAGGCAGAAAAAAAGAAAGTTGGAACACTGGTGTAGACATAGAGACCAGATTGTACACTGTGTGAGTTGGTCTAAAGAAAGATATCCTCAATTCTGACTGCCATAGGCAGTGTGATACCAAGAATCATTCCTGTCTGGGAACCTCAAATCTGACAACTCACCTATAAAACACACCTGGCAGGCCATGTGCAGGAGGGAAGGTGTCCTGCCCCTCCCCGAACATGCAGGAGTCTCACAAACCTACAGGCACTTTGCCCCAAATAATGTAGTTTGCTGGAGGTGATTACCCACCAGAATGGCACAGTGCCAACTACTTTAACAGATAAATAGGCAAGCTGATTTTGTAACGGGAAGAATTTATTTCTCAGGAGCCCAGTAATGGCCTCCTGTAAGTGTGGATCTTGATCTAGACCTGTGTCAAATTTAAGGGCAGTCAAGTAACCTGGGGAGTTAGAATCAGCCATTACACACTTGCAGGTAGTGCCCTGACAACAGAAATTAGTGTGGTTTGATTAGATTTGCCTAATAGCTTACCTAGCTTGCTCCTGAAAAAACTGGATGATGTTTTAAATGGAAAATGTGTTGGTTTTTTTTCCTTTGCACAATGATATCATTTTCCTAACCTTTACACTGTGTTGAACAGAAGTGAAAAGAATTTGCTATTTTCAGGACCTTGTCTGTTTAGATCCTACTCTCTTTATGAGAAAAAACAAAAGAAAGAAGGAAAAAAGAGATGAATGAGAATGAAATTACAAAACAAATTATATATTTTTAACATTTTAAAGACGACTATTAAAGATATTTTGCAATATTAAAGAACGATAACTCAGAAAAATCACAATTTGTTTTCAAATTTACAGCAGAAATGCTTTTCTTTTGCTTTCACATCAATGGTACATGAATAGTTGTCTTTTTGAACTTTAAAAGTAAAGCAAAGGGTTGATTGAGGATTATTTTCTATTTCACATCATCTCATGCACTACTCTGACTCTTACTAGAATTCATTAAGTTTGGGAAAAAAATAGATGAAATATCTGGTTTGAGGCACTTTGAAATTATATTCAATAGCACCTTTATCTGTCTGTTTTATCTGTGCTTTCTCACTGGAAAATTAAAATTGAGGAATTTTTTGCCTAACGATGAATTTAATACTAATTAATCTCCCTTTTTTTCAACTTGTTGTCTTCCTACAACCAAAACTCAATCAGAAATATCAGAGATACCTAACACAGGTTGCCCACGTGTTCAGTGTGATATTTGTTAATACCTTTCAGTGTGACCTAAAACAGACTGTTCAGGGAGATTCTGGAGTCTCCATCATTGGAGATGTTCAAATGCTGTCTGGACATGGCCCTGAACAACCAGCCCTAGGTGAAAATGATTGAGCAGGGAAAGCTGGAGTGGGTGATGACCAGAGGTCCCTTCCAACCTCAACTCCTCTATGGTTATGCAAATATAGATTAGAATCAATAGAAATAATAACAATACTTGTTCCACTCAGATCCACCCACACATTTCTATCTAAGCAAGTAGTTGATCAAGTAAGACAAAATAATAAATGGACACTGTATTGGTTTGAAAACAAACCAGTGGGAGATCACAAGTCAAAATAAAATTTAATAGAAAAAATTAAAAATAAGTGAAATAATACAAGGAAAAGCACTGACAAAGTCAGATACAACCTGACACCCTGTTGGGGTGGTGGTAGCAGTCCAATGAAGTAGCTCAGTTGAAGCAGTGATTCTGTGGAAGGTCTGGTCTCCAGCTGAAGGTCCAGGGGTAACTCTTGCCCTCTGGGAAGCCAGTAGACAGGGCTAACTTAGGCACTTCCAAGGCCAGGTTATATCCAGGTGGGAATGTTTGGCTCCTCCCTCCTGGGCGGAGCATCTCACAATAGGATGACCTAAGTCCATGAGTCATGCAGGGGTTTCTTGATGGCCCATTGTCTGTTATCAGGGGTGGGTCACAGCAGGAGATAACAGCTAATGGCCTACAGCTGGTGGTAATAGAATGCTTAAATACATCTATATTGTAACCTAGGACAGACACTCAAAATTTAGTCTGTTTTGGGAAAGGAGAAATAATTAACCATGCTCTGATTTAGGACAAAGCCTGTGCTTACTGATATCCTACTGTGACCCACCCCTCGTACATTCCTGTGACTCCACGGAGAGGAGTGGAATTATAACACAGGAAAACTGATACAAGGCACTGATAAATAATGCCCGTATATTTATAAAGAGGAAATTTATTCATAGCTTATGCCTTACCTAATTGATCGTTACTCAGAACAAATATCACACTGAAAACCCTGTGGAGGGAATAAGATCCTCTGGCTTTAATTGTGTTGGATTTCCTCTGTAAGTATTAGATTTGAACTCTATCATCTTCTTTTTTTTTGTTTCCCCATTTATTACTTTATTGGCTGCATTTGCCATTTCTGCAGTACTGTTTATAAGGGAACTCTTCTGCTTAGTGTAGTACTCTTACTGTATCCTGCAGTACCTAAAGCATCTCTGAAGGATATATTGCTTTCCATGGATCTACAGATGATTTAGCGGAATTTTTTTCCTTTTCATTGTGGATGTATATTATGTAATGCTACGTTTCATCTGTTCAGAGTAATGTTTCCTACAGTAGATGAGTAACTGTTTCATATTATTTCACAGTTGTGTACAGCTGTAATACTCAACATTTCCCTGAGATACGCTAGGTGGAAGTGACACGATTTTAAATAATGTAAATGTATAAAAGCACAAAAAAATGCTTAAGGGTCTCACTTTTACAGATATAAGAAAGTAGAAAAGCTGCAGATTGTATTTCAGAGTTTTAATCACTTCAAGGAAAACTCCGATATTTATGAATATCAGAATATTTTCTAAAAATACTTAAGGTGAAATAACAGCTAGAAGGAAACTCGAAACTTGTTTTCTTCTTTCTGTGAAAAGACATTTTGTCTATCCTTTTCACCTGTGTTCCCACAGACCATAGGCTCTTAATGATTTTGTTTAACATGCCTTGATACAAAAGCCGGCTTTTATTCTTATGACTTCTTTCTTGAAAATATGTATATTGCTCGCTCATTAATTTCCATTTTTGTAAAAGAGTCTGTTCACATATACAATAAAAGCATCAATTTAATTAATTTTTAATCTTCTGAAAATGAATTATCCTTCATTCTCTGGAACTTCTGTCTCTCTGAATGAATGAGCAAATTATATTTCACGTAAGCTATTACAGGACACATTATTTCGGCTGATCCAAGCAGCCAGCACAGTCTTTTAGCAGAGTGAGAACATTTCTTTCAGAGCTGAAAATACAACAGCTCTAGGAGCCTTAGAAAGGACTTTCAAATACTGAATCAATGTTCTCTGATCCCTTGAAACCTGAGGGGCAAATAAGGTCTTACAAGTAAAATAAAAGGTGAAGGAAATTGGTACCAGTACAGCAGTTCTATAGTGTCCTATAGAAAAGGATACTATTTAATTTGATGTGCTTCACAAATTTGGATAGAAATCACCAAAACTGTGTAATACTGAGATTTACTAATGCCTAAAATTAATTTAGGGTTTTTTTTCCAAAGAATATGGGATGATACAACAAGAAAAATAATGCTCTGGATATTAAAGCCTTTCTATTGTTTCATTTTATTATAATATAAGTTGAAGTATTTAAAAGTGTTCAAAGTGGTTTATCTTTCATCATATCAAAATTAATGGTGAAACAGCAGATTTATCCGTTGTGGCAACAGGCACACAGCAGTTACCTCAGAGCATAAGTGCTGCACCTTTCAGTAATCAGTGTCAGACTTTGCTGAATCCAGATAATGATGTGCAGGTAGTTAATGAACACCTCTCCTGAGGGGGTTCATCCTCACACCAAGCTTTTAAAGAAGATGATGATGCTGGTCTTCTGATGTCACAGAGAGGTAAAAAATTTAATTGTTAAATTTTAATCACTACGGTTCTAAATACTCGACTTTCTGCTGCCACTTGAGGGGAGCTAAGGCAGCAGAATCTGTCCTCTCTTCACACCATTAGTGTGAGGCAGACTTAGGGGTCTAGTGGCTTCTGAAACCTGGGCTTCTGGGTTGTGCTGAGTGTGTGAAAGCTTTCTGGAAGGTGGGAGTAGCTGCACACTGCTCCTGGACCACAGAGCAAATATATACAAATATGTACAAAACATATTTTGTGTAGAAATACTCAGGTGACAGGCCTCCAAAGATCATCTCTTGGAAAGTCAGGTTGCAGATTTCCTTATATCTGCTATAGCTGAAATAAATTGATGGGGAAAAACAAAAAAGAAAGCAGCTATCAGAAGTAAGAGAACAAGTCATTATCTTTATAAATGAAGTGTTAAAAAGAACTCAAAACCCTTACTTTTCCTTTTGCTTCTATATATGTCTGAGTATGTTTTGTTCATATAGAAGAAGACTAAAATGTTTTGAACTACCAAAGAAGAGAGACTGATGATGAATCAATTATTTCAACCCATACCTGCAGGAGTAATTTTAGTGGAGAGCAGTCAGGCCCCAGATGACCACTGTTTTGCCTAATATAAGGTATGGCCAACACTGAAATGTCAGGTCTCTGAAACTCAGATATACTGAATAAATTTTCAGTAAGTGGAAATTTGAGGAAAAAAAAACAAAGTTATTTCTCCTCTTTTATGTTATCCTGGAACAATTTTCACATGACACTTGGTAAATAATTTAGCTCAATAGAGTTTTTACAGAATTTTCTGTTTAGGAAATAACTCAAAATTGCTCTAGAGAAGGAAGTTGCATCCATTTTTATCTACTGGATAATGCTTTAATGGGCAAAGGAGATAGGTTTCATTTTCTCATTTACCTGAAAGAGTCTGAGCTCACTTTTTTCATGACATTTTCAGCCATCACAGGACTCAGAGCCCCATTTGTAACAGCTGCAAAATTGCAGACAATTTTAACAGATCTATTTGACCCTGCCTTATATAATTTGTCTAATCAAGTGATAATCTAGACTAATTCATAATTGTAAAAGAATAGTAGTGTGAGTGTCCAGTGTGGAAAAAACAGAAAAAGTGAACAGGACATGTAAATTATTTTCTGAACACCTAAGTTTCACATAGAATTCTGCAGGACTTAGAGACATCTGCCTTTGATAATCAGATCACAGAACTGCAGGCAGAAGACATATAAATTGCAGTGTGCAGCTGTGTACTTCATTTATTATCTATTCTAGATCTGAGAGGGAGGTGAGAATCCCCAAAATACCAAGAACTGTAATCACCATGATCATTGTTAATCTTAACTCTCCAGCTGCACACGCACACACACACACACACACACAGGACTTCGCTTTTGGCACCTGGTTAAGCCCTCATGCACGTTGTGTTGATTCAGGAATTGGAGAGAAGGCATATAAGCAAATAAATAGAACCATTTCAGTTCTAAATATGGAGCATTTTGATTTACCTGAAGACAAAAACCAGACTTAATAGTTAGGGGTTTATTTTTATGCAGGGGAAAATTTACTGGGTGTTCTATCATACAGAAGGTATGAGAAAAGTTGTACATTATTCATTCACTGTTTTTTAAATTTTAAAATATACCTACTTCAAGGTCAGAGAGAAAGCCTCAGTGAAATATTGTTAACTGCAGAGAAATTATTTTTAGAAAATTTTAAGATTGCTCCAAATAAGAAAGTTATGATGTCTGTACATAGCAACTACAAGATGGAAGGAAGTTAGTGTGCATTTGCTACCAAGTAAAAAGCAAATTACTTTTGTAAAACTACTTAAATATAAGAAGTTCCAAATTTTATTTTAATATATCCAAACAGAATATGTTAAAAAAAAAAAAAAAAGATAAGCACCGGAAAGAAAGCATCTACTAATGTACAGAAATTCCTACTTTCTGTGTAGGTTATTAGGACAAAAAAACCCCTTAAAATCCTGCATAGGAAAAATGAGATTGAGAAAGAAGGTTTACCTGCCCTTGGATTCTTGACACACGTCTGCACAATCTGTGTTTGTCTGGTGAAGTGTACAAATTAAAAGCAACTCATAATTAGCACAGAAAAGAAAACTAAAATGTTCTCTTTTTTCTCCCTTAAATGAAATGAAAGAGCAAGCACTTATGGACGAACCTTAGTTACTGGTTTTCATTTAAAATTTCTATTGATCTGTGGAAAGAGGAGGCAATGATTTTTCTCACTATGGCAGCAGGTCTTTCCAAGGACGCCAAACAGGGATGCTGAACCTAACCACCTGAACCAGTAAGTTTATTTAGTGAAAAGGAAGTCTGATGCAAAATTATCTCTGGAGTGCAACATGACTACTGTGAGCAATACAGTCTATACCAACAGACTAAAGTGGAACACCTGCTAAGATTTTGTTCAGCAGTCATGCAGTTTAGGAAATTTATTAGGGATTTATGAATTTACAGTGACAAAAATGATTCTATTGATTTAAACTACTCAAATACCTCATTGTAATACCTGTGGAAATCAGTAAGATCCTGATTTATGCAGCTAAAACTTTTGGCTGTTCAGGGATCTCTTTCTGATTTGTCTTTGTTTCTTGGAAATGTTGAGGGGTTTACCTGTAAAATGGGCGACATAGAAGAGGAAATTCCATTTTCTAATATTATGCTGCCTACCAGAATGAAATATAGGTGCCTGAGCCAGAGCTCCATCAACACAAAAAAATGAAATGGAATTGCAGCCTGAGAGTCTTTGATAACGCGTTCAATGACTTTGGGATGCAGAAGCACAGTCTGGGGAATGGAATATTTGATTTAGGTGTCCCCAGAAAGGTTTTACCAGGTGCATGGCTGAGCCAGCACTGCTTTGATTGTGTGACTGTTCAGTAATGTGCCAAGACTGGGGAGAAGGCACCGAGGTGACGATGAGTGGGTTTGGTGTAGGAGACTTAGATGGGGAGTTGATTCATGGACCTATGGTATTGATCTAGTTAGCATTTCTGATTATTATTACATATTTTTATTACTATTACCATTTGTCATAGAAGTGCTGGCTGCACTAGAGAGCTTGGCTTTGGTTCATTCTGCTGTGGTTACTTCTCACCTTTGGATGACTTTCACTGGCCCCTTGCTCTTCTCCAGCTCTGTGAGTTATTTCTATTTTTTAACCTCTGTTGTTTTGCTGGGGTTAGCTTTTCTTTCTCTCTGAGCACTAGCAATCCTGGTTGTGTTGTCTCAATTTCCTCTGAGTTTATGACTAATTTCGTCATCTGAGAAAGCCAGGGAAATTTTCATATTGCACAGAGTGGAAGTAACAGTCTGCTTCTCCACTGACCATAACACAGTTCGATTTGAGGGCGGGATAACAGCATTATCATTACTATAATTTATTTACATCAGTGTGGAAAACATAGACTCTAACCAAATTCATGGTGTGAATTTGCTTCCAAAGAATAGCTGAGACACTGAGAGAAAATGAGGTTAAAATCCTACATGAGAAGTGATCAGGTATTTCCAGTAAGGCATTATTGGTGGTAAAATTTTTAAGTTTTTAGACACTATTTGGTAAATTTGCAAGAATATGCCAGTTCCACTGATCAGGATTTTACCACTGTAATGGAATATCCTGGCCAAAATGAGAGAGAACATCCCACTGCTCAAAGCACAGAATAACCAACAGCCTAGTGGAGCTGGTCTTCCAAAATGCCAGTGACCGAAATTCTTGCTGGAGTACTGACTTGAAAATAGGCCTTACCCAGCCCAATGAGTGTCCTGTAAGATGTCCAGGTATGTCTACATAAGGAAGAGAAAAGACACCCACCTTTTCTCAATCTAATGGGAGCTCAGAGTGACACTCAGTGCACCTTTAATGCAGTGTCCCAGATACTTCCTGCTTGCTGCCAGACTCCTTGCCAAAGACACTTGGCAAATCCCTTGACAAGAAATATATCTTTCTATAACCTGACAATTTGTGACTCTATTTGAAATGAAACATTTGCAATTTAGTGGTAGACCATTTTGTATATTCTTGGAAGCCCAACCACATACGTGGCGACAGACATTCAAGGAATTTGCCATTGGAAAATGATTTTGCAGTGCCTAGAAGTGTGGTATGAGAGCTTATGTGTAAGAATATTTAGAATCAGTTTTATCACTACAAACATATAAGGGGAAAATATTTAATAAATTATGTACAAGAAAGGAATATTTTTATAAAGCATATCCCTCTATCATTAAATCTATATATACTGCTCTTTTCTGTCTTAAGGCTGATTAAACATCATTTGTTTGCCTTTTAAAAAAATTGTGTTCTTGTTGCTTGTTCTTGGAATGTGTGACATCTCATAGTGAAACAATGTTCAGATAATTTTCTCTCTTCTCTTCCTAGGTTTCTTGAAACATGTTTCTATTTTGTACCCTAATTTTGTACCCTATTTTTGTACCCTAACTAGCAAATTCCTTGCTTTAGACCTTAGCATGCATTCCCCATTTATAAGATTTAAAAGGTTTATTTTGCAACAGACTTTACAGACAGTCCACTATGAAGTTGAAACACACCAGAAAACTGATTTAAGGATAGGTTGCCAAGAATCCTCAAAACCTGCTTTGGTAATATTAGGGAAGCCACAAAAAGACTATGTTTTTGCCTTTCAGTGTTCAAACTACACAGAAACAGGGTGGGATGTAGCCCTTCAACCTTTTGAATAGAATTAAGAAAAAAAAAGCATTACAAAGAAAATCTTTGCTAGATACTGTCAAAATTCATCCTCTTCCTATGATTATAATGACCAAACATTCCTGTCCTACTGCCTCCCTCTTCCAGATTTTCAAGCAGTTTTGTGTTGCAAAATCTGAATCTTCATTATTTACCCAAGGAGTGTTTTTTGAGGTATTGCATTTAGTTGTCAGCAGGTTCATTCTTTAGCATCACAGAGATCAATGCTGGATGAAAGACAGCAGGATGCCTCTCCATGGCTAACAAAATAATTCAGGGATTATACAGTGCCTTGTCATGGCAGCACAGCACAGGGCATTTCTGCCTTATCACCACTACAGGCAGGCACCCCAGCAGCAGAATCACCAGTGTCCTCATTTGTTTTGGTAGTAGGTATCACCTTTGACTGTGCAGCCGAATTTCAAACTATCATTAAAAAATCATTACCACCCCAAATGGGACATTGTGAACCTATGCTTCATCCAGAGTAGTTTTCCTGAGCTCTCACAAAGATGAGAGCAGCAATATCAGTAATGTCAATAAACTGCTGTGCCATGCCATCGACATTTTTATTGTGGGCTTCTTCAACCCAGTGCTTCTTTTCAGCCTCTCTGTGAGAACAAAGTGAACTCCTTTTTGCATCATTGAGAGACTGGGGAGACTGTGCAAAGCTGCACCAAAGATGATTCTTTATGCAGATCAGTATTGGTGAAATGCTCTTCATTTTCCATAAGGCACTTCATTTTGAAATGCCTTGATGCCCTGAACCTTAGTGCTTCCTTTGAGAACTCTAGTACCTGTAAAATCCACTAGCCAGTCTTTACCTGTTTTAAACTGTCTAGGCCTCTTTTTATTAGAG
This sequence comes from Daphoenositta chrysoptera, assembly GCA_013397915.1. Lineage (NCBI taxonomy): Eukaryota > Metazoa > Chordata > Aves > Passeriformes > Daphoenositta > Daphoenositta chrysoptera. Next base: position 202,444 of record VZRO01001827.1, read on the forward strand.
CTGCACAGTGAATTATACAGCAGATTTTTGTTTGGCTAAATGCTTTATAGCACTTTTCTATTGCATACACACTTTTAACTAAAAATAGTTAAGTTAAAACAGACTAAACCTGTTTTAATGGATAGCCAGTAAAATAAGTTATTGACATCACAAACTGTTGTGGGACATGTATTATGTATTTTACAGGAAAGAGATAATTTTCTTCCTTGAGTCTGCAATTTTTCATTTCCTGACCAGAGACAGTTCTTAGGCTCTTTTTCAGCCAACTTCTTCTAAATGGCCCAACATCTACAAGAGTGAAAAAATAATGGTCTTTCTTTACAGAAAACCTGAGATTTATGTATCAAGTGTATCAAGCAGACAAAGCTGTTAAATGCAATGACATGTTTCTTACTCAAAGTACACAGAGCAGCATCACACAAAGAAGCTGTTTCAGCACACTTGTGTAGCAAAGTCTAACTTCTTTCCTGTGAGAGTATGTTGCTATGATTGCAGTAAGAAACCTGAAATTTATATCACATTTAAAGCCAGGTAAAGGCTCTACCCAATATCATCTCAAGGAGTTGATACAGTCTGTCTGTCTGTCAGTGTACTTGCTTGAAGAGTGAAAGTTCTGCATAGCCTTTTTGTAAGTTAAAGATTTTCGTTTTCCCAGGAAAATAAAATATCCAATTACACGCCATGAAGAAAGATTTCTCTGGGGACGATCTATCTGCATGGAAACTACAGCCTCTTAAGCTGTGAACCCAGACTCAGGGATTTTCTGTTCAAACTCAAAATCAAAGGTCGTGTAAGGATTTTGTCTGGGAAGTGCTCACCCATTTAATTCTGTGAGGGCCCTGGAGACACAAGCACCACAAGGACAGATTCTGGTGCTTGCCAGCATTATCTATAACATCTGAGCACATATATGTGATGGAAGGAGGCCATGCTTCCATAGGAGTGATCCCTATAGATGACAAACAAATTTACAGCTCTTGCTGACATGCAACTTCACTCCTGCCATGGCTAACATTATCCTGGCAGCGTGGCACAGCAGTTTTTTATAAAGGGCAAGTTTTCTATTCCTTCCTCAAGGAAGGACTCCTCATGACACACTGTACTTCAGGGACTGTAAGGGATGTACTTCCCACTCTGGGGGACTCTGCAGGATGCTCCCCCCAGTGTGTGTTCCCACTGACCCCCCAGAATGAGAACATCCAGCAGAACGGGGTGATGAGGGTAGCAAAAGGCTTCATGGGGTTCTTCTGAAGGGATCTTGGAATATTTGTTTACAAGGCTCCTGAAAATGGCATTGCACTTTCTAGATTTGGAAAAACTGTCACTAACCTTGTTGGAAAGTTCTGTCTTTTTATCTATTCTCTGTGGAGGATTTGATGAAATTCTTGTGTGTTTTCATCTACCACTATTTCCTCTTACTTTTGACTTCCAAAGCATCTGCAAAACTTTCTGTCTCCTTAGTCAAAAACATCACAGGAAAATACTGAGAGAAGAAAGGGATTAGAAGCAGGAATTAAGCAAATATTATTTCATCCCATGAAGTAATATATAAAAAACAGGAGAAACAAGTCTTGTTATCTGGAAGTTTGAAAAATGCTCTACGAAAAGCAAGTTACCTTTTTCAGGAGAAAAATAAGTGTTTTCTTCCTTGCTATTATCTGGTTGTGCCAAATGCTGAGAGAGAATTAAAAAGAGAGAAGGTATTGACAATTCTGGTGGAGATATTGAAAATGTTATGTGTGATTGTGAGCATGATTTGGTCTAGGCAGCTAGAGACTGTCTAGTACACCGTGCAAGGAGATGGCAGAGCACTGCTCACCAAGCTCTGCAAGGCTCAGCTCAGCTCCTGACTGGCACTGATTAACCTTTACCATGTGCTGTGGGCTCTGTGCTCTGCCTAGGGAGAGCTCAGTTATCCTACTTGAAGAACATGATTAATATTTCTATCCTATTCTGCAAGGGGGGAAGGAGAAAAGGATGAGAATAGATGTGTACGTATTTTCATCTTTTTCAGAAAAAAAAAGGAGGAAGGGTTCCACTGTGGGTAAAATGTATCTACAAGGGAGCAGGTTTACTGAGGGACCTAAAATGAGATCAGACGCTTCTAATGTAATTGCAAAAAAGACATAAACTGTTTCCTGTTATGGTGCTTGTGTCACTCATGGCACTGCAGCAATAGCAAGAAACAGAGGAACTGCATGGAGCCTCCAGTCCCAGCCTCTGCCAGATAAAATGAGTTCATTTATCTGAGGGCAGGATTTTGACTGTCTGTCGTGTGCATGTAATCTATGATAAAGATCCTGAATACTTATTAGGACTGGGTTTTTTAGGGACAGTGAATGACCAGAGCTTATAATTTGATGAAAAGTTCACAAGCAAGACACTATTTTTAAATGTTTTTGATATTTTCACTTTTTCTTTGTTTGTGCTGTATTTTGTAGTTGTTTCCAAGAGCTGAGAATTTTACTCTCCTGGAGAAGACCTAAAAAGGACATTTTATCTTTCCTGTTTTTCACTATTCCAACGCGCTGGAACCAAAGAATATTCAGCATTTTTAAAAAAACAAATAAAGATAATTTACATTAAAATAATCAGTGTAAATTTACACATACATTTCAATGTATAGGTAAATAATTTTGAAAACTTGGTCCTGTTATGTGGATATTTGCCATAACATTGATAAGTATTTGCAAATGAGGTATCATGACAGGAACTGTGCAGTTCAATGAAGCATTAAAAAGAAAGACTAATTGACCTTTTTTACTTCTCAAACTCTGTTCTCTTCTCTGCCCCTTTGCTCAGTTGAGTGCTTGCTATTATTTTTCTGAAAGCTCTAGGAAAAAGCTCTCCTTAATTTAAATATATAGTTCAGGTTTTTACGACATCTATAATCCATGAAAGCAATATTGCCTAACTTCTGGAGTCAGCTGAAAGGATGCATGATATTGCTATAAAAAAAATATAGTTATCAGGCAATTCCCATCAGCTTTTACCTCAGGTAAGCATGGGAATAAAATATTATGTTAGACCTATTCTCTTGAAAATACATACACTCAAAATGGTGGGCTCAAGGAGCTCACATAAATAATTTTTAATGTTACTTCAGTGGTAAAATCCAAGCACAGCTGCAAAAGTAGCCACCTTAGAGAGAAGGCTTCAGATTTGATTTACAACTTATCTCAAATCCCAGAAAAGCCATCTACATCTGGTTTTACTAGTGCTTGTCTTCCTCCAGTGCTCTAGTACTCTAGACACAAATGTTAGATAAAGCGTTTAGCAAAAGTTCAGATTTATCAGATATGCATTTATTTCAGGGATATTATTGTTTTTAAATGTCTACTTTGCATAGAGTTTTTATGAGTTGCTAAGCTAAATCTTTTTTGGTTCATTTCTGTTTTAATTTAAGCAATATTATTAAGTGGATTAAACTGATCCTTTCTGTAACTACAGACACCACTGAAGTCACATTAGGGACATATTAAACATGTTTGTCTCATCAAGCATCAGGGAAGTATGCTTGGAAAATTCTTGGAATTTAATGTCTTTTGATGCCATCTGAATATAAAATAAAAATCCCTGCAAAGATTATCTAGTCTGGAAGGGTTCTGAATTTCATTTCAGTGGATAATATGGAACCAAAAACTTAAAAAGATGGCAATAAGGGCAAAAATATTATATATAAAAAACTAATTAACTAATGGTTGTTTGAAAACAGAATCTTTGTGAGTTACTGTAATTTTGAGGAATTTTTATTCCTTTGATTCCATCCCAAAGTATTGTATTTAAATTTTAAAAGAAGTTTGAAAAAGACAATAGCACAAGATGAAACACAGGACGCTCTTTTTGAATATAAGGAAACATTTTTGCACCGTGTGCGTGACAGAGCACCGACACAAATTGCCCAGGGTTGTTGTTTTCATCCTTGAGGATATTCAAAAGCTGTCTGGACAGGACCTGGAGCAGCTGACTCCAGGAGCCCCTTCTTGAGCAGGGTAGTTAAGGCCAGGTGATGCCCAGAGATACCACCTGATCTCAGCCATTCTGTGATTCTGTGATTGAAGCCAAAGATGATCCTAAAGGAAGCACCTTTGCACAAATCTCTATTGCAATAATGTTTCCTTTCCAAGAAAAGGAAAGTGAAAAGGGCCTTGCTGCACGGTTATGCTTTAACATTAGATTACAAGGTCAAGACTAATTGGAAAGAAATAATCAGTTATTCTCTGAATTTGCATTTTTCCTTTTTTTTGGAGAACATGAGCCCGTTAGAATCATAGCTCCCTTAACATTCAGTATTAACTGATTGTTCTGCCTTTGATTTTGTACAGCAAATTTATACTGAGCCACATAATTTAGACACTTTCATTAACCATTGAGACTTTTATTGTTTCAAATCTGGCAATAGAAAGCATGTTTCTCGAAATCAGCTTTGTAACCTGACAGAACTGGAAATAAACCCTACAGTCCTTTGATTTAAAATACTGTCTCAGCTTATGCATCTCTGCATTTTGTGTACAACAGTTTTTATCACAAGACTCAGTAAAAAAAAGAAAATATTTCTTTAACTCTCGCATTATCTCACACATTTCTCCTATGGATGCTATGAAATGCATTTATTTAAGAAAACAAGGTCCATTTTTCCCCAAAAGTGCCAAAATTTTTTATTTGTTATTTGCGAATTAATCCTGAAACTCTTGACTCATGATCAATTTTTCTCTACTTTTTTCCCTACTCCTCCCCTGTTTGCTGAGGCTTCAAGGTCTTATTTTCTGCTCTGTCTTTGATGAATTGAAGTTCTGAAGATATCTTCAGTGATGAGAAAAGGAAAGCACTACTTCAAAAGTTTTTTCATTGAAAGTATTTCAACAACAAATGCAATTGTATACAAATAGAATTAGTAGAATAGGAATTTTTCCTAACATAACAAAAATCTTCTGAAAAATGAGTATGTCTGCAATTGTTCTAGCAAAAGAATTTTAAATGGTAGGAACTTGCTGAACACGTTATTTCTCATGTGGAGAAGAATTCGGTTGTTGAACCATATTGTTACTATTGCCTACACATCTGTCTTGTAAAAATTTAGGAAAGGAAGTCCCCGTTGTTTTCTTGGTTAGCTGCAGAGACAGCCAGCCCAGGGATGGCTGAGCCTTCCCCTTCTTACTTGGTGTATTTTCTGTCTGTCCAAGAGCCCAGGAGAATTTCACAGATAGTATTGCAGAGTAACCAGTTTGGCACTCTAAATCTGGTACATTAGAACTCCCAAGATCACAAATGCACAAATAGGGTGGTACTGATGCCGTAGGCTTTAACTCTTATATTTTTCAAAGCCTGTATTGCCCAATGTGTAACTCTGAGACGCTTTGTAGCCTTGTTAGCTGCTGTTCTCTCATGCTAAGATAGACATTACAAAATCTCTCTGGGCCTGCTCTCCAAGGACACCCAGACTGTACAGGCCCAAAGTCTCTGAAAAGGAGGGGGCAAGCTGGGAAAAACTGCAAATTTTTAATTGGCGAATTTATGCTGATATGCAAATGGACCAAACCTACAAAGGTGTGGGGAACTTGTGACTCATTGTCCATCTTGGGGTCCATCTTTGGGTCCAGCCTGGAGCCCTTTGCTCCCCAGGGTGCACCTTTGAAGGCCTTTAGAATAAATACCCACCTTTACTCCCTTACTCCTGTCTAGTCTGTGTTTCTAGGTAGCCTTTCAAGGCATGAGTACTGACACAATAAATCTGGGCACATTTGAAGTCCCAGTTGCACAAATAACATGAGTTACACTACAATCCTGAGCACATTCATTAAGATTCCAGATTCATAAATACTGCAATTTATTGATTGGTGTGACAGAATTGGGTTCAGAAATCACTGCTGATAAATACACTGATATCAGAAATCATAAGCAATAATATTACTGCAGAATAAAGCTTATCCAAATAGCCTTCCTGTGGGAGATGGATGCAGCATTTTGACCTCCAGGACACAGAAGTAGACTCCTCTGACCTCCCTCTCCCCATGAATTACATTTATATTGTTTTCTTTGTGAGTGGAGAGAAGAGAAATTTTCATTTGATATGATTTCATCATTAGGTGGAGTTTGAGTGACTTTAGCCATACATGTAAAACATGTGCAGATTTTTACTTCATTAACATATCCAGGGGCACAAAAAGTCAAATGTATTTTCAAGTTAATGAAACATGGCTCATCTTTAGGTTGCTGTTTGGGTCATTTCTTTGGCTTAGTTCCATTACTTGCAGTGATTTAAACAGAACATGACCACAACCCCTCAGTACCACTCCATCCTTTGTCTCCTGCCTCTTCCAGGGCAGTACACCAAGCTCCCTCAAAGTCTCTGCTCCTAAGGTTTGCAGACAGTTTGTTTCAGGTTAATTATTGCCAACACGGCACTTCTCCTTGCTGAGTTTTGTCTTTCAGTATTTTTCCACAATCTCTCCCACTGAAATGTTCCTATTATCATTTGGTTTCTTTCCAGGGACCTAAAAGTTATTGCAGTCAGATGAGAGAGGAAAACAGAATACATGATAGCATTGCCATTATAGCTCTTGCTTTTCTATTAAGAAAAACCAATAAAACCTCTATTTGTATCCTGGTTTTTGCTTTATTCCTGTCACCTCTTATCATTCTATATTCACAGTTTGCTTCCACCGAAGTGGAGTCTGAATTAGGAAAATGCTTGGGACTCAAACCTCAGAATTTTGGCAGTTCTCCTTCAGAGGAAAAGGATTGGTCCTGTGCAGGGCCGGGAGCTGCGTTCAATGATCTTTGTGGGTCCCAACTCAGCATATTCTGTGATTAAGGGCAAAGACAGCTGTGGTTTCCTGAAGTGCAAAATAAAACATGCATATCACACAGCTAGAATGGAGGTTACTATGGGGAGGGTATGATATGTTAAAAAACAGTTATTTAAATAGGGACTTGATTAAATATTTGGTTTCAATTTGATAGTGTGAGCAACAGCAGGGACACTTTCTCTGGGTTTCCAGTCAAGAGAAGCTCAGGTGAGAAAAGCTGAAGCACGTTTTTCATGGGGTTTTATGTTTACAAGGTGCTATGTCCAGGTGTTGGAATACTATGTCCAAACCTAGTGTTTAAATCCTGTCTTTGTAAAAGGAATTAGATTCTCAACATCCTAAATCTGTGCTTTGGCTCTTCTCAAATTTCGAAATTTATGACAACTCTTCAGATCAGGAGTTGTCTATGCTTAGCTAAATATTCAGTGTAATCAGACAAGGTCTAAGGTCTTTCTTAGTTATTGAAAGCCTTTCATAGATTTTCTTTTCCAAATAATTTTTGCTTTTAGGCTTATTAAGTTTGGGTCATATAGATTTCTTAGATTTACTGAGTTTTTCCTGCTTCAGCAGTTGCCAAATCACAAGCCGATCAGTTTAAAAAAATGCAGAGACGCTGTAAAGTGTTAAGTTATTTATCAAATATTAGCAGGCAGCTGAAAAGAAACTTTTATCACATCTGCCTGTGATTTTGCCTAAATGCAATGAGAATTAACATTTTACTGGCTGCTAAAAAAAACAAACAAAAAAAACCCCAAAAAACCCCAACAACCCAGAAAAATAATCCACAAAAACACTGTAAGAACAGCACTGGTGGCATTCATTTAAACATCAATGTAATGTAATATAATGAAGTGTAAACTTCAGATACTGCACTCAGCCTCTTTGGTGACCATGAAAACATCTGCTAATTGCCTATACTCCCACGATCCTCCTTCCTTCTGCTGAGACTCGACATCAGTAGCTGCATAAACATTAGTCTTTGAAGTCAGTAGCAGTCTGCTAACAGAGCAATTAGTTGAAGCACCAAGAGCCAAAGGTGGTAGACGTGTTCCTTGTTTTTGTGACATATAAACAGCATTTATCAAGGACTTGCAACAGATTAATAATATACACATGGATTTGCTACATGCCTTTCTTTTTTCTGTTTGAAAAAGGTGAATGAATGCCAGCTATTATTTTTTGAAAAGAGGGTTGTCAGGCCACAGAAGCTGATGTGCCAGATCCCAGGATCCTGACCTACAACACGTCATGGGGCATCAAGGAGCCCCATCTGAACAGCTGAAATGTCATTCATCTGACTGAATGTAGTCATTTTATATTGGAAGCAGCTTTCTGGACCCCTATTTTTGCCAGTGGGAAGAAATAGATTAATTGTTTCTTTGAAGTGCTTTATTAAAAGTACATATGTAATGGTGCATTGCCATTCTGAGATAGTTTTATGATATTAATCAAAATGGACATAGTAATTGTATTAGTTGGACCTCAAACCAAAATGATCCTGCCTGGGTGTCTGGATATAGGAACAATGTTGAGTAATAGTGGGTAGTAGCAAAAGACTTGGTATAAAGTTAATTTCTCAGAATTTTCAATGTTACCCATTGCATTGCAAAGTCATAGACATAGATATATAGTCATAGTCATAGATATATAGTCATAGTCATAGACACTTCAATATTTTGGAAAGTCTTGAATATGATTTTATTTCTTTTTCAAATCCGTAAACTTCAAAATCATCTCCACACAAAGTCTTGTAGTTGTAGCAGTTATATGACAAGAGTCCTTTTAAAGTTGTTGCACTGCTCTGCTGAATGAGCGTCTCAAGGCACCTTTACAGATGCTTCCACAGTATCTGTATTTCCACATTATATTTAATGTGTTTAGTGAAGAAAAGGGAAATAAATAATAGCATTCTAGAAAATAACACTTGTTTGTATTAAGAATTATCCATCTGAAATGAATGACAAGAAAAAAACATAATGAAGGTGACATAATTATGCTCTGGTAATCTAGTCCTGTTTTATTAATAAAAATTCTTTTAAAGAGAGAGCAATGTAAAATCCTGTTTCCACCTCCATCCACCTTTCATTTTTTATCTTGTGTGAAGTTTCAGATTTTTTTCAAAGACTGGAGGCAGTGAGCTGAAGAATCACCTTTGTTGCAGAGTAGAGGAAAAAAGTAGAAAGGAAAAAGAATAATATGCATATTGTTATCATGAGATATTCAGTGCAAACAGAGCTCTAGAGTGCTGCCCAAAGACAGCACCTCTTTACTGAAATGATTTACTGTATGCACACTCTGAGCCACAGATGCATAATTTAAATAATAAATCTGCCTTGTAAATGTGTTTTACTGCATCCTCTAAGGCTTGGACAATGCAAGCTGAATTTTTTTCTGTAGACAGAAATGTTTATTAAAGTGCAGTATGTTACACAGACAGGCTAGAGACACACTAGGCTGCATTTTATTGAAAACAGAATATTTTTTGATGTGATTTTTATCTTGAATTTGCAATTAAAAAATATGCTCAGTGGACAGATAGTACTACTAATCACAGAAAGGTATTTAATCATGTGTGGGGAGACATGGTACTACCATGTGAACTTTTCCTTTTTTTAATAAACAGTGTGAAGGTATTCCCTTCTAATGTTCTAAATACAATGAAGGTATGAAGTGGCAGTACAGATGGGTATATTGTGGGAGTTGTAGAATAAATGGGCCCTGTGTCCCATGGAGAAGGTGGAGTGGAAGGCAAGAAGCTGTAATAGGGCAGAGAGAAGTGAGATCTGGAGAGAGTCTTGAGAGACAGGATTCAGCTAGGTGCACTTGTTCTAAGACAGGTTGAAAATGACATTGGAGTTCATGTACAGGAAGATAAGTTTTGTCCTGAAATTTTACCTTTTATCGCAAAGTTGGAGGGTTTCTTGTTTTTCCTCAAAGCAGGGGAATTGCTCTTCATATGATTTATCTAAATATTAAATGTTGCACTTTATATGAAAGTTACTTCTGCATAATTTCAGGACATAAAGTTTCCTCATATTACTTAAACCTAGCAAAGAGAGATGAGTTAAATCAAGCTTCACTCCACAAATTTGTACAAGTATGATTTGTGCTCAGTCAGGTGAGAGAGTATGGCAAGATATTTAAGGCCACCACGACTTGTAGCAATCAGTCTGAATAAAACAAAACAGAAATCTCTTGCCTAATCAAAGGTACATGTGCAATCACAGAGTAAAGACACCCAAACATGGAAAAAACAATCTCCCTGTTAAATTAGGCAGAGAGCTCCTCAGTCTCCAGTGTGTTTTTGGTAAGTGTAGTAACCCTACACTGACTTTGTCAGATATCACACATGCCTTCCGAGACACTTGGTACTGCTGATGCTCTTCTATTTGAGTGTCTGATTTCTCCTTTTATCTGTGCATCAACAATTATGTTGGGATTTGAGGTATTTCTAGTTCATGAAAAAAAATTGCTGGGGGAAGCAGAAGGAGTACAAAGGCTGTGAAGATTCTGGCAAGGAGCAGTGCAGCAGCTTCCCTGAGGAGGGGAATGCACTGTAATGCAGCACCCACCCGAACTGCAGATGCACCCCTGCCCACCAAAACTTTGCAAAGGGCACTGGGGAAGACAAAACTGTCCCTGTCCAGTCATGCCCTTTAAAATAAAAGAGTTTAAATTGTTTTCTAAGGAAATATATCTTAAATAAACAAACTTGAATATATATCTAGCTTTCTCAAAGCTGCTGTTGCCTCCACAGGGAGAAACCGGATTCATTTCCCATGTTATTAATTCATAAGGAAGAGGAAGGGAGAAGGAAGAGAAAAGGTGTGTCTGCTTTAGGATACAGCACAGACCAAAAGGAATGAATATATTGAGTGAAACAGGTGAGGCTAAGGACACACTGCCAACACTGTTTTGTGGGCAGAGCTGCTTACTTCAAAATCTCGTCTGGTCTCATAACAAGAATCTCTTCTAATCCATGGAGTTTTTCTCTAGAATTTGGTGAGTTTGTTTATTTTTTAAATGACTAGCATAATATTGTGGCTTGATTATTTCACGAAGATTTGTTAAAAATACGTCCTGGTTTTATATAATGTTACTGATTAAAAACATCCTGTCCTATATATTTGAATTCATTTTCCTCATGTACAGCTGGTAGTGACTAATTTTTATTTACATGTCTACACTTTCAAGGATCCTTTTAGCTGAGCACTTATTTGCAGAGTAATCCTAGAGGAATTCCCTCCCACTTCCACTTAGCAACAGGTGTGGAGATATATATATACACATATATCTGGCATTAGAGCAAGTAAAATTTATTTTTTTAAACTCCATCTGCTTATATGGGAACAAACTAGAGCATGTAAACATCTCTGTGAAGATGTATTTCTTTTTCAAAATGCACTTTAGAATTTATTGCTTTGATCTATTTTGTCATATTTACGTATGTTTTAACAGCAAGTTTATTGTCCAGTATTTGAAGAGCTGAAAAAGTACCTATTTGTACCAGAGTGCATCTATGGTTACTTTTACATCAATATAGTGGTTTGGAAAAGGAATGCAATTTCAAAAAAACCCCATTACATTTATCATATTTTTTTTTCTTATCACAGACCAGTATTAGAGCACACATAATGTGTGTGTAAAACTAAACCCAAATACTTGTTTCAAAAACTTTGTTAAGGCAGGTAATCTTACTGAGAAGATTGTTTCTACATTTGTGTTTCCAACCTAATTTAAGAGATGTTCAACTTAAGAATAGCAAAGATTTTCTGGAAAACACAGGTTAGGTGTTTGTAGGAGAGGGAGAGGATGGAGGAATGTTCAACAGAAACACAAGAGAGAACCTAAATCTCCAAAGACATTGAAGACAAGCTTTTCATGCTTATATATATTTCACAAGTATATTTATTTCTGTAAGATTTTTTTTTTAAGCAAGGAATTGGAAGAAGAGTTCAGATTGCCTGAAAATCAATGTACAGAATTTACTTGAGCCTTAGTTCTAGACACCCCTTAGCAATACTGAGAGCAGGTCTTAAGGAAATTTCCTGGTGTTCAGCTACTGACAAATCACAGAGATAAATTATTCAAAATAATTTATTCCAAATAAATAATGTAGCCTACCCAATTTATTCAGACTTCTCTAAAATTCTAGACAGTTATTTAACGAGTTTGTAGCTACTTTTTTTTGAATTTCACATATAATTTGCCTCTAGAATTCATGTGTGAATATATTATATGTGTATATACACATATATACATTGTGATGGGCTAGAACAGTAATGTTGCAGACAAGGCATGTCAGATTCTGCAGTGTATGATTATGATTCAAGACAAAGGCTGAAAGGAGAGTAGAAGAAAACCTTTTTTATCTTCTCTAAATCACTACCTTTTCTCTGAAAGACCAAGTGATAAATGTTGTTTGAGGACAACTTGAAATAGAAACTGTTCTATTATGTTTCCAATGTGCATGCTTTCTATCAAGAAACAAACTGCTGGAACTCCCAAAAAAACCAGACAGGTTAGTGTTCCCATGTTGTCAAGCTAGTTTCTGCTTTGTTTAATGATTGCATTTAGTGTATAAATTATAGTCTACTTTATTAATATCTCGTCTTTGCTCCTCAGGTATTATAAATCCACCATACTATCACCAATGACTGTTAACTCTTAGTGGTATATTACTGAATATCTGGCTTTCTCCAGGGGCATACAAACATCTCTCACAGCACTTCACAGAGTTCATGGTATTTGTTCACAGTATTGGTAAGTACAATATTGAATATGCTAGTTTTAAAAAATTTCATAACACCTTTTGAAATGGTAAAGTCTAGCTTCCAAAACATTTAAATCATACTTTAATTTATGCATATGCATTTCAGATTGTATATATTACATTCATGTTTGTATAACTTTATTTTTAATTTTTTATATAGTTTTCTCAGAAATTTGGAAACTTTTAAAGGACAACAATGTCAAAAAATTGCCATTTCCACAATGTCAAATAAGACGTAAGGTGGAAACTAGGCCAAGTTAAATACCAACAAATCCTTTAAACATGTCAGAAGATGGAAGTATGAGAGTTTTAGACAGTTTAGTTGTTCTCCCTACATTAACTGGCAAAACCAGAATGCTTTATCAGGCTTCCAAATAAATGTACACAAAGTTGTCTTAGAGACAGGAAGGATTATGTGTTAAGAACTACCATATGGCTGACATAACAGTGTTTATGTGCTTAATTTAGGACATGTATAGGCAGTTAATCATTCGGATATGAAAATATTCATGTTTATTAAAAAAAAAATAAAAATTTACCCCTGCAATTTTTAAAGCTGTGTTTATAATAGCTGTTGTCCCAAGAACTCGAAGACATTTTTCTTAGGCAAATGACTCTGATTTCCTATTTCTGATTCAGAATGACTCACATTTCATTGCTGTTTGAAGATGAAGGTCCCCGGTCAGTAAAGCCTGAGGAACACACTGTCTGTAACTTCCCTCATGTAGGGGTAGACTGAAATAAACTACTGGCTCCTGAGTGTCTATGCTTGTGACAACCTGTCAGCAAATCCCATTCACAGAACTGCATCCCTGGTTCTGCACATGGTGCACCATTTACCCAGCAAACCAAGAGGCTGGCTTGTACTCTGCTCAGGAGTCCCGCTCACCACGAGGTCAAGCTGAGTGGCTGGAAGTCACTCGGGAAGGTGAGGGAGCACAGATTCTCCCAAGGGACACCCACTGGACTGCCACACCAGGCAAGGGGTTTCTTTCATCCACACAGCTACTTCAGTTAGGAAGGAATTCCACAATTGGATCCAAGCCATTTCTCTTTCACCGTGAGAAGGGTCTGAGGATCTCTGTTGTGGATCCGTTGTGTTGTGCGTCTGAAATACTTATGATAATTCCCCTGATCAATAAGTAGTGATGCAGACTACAGACTTTAGCTAAGGAAAGAGAAACTATGCCGGTATAATTCAGTTTATGTGTGTATTTGTATATGTTTTTGGCAAGCTCAGGACCATGTCTCATACCAATTTTGAGACATCTGTGAACTCTAACCTGCTGTGAGCACTTTCCGGTACAGCACAACAGAATATTATTTTGTGATTGACAGAAAGGAATTCTGACTCCCTGACCCTTATTGAAAAGATTGAAAAAGACTGAATGGGCTGTAGTGGACAAATGTCAGTGTCATGTGCTATTTCATCTCCCTTCAGAGGTGAGAAGTAGTGTAACCTTCCATTTTTTTAAGTGTAATGCATTTTGGAGAGTGACATGCAGACTACCTGACAGCACGAGCTTGAAAGGATCCATTGATCTCTTTTACTTCTGTTTTAACTAGATGTAACTTTAATATCTCAATATCCTCTGAATATTTTGCAGGCTTCAAGCATTAACAGAAGGAGTTCAAAAGGGCCCTGAAATGACACACTGAATCCAGAACACCAGTCTGGTTGCCAATCCCAAGCTTCCAAAGCCAGTCATGGTTCAGATCTACCTCTAGTTCAAATGTCAGAAAAATTTATACCTGCATATGCTTGCAGGAAAATAGTTCCTCAGGATGCTGTCCATGGAGACAATATTCAGCAAATACAACATAAATAATTTTCTGCTTCATCATTTTTCTTTCAGAATGGGTCATATAGAAACTGTGAGAGAAGATGTGTATACTAGTCTTAAACTGAATTCTGCAGTCCTAGCTTTGTGATTAAAATAGCTTTTTCATTTGATAGTTATGAATATCAGGGCCACTAAATTCAAACACATTTTATGCAACACAACTGATAAAGAATTATGATTAATAGCCTATGTCTTGGTGGGGCAGTACCCACAGACTGACTGTGAGAGGTTAACGTGCTGTGTCCCTGGTGGTAAAGAAACCACATGGCACTTCTCTTACCTAAACAATGATATTTTCATCTCTGCTGTGAAGAGGTCAAAGAAAATGGCAAGAAATCAAATGTGCAGTGGATAATAATAAGAATTAGTTGAGGAGTTGGAAGAAAAATTATAGGTTACTTGCCACTGTTAATTGTAGGTTTTGAACCTTTTGTTATAATTCCAGACATCTATGTAAGAAGAACCACTAATTAACCTCAATCAGTACCAAACCATGAACACGTGTATTACACACTGTTTGTTGATAATAGGCCAGGCTGTGCTAAGAAATGAACATGTTCCAGTAGAATGTCACTGAAAAGAAAGAAGGAGTGGATACATAAAGCGTGGCATTCTTATATGAGAAGGCCTGAAGTGTTGCCTTCTTTTGGAAGAGCATGAATACACTTTTGATATTTGGGCTGTAGTCCAATTACTGTATTGATCAATGCACATTGTCTGGCTCCATGGATAATCATCATTATGTTTAAAATTGTTTATTTCAATCTTGTAAAACTGTCACTCCAATATTGTAAAACTGTCATTCCTCTAGCCAAAGAATTTTATTTTTTTTCAGCTCTCAGACAAGAAACAGTGCAGGAACTCCGTGCTTGGGCTGAAAGCAGCTGATGGGTGAAGGGCCTTTGGCAGCCACAGTCAGGTGCTGTATAATTGCATCCTGCTCTTCTCATGTTTTCCCTCTGCCAATAGGCAAGGGTAGTATTTACAGGGCAGCAGATTTCCTTGCAGTGGTAGGAAAACAAGGTTGTAGGCATGAAGTAGCCCCCAACTGCATTGAAAGTAGGGGACAAGGTTTCCCATTTGTTGAACTGCAGAGAATCACCTATTTATTTTGACTATTGGACATTTCTGAGCAATCAAAAACTACTAAAGCATGTGCAGACCTAGATTTATGAAAGCCTTACACATGCTCATGAAAACTTAAAGATTAGATTACATTACTATTAAATTGCTTTATATCTACTTTCTAAATCTTAAGACTACATATTATTATTATTATTTAAAAATTTTTATTAATATTATGTTAAGATTAAATATTATTAGGTAAAGCCATACCTAATATGAAATAAAATCTTTTATTTTAAACCTAATTTATAGTAAACCACAGTTTTTTAACCTCATTTTAGGTCAAACATGGTCAGAAATTCTTATCTGTCTTATGGTATGTACAGGAAAGGACTGAAAATAGTATAATTTATCTGCTTCTAACAACAAAGCCTACAAAGACATTTTGGTTTCTTACCCATATTTTAATGCCTCATTGTCCACTGTTTATCATAGGAACTTTGAGATGTCTAAGAACTTCTTTGGATGTGATCTTTTTATTATGTGCCTATTAAAATGCAGATAAGCTCTCCAGGATGTTTTTCAGTTTCCTGTAGGTACCTCCAAAAGACAGACCAGGCCTCCCAGTATTAACTATGAATGAATGAGAGAGACTCAGACATATTCAATTAAAAGACCTAAATAAATACGACTAAAAAATTTAAAATCATAGGGATAGATCACCAGCTGAAGTATCAGGGTCCATTGTGGCTACTCTAACTAAACCAAGTTTAATTTTAGGGCTATATTCATTTTGGGGTTAATTCTGAGCTCATTCACTTTAGATATGTGCTTACTTGAATCAATTTTAAGGCCTAAAAATTATGTACCCAGAGAATCCCATTCAGAGGTGTATCAAGGAAAGCATCAGCAATACTCTAAGGAAGAAAATGAATTTCTGTCTAGACAGCCAGCAACATGCACCCCGTTTGTCTTCTATATCTGCAAATTAATCCCTGAACCCTTTGAAGTTATCTGTTGCTGCTGCAAATGACCTGGCAGATTTGAGTTACTGACTTAGCGCCAGTGAAAGCTCTGGCTGTGGGCTGTGGTTTGTGGCAAGAGTGTGTACAATTTCTAGCAGGCACCCACTCAGGGAATAAAAGATGATGAATGAGATCCCTTTTGTGGGATCTGGTGAGTGGGTTGGCTGCCAGGCTCTGACTTGTTTTGTTCAGGACTAGATCAGTGGGCTTTGAGGGAAACTGAGGGGGACTCTGGTATCCAGCACACACCAGTGTTGGTGTTGCACAGTGCTTTGCTCTGCAGAAAGATTACATTTTTAACTCTGCTGTCTTTCACTTCTAGCACTACAGTCTGCCTTTTATTTTGTATTCAACCTGACACACACACAACCCCAGACTACTGGGGCAGTATCTTTTACTTTTTTATCCCAAAGCACTGTTAGCCCCACAGCCTCGGGCTGGAGGATTCAGGAAATATTATCTCATCTGAAAAGTTGGGATGTGTAGGAAATGATTGCCACTGAAATGTGAATTTTCCGTTTCCAGCCATTGCTTCAGAGTTTTCAGTTGATAACCTTATGCTAGGGAACACATAAATCTTAATAGATAACTCTAGTAGAAAATAGTGATATAGGTGGGCAGTAAGCATTTGCTGATAATGTACATGCAGAAAGCTGAACAGCCGATCGATGAGTGCAACATCAGTGCCTGATAAAAACAGTCTCATACTGCAGTGCAACAGTCCTGGTGAAATCAAACTGTTGCTGTGTAAAAATTATTCAGAGGAACACCTGCAATGGACAGTATGCACAGATGAGGATGAGCTGGGGTGATCATCACCAGCTATTTTACTGGCCTGTGACTTGGAGTTTTCCCTTTCCCTTTCCCTTTCCCTTTCCCTTTCCCTTTCCCTTTCCCTTTCCCTTTCCCTTTCCCTTGCCTTGTTACACAACAATGCTTTTTGCTGAATACACTCATGACCCAGGAATAACTCCTTGTCCTTCTTTAATAAGTGTTCCTGAAGACACTCATTTTATCTTAGTTGACTCTAAAGACTGTAAATACAATAAACAAAAAAGAATGCCCCATAAAAAAAGGAAATGAGTAAATATGTTCCTTCCAATACTAATAAGAAACATTGCTTTGAAAAAATAGAGCAATTTAGGCACATACCAATATCAAGTATCAGGATTCTCTATTAGGGTTTTTTTACAGATAGTCGATATCAAGTGAGATGGCACAGCTGTATTTTCTTATAGATTTTTTCATAGATTGAACAATTAATTGTCATTTAACAGGACATGTATAATTTGTAAATATCACTGAATATTATAGAGCTTAAATGAAATAAATTTAATTTTTTTTCATATCTCAGTGCACTAATTACAAGACCTTTTATGATTTTTTTTTGGTTTTGTCCTAAAATTGATCCTATTGGTATTACTTTTTTTGTCCTCTATCCTACACTGAAAGAAAAACTACTCCTTGATGTCAGGCAGCTGCCATTTTTCTGAAAAAAAATCTGTGGTCCCTCTTAACATATTATCTCCCCAAAAGATGTTAAAAAATGCATGAATAATTAATCCAGTTAGAAATGGAAGTTGATTTAATGAACATAATGCTACTGACAAAAAAAATGAGAGGAATTATTATGGTCTACCATAACCCCCCCCATTCATCATTCTCTCTGTGCTGCACAGGGTGGGAGGAGGTGGAATATAGAGGATTTGGGAGAGAAGGAGTAAAAGTAAGCCTGGGTAAGGAGGGATGGGGAAAGGTACTGTTTGTGTCTGTTTCTTACCATTCAAATATATTTTAGTTTACAATAAATAAATTGATTGTTCCCAAGCTGAGTATTTTTTCCCCTGATGGCAACAAGTAAGTGACCTCTCTTTATGTCCACCAAAAAGCTTTCTCATCACATTTTCTCACCCTGTCCTGTTGAGGACAGTAAGAGAACACCTGCGTGGCATTTTGACCCTTAGGCCGTGCTACCCCAAAACAGTTGTTTATGTGATGTGGAAGATCACTCATTAGAGAGACAGGCAGAGGAGAAATACCATCATTTTGACCTATAAAAAATATTTTATAGCAGAATTTTGAATGACTGTTAGAAGGACAACTTACGTGGACCACAATGAAAGACATTGCTGTAGTGAAAAGTAAAATGATCAGAGCTTGGTAAAATTTATAATTACATAGACAGAAAAGGCTGTGTCGTAGATATATTAAATGAGGAGAGAATCAAGGTGACAAGTTAGAAAGATAAAAGTCAAATAGTACTCCAGATTTGATGATGCTTTCCACAGTGATACAGAAGGGACCTGAGGGTTTCAGAACAGAAGGCCAAGATGTGCTTTTTAAGCTCACTGTTTTTTTTCTGATGACTAATTATCCATGATGGGTTTCAGAGAAACAAGCAGAGGTTTTGGACAGAAGAGGTAGCTATTTAAATTTTTCTTGTACAAGCAAACTCTGAGGTTGAAAATACACTTATGCAAAAAGTCACTCCTGCAAAACTTTTCAGGATCATATTCTAAATGCATGATATTACCTTTGAGTTGAAGAAATAAGGTAAAATTCAAAATATTAACTCCTAATATTTGTCTCTTAGCATCTCAATATTGATGTTATCAAAGTTTGTTTTGAAAGTTATAGACTTCTGTTATTAAGTCAGATATCAAGGTTGCACTATGTTTTTTTCTGTCACTTTAATTTCTGATTAACTTTCACAAAGACTTGGATCTATCTTTCCAAGAGAGTCACTTTATTATTGCCATCTACATTACAAATGAATTAATTAGCATTCTCATCACAAAACCCAACTTCATTATCTGATAAGAATAAAATTTCTTCAGATACATCCTAAGGTATTTGATTTGTCTTATTTATATTCTCAGTAGGCAACTTTCACTTGATAGAGATGGGTATAAGTAAATCGTGATTCTGCTCATTACTTTCTCCTGATTGAGATTTTATTTCTGTCCTTTGTTACATGGAATCCTTATTTGTTTTCATCTCCCTTTGTTTAATTGGTTTGTGACTCCTGAGATACAATATACTTTCCATTCTTGGGTAAGAAAAACAGGTTCTAATTTTTTTAACATTGTTTATATTAAATTGAGAACTTTATCTGGGTAATAATCAAACAAAAAATTAACTCATTAAAATATCTATTTGTTGGGATGTGTTTAGTACTGAAGTCACAATGTCCATACTACTAATGTTTGTCCATTACAGAAAAGAATACAAACACAAACACAAAATCAGGGCTTCCTTCTGTAGGAAGGAGACTATAGGATTTACATGAATTGTAGGTTTTAGCCAAGAACAACTTGAAAAATCTTAAATGGTAAAAATGGCAGCACACTAGACAGTATTTCTATTATTTGGGTTGGAACAAAACATATTACTGCTTGAATATAGGCTCCCTATTCCTCTGCAGATTTAAAATATAGTGTGACCCGGGTGTCAAGAGGATGGAGCAAGACTTTTCTCAGTAGTGCTGAGCAATAGGACAAGGGGCAATGGGCAGAAGCTGGAACACAGGAAGCTCCTCCTGAACATGATGAAGAATTTTCCTGTGCAGGTGACCGGTCACTGGCACAGATTGCCCAAAAAGGCTGTGGAGTCTCCCTCACTGGAGACATTCAAGAACCTTCTGGACATGATCCTGTGCCATGTGCTCTGGGATAGCCCTGCTTGAGCAGGGAGGTGAGACTAGATGACCCACTTGTGGTCCCTTCCAACCTGACCCATTCTGTGATTCTGTGAATAACAAACTCTTAAAGGCCTTTCTGAAAGTTTCCTCCTAAATTATCTTATACTGACAAGATATAGCCAGTTTGATTTAATAGCAAGCACACAGCTTACAGCAGTATAGCTAAATACTTTTAAAATTGATTGCTTAAAAAAAAAAATCGAAGTTTTGACAGTTTTTGTACTGCATATTTTGTTTATTGTTTTCTTAGCCTGTTAAATTTGAGCCATAAGTAACCTTTTTCCCTTTGAGGTGAATTCAGTGCATGAAGAACTTCATGATTTATTAGTTAACCTCTGCTTAGTGGGATTCACTGTGACCTGGAATGCAGTCACATAGGAGGAGTATTCCTGAATAATGTATTTACATTTGTAAGACTACAAAGTGAAATGTTGCCAAACTGAAACGGGTACCCCGACCTTAGCAGTGATGAAATTCTGAAACACAGGTTTTTAGGAAAAATGGGTGCAATGTGGAGAACAGATGAGTTTAAACCTAGAATGATAGATAATGGAATGGTGAAAGAGCAAAAGGAAAAAAGACCACTGAGTCATTCAGTCAATAGAATGTTTAACACAGAAATTACCTTTTACCTATAGAGCTGACATTTTCAGTCCAGCATCTTCATCACTCCACTTACAAGCCAACATTCCTGTTTCATAGTCACACCTGGGGTTCCAGAGAGCTTTGCTGCCTGGTAGTTTTGCTGCTGACAGCTCTCACAGTGTGCTGGCCGGCCAATTCCTTCTTCTCCCAGACAGAGGGATTGCTCCCACACCAGCCTCTGCAACAAGGCTCACACATCAGAATGGAGGCAACGAGTGGGACTGAGAGGCTTCCGAGGCTTCAGCTTCTACTGAGCTCTGCATCTGACCAGAATGCGTATCCAGGTGGTAAAAACTGGGAAGTGCTTAGAAATCCCAGAGTACTAGCATAGCTAAGGGTTTGTTTGGAGTATTACTGTAAGTCCCAAAGAGTAGATTTTGCAGTGATTAGCTCTCTTTGTAGAGGTGAGGCAATTTTTTCAGTACAAGTGCAACCCTTTTCACATGGGTCAGACCAACTCGCTTTAGCCAACAGAAGAGGCTTAACTTTCCAGATCAGATGGGATATTCCTTTCAAACAGAAATGGAGATCTAGAGTGTGAGGATTTCCTGTCAAGCTGGTGGAAAATGTAACTGATTAAGATTGCATCTGGGCTAGAGCTGAATAGTCAGAGTATCTTTAAGGAAGACTTCATGATCTTGATCTTCAGCTTTCAGACTGATGCTCAATGCAACATAGCTCTGACCACAATTTTCCTGTATTTCCTTCAAGAGCTTCTTGACATTCATCAAGTCATTTAAGATTGTCATCTAAAGTGTTTCTCAGGCTGTGTTTGGTTTATTTACATAATGGACTGAATTTGTAGAGCAGAAAGAATTGCACTCCAAGTGAAAAAGAGGGGGAAAATCAAAAGCAACCCCTAAGTTTCCCTCTTCAGTATTGAAAGGATGCATCATTTTTATAGGCATGCTACACTTTGAGTAGGTCAGTAACTGAAAATAGATCACAGGCAGGGGAAATATTTCTCTTTGCTTTTTATTATAATATCTTCAAAAGGGGTAAACAGCTGCTGTAAGCATAGTGTTTACCTATTTAAATCTCCATTAAGCAGTAATATTGTTTTTCTTCTGCAACACTTAGATGATGATGAAAAAAAGTTCCCTAGGTAATTATGACTATATTGCAGCATTCTCTGTATCGTAAGTTAAATGTGGAGAGGTATAAGTTAAATGTGGAGTTAGGTATATTAATGATGGGGTTTGTATAACAAAAATATGGATGCTCTTACAGCCTCATTCAGACATACATTTGTTCTGTAAAGATTTTCCTGTCCCACCTTAACCAGAAAAAAAAGCAACATCTTTGCTGACAAGGAATTGAACTAAATCTGCTAGTTCTTTCCCTTGTCACACTATATTGTTGGTTTGAGCAATAATCTACTGACCTCAATTATGCCTGAGCGATGACCTTCTCATTACTGCCATGTCTACAGCCGTGAGATGGACAGAAATCTTACTGTGGATCACTTAATACATATTCAGCAAATCCCAAATGTTTCAGCACACATCCCACGTCTTTTAGTGACACTACTACTAAAGTAGATAATAACACAGCACCTAAAGTGCTCGTGCTTTGAGGGCCTGGGAGACAGTTTTAATAGGCAGCAATTTATTGGACTTATTCTTCAATATACTCTCTTTTGCTCTTCTTTAAAAATACCACCTTCTGTGATGCGTAAGCATTTTTGTCTGCTCATCCCTCCTAATAAAGAAGCACTGCTAAATTTGAGATGTGGCCTTCGTTTTTTTTCCCATTTCTCTAAGCCTCTAATCCATTCTCTCATCTCAATTAAGAGTCAAATCTGCATTCTATTTAAATTGTAATAGGTTAGGAATTCAGCACGATTAATTATTAACAAATCTTGGTTATAGAAAATTAACTTGCTGGGTTTATTTGTCATTTGCACAGATTCTTCCTTCTCTCTTGGCTATGTGACAGATGGGACACTAATAATGCAAATGTTCTATAAACAGCTCCTAAAATGCAAGGTATTCTTTTTTTAAAAAGATCATACCGTTAAGATATGAACATAATATGAAAAAGAACAATTTCAAACTTCAATGTAGCACATCATTTCCTAGTGGAAAATGTATGTGAGCAGCTTACCCATAGTCCCATCCTTTCAATATTTATTTTAAACAGTTCATCTTGGCACGGCAGGGCTTAAAGAATAAAAGCAAAGCAGAGCAAATGAAATACAATAAGTAATATAACCACAAGCAGAGAAACACTTTTAATGGAAGAATTAATTTAAAAGTAGAAAACATGGAAACTCCCAGTGTGAACTCAGGGAGAGAAATCTCCATGGACTTTCATAAAAGAGTAAAAGGGCAGCAGGGTTGCAGCTCTTCTAACTCTGTCTTTCTGACATGACCTGCAACCTGCCTTGTGGACATCATTCATGAGAAAGCAAAAAGATGTTTCTTAAGACTTCTGTTCTTAGAACAAATTTTGATCAAGCAGTAGATTCAAAATTTCAGAGGAAATGCACAGGGTGGCAATGTAAATTTCTTATCAGAACATTTTTGGAACATACTAATCAATTGTACGTGACCAAGAAGTGAGAGCACTGAGTATCTTATATTGTATTAGCTGGAAAATCTGACTTAGGTCAGTAATTTGAAAAAAAAAAAACAACCCGAACAACAAACCCCAAATAGTAATGGCTTGAAAATATTCTAATTATCAGGCAAGAGACAGACAAATAACTTTTGCCAAAACCAGGAATGTTTTGAAGGATATTGTGAATTTATTGTAACCATGTTTTTTTAGGACAATTGTAAATCAGTTTAATAATGACATGGAGTACAATGCAAAATATGTATTGGCAATAAATCATCACCTATTGCTGAAAAAAATTAGCAGAAACCTCAGACTGTATGAGACCATACCACATTCTAGTTCTCTAATCTATTCTCTAAGAGACCACTGTGCAATCTTAACAAGTCCTGGCTTAATAACAGTGCTTACAACAGATCCATACAATACTCTGTAATAAAAAATTCCTCTGTAAGGAATCAGTCAGGAGACAGGCTGATGTTACAGCAGTCTGCCTACGTGCAGTTAACAGTTCAGAGCAAAGCTTCTGGGAAGCTTGTTCTAGTATCAAAGTCTTAATAGAGCATGACCTTGAGTGGAGAGGCAGGCAATTTGTGAGAAACTTTGGGTGTGAATGCTTGCTCAGCAACACTTTGAAAAGATCCACACGTGCAGGTCACACACTGTTTGAAATCTGCAGAGGAACAGGGAGCCTATATTCAAGCAGTAACATCCTTTTGTTCCAACCTAAATAATAGAAGTACTATATAGTGTGCTGCTATTTTTACCATTTAGGATTTTTCTGGTTGTTCTTGTCTAAAACCTACAATTCATGTAAATCCTACAGTTTCAGAAGGAAGCCCTGATTTTGTGCTCGTGTTTGTATTGTTTTCTATAATAGGTAAATAATAATGTCCAGTGGTGTGCCTGTTAGATTTGTGTAACATTCCCAGGAGAAAATTTACAAAAGCTTAAGAAAGAGTCAGCAATTTGCTATATGAGATCTATCTTTTTAGAATGCAAGAAGGCTTGATCAGACATTAAGGAGAGATTTTAAATACTTGAGAAAGAGCTTCCTTTTTTGTCATAAAATTTTAGTTTTAGGTACTCTAAGATGCAATTGCAGAGCCCAGGGATACTCATGGGGTGTTTTTTTAAGATGTCCTTGCAGATCTTACCATTTGCAGAGTCCTTATTGCCCAGAAGAAAAACCAACCAAACAAACCTCCAAGTTTTGGGGTTCATAATGATAGTGCAAATGTCATTGGATCATCTTGTCTTCACAGGCTTGAAAGATAGCTTTTGAATACATCACACATAGCATAAATAGCCATAATATTACTTGTGCAAATGAAAACTAGAAATACTGCTGAATGATGCAGTTTACAAAGCTTAGTTTTCTCTGTAAGTCTTAAATAGTAACACTTCCTGCATGCTGTTCTTGAAATATTGACCATCAGGCACTGATCCTAATTTTCTATCTAATCAGGGTAGAGAAACCATGCCTGTAGCAAGTCATCTGTCACAGAGTTCCATTAGCAGATTTCAAATATTGACTAGCAAAGAAGTATTCACTTTCCTGAGATTAACAATCCATAGGGTAATATACAATGTGTCTACAATAGCCATTAATGGAAAAGCGATGAAGATAAATCTAATTTGTAACAAAGTTACTGGTTTGCAAACACTTCATAAATAAAAGACAAGCCTAACTCGATGAACAGTTCCTAATGAGTATTTCAAACTTTATTGATGCCAAGAACTAAAGTAATACCCACTATGAAGTAATAATGTTGTTTTAGCTGTATGGTTTAAAGTTGTAACAGTTTCTTTGTCATCTTCTTTCAATAAACTCTCCTTACTAAATCAGCATGTTCCACAAGTTTATTAGGCATACTGGCTGATTTCAGAACACAATCAAAGTACAGGTATCAGCTCTTTTATGTTTACAGATCCATGTAAGTCTAAGAAACATAGGTGTAAAATTCCTGTATATATCAAAATATTGCATTTGTATTATTTGTCAAGATGAACTTTACTGATGGATAAGGAAGAGCACCTAATTTTATTAAAAAGGGTTTTAAAAATATTAATAATGGGAGGAGTTATTTTAACACTGTAATAGAATATATGCTTGTGCTACTGAAACCAGAATTCTTCTAACATCCACTTCATTGTTCCTTCACTTAATTGTTAATGCTTTGACAAAATTTAACAATGCATCTTTTGCATGTATTTATGTGACTGGCACTTATTTAGTAGTTAGAAGGTATTTACTCGATTCACTTTTCTTCTATTGTAAGTCTCTGGAGATAGGTTGTTGAGGTCTCCTCTCAGTAGTCTCATCTTGAGACTGAAGAGGCACAGCTTCCCCAGCCTTTCCTCACAGGGGAGGTGCTTTGGTTCCTTCATCATCTTTGTCACTCCCTGCTGGACTTGCTCCAGGAGCTCCAGGTCTCTCTTGTGCTGAGGAGCCCAGAGCTGTACACAGCACTCCAGACTGGCCTCACCAGGGCTGAGTGGAAGGCAGGGATCACCTCCCTCAACCTCCTGGCAACGTCCTTCCTAATGCACTGCATATGCTCCATCATTTCCTGCAAGGACAAAACAGAACACAACTTGTGCTGGAGATCCCTTGCCCAGCTGTCACCAGGGCCTTGGGTCGGTAATTGTTCATCTCGTGTAAAAATACAGGTAGACCTTCAACACCAAATCTGGAGACATTAGGATTGTCTGCCATTCATATCCTGTCACCCATGTACATGCAAAGGCCAAAAATGTGATTGTCATCCTTATATTAGCCTAATTAACTGTTATGGAAGATGGTATATGTTCAGTGACAGGACTGCAGAGGGGGAGACTTGGGCAACCTAAACGTCTTCTCACGGTTGCTGTTCTGCGTTTTACTCTTTGCAGAAGGTCAAGTCCTGCATCCTTCTAGATGTTTGTATAGCGATCACACACCAGGCCTTCATTGTACTAGAACTTCATACACATTGTACCCCACTTTTATTAACAGGAGTTCAGTAATTGTTATACTTTGGTATAGCACAGATCACAATATTTGTCTTTCACCATTTCCTTAGTTTTAATCTAGCGTTACATTCTTCAGTTCTCCCCACTGCCTTGATGGTTTATGATAATGTGTTGCAGGATTTATCAAATACAAGCAATGACTGTCTGTTTCCACCTTGTTGATTTTAATAGAAGATCCCTATAATCTTTTTAGTATAACCTCCTGAGTCTTCTAGTAACAATTCTTCTACCATAAATTCAAGTTACGGAAATTTTTTTAAAACGCTTTGCTAGTGGTTATAAAATGTGAAAACTAACCCTTTGGCATGGTTTTGCAAATCATCTTTTGTAAGAACATTGCAAGTATCTGTGTTCTGACAGAGAATGAAACTTTTTTTGAAGTTTTGCATCTGTGTGTGTATATGAATGAGGGAAGAGAGAGAAACTTATCTAGGGATGCAGCAATAAGAAAACATCTTAGGCTTCAATCTGATCTTATATCTATACATTAATTTACAAACGGAACTATCCCACTTGCTATTATTCTTGTCAACATAGTTTTTTTCCCTCAACAGACACCTTAGTTTCCTAATATGGAAAATATACCTACACATATGCATCTGATTGAAGAATTACAAAGAAACTCTAAAATTTCGCTCACTCTTTATTGAGCCATTACATTAGCATAGATTTCACTCCTTCTTTGTTACACTTTTAATACACACCATATTTCTGTTACTGAAGTATTGCAGGGCACAGTAACATTGCAGCCATTCCCTCTGCTGCTGGAGGGATCCTGAAATAATGGTATGAAGAAAAATGAAGAAATTAGTATTTCAGTATTGCACTGTCAGTCTCTGGAGGTTTTTTTGCACTTCCCCCTCCATCTTCCCCAGGTGTCTAAAACTGTTTTGTCAAGATAAGTCTCTACCTTAAAAAACAGCTCATTGCTACTGAGATGCAATGTGAAGTTTCCTTTGAGACTGAATCCACTTTCTCCAATTAGTGCAGCTGATAAGTGTTAACCTACATAGTGGAAGGAAATAAAAGCAAAGAAAAAGCCCACTCCAAACCCCACCATTGTTCTATAGGGATGGTAGATCATCCTCTAACAGATGATGAAAATGAAGTAGGAAAATGTAAATTTACCTTGTTTACATTTTACTGTGAACAGTATTAGCTGTATGAGCAAACATTATAAAGAAAACAGTGTCAACTATTAGTTTTGTGCTCTACAAGTTTTTTTTATTCTTATATTCAAATCTTTATGATTCTTTATTTCCCTGACAACTATTTAAAGACATCCTGACTAAACCAAGTTTCATTTTAAATGTTCATTATTATATTGGGCATATTGTGACCAGCAAAACATATCCAATAACAAGCCAGTAACGTAGAAGAACTTCCAGAAGGTACTTTCAGATAGAGTAAAAATACAAATGAAGAATAAAGTCCCGTTTTCCAGATTTGTCCACTCTAAACACCTGTCTTGAGTCTGAATTGTGTATGCCAACAATACATAATCATCTATTTGATCTGGCCTATGCTATTGATACAAGCAACATCTTAATAGCTTTCTCACTGTTCGTTTATATTTGAAGCCACAGTAAAGCATTTTCATCTCTTTTGTTTTAGAAGACCTTTATCTGTCCTTTTTATGACTATAATTTTCTGTAATAATTATGGAACTGTCATCCTTAAAGGAGATCTCACCTAATAGTGGGTTCTTTCTCAAGTGCCTTGCAGAACTAGAAACACAACCATCATGTGCCTGCTTACTTAAGGCTTAATTACTTTTTCCAGGTCTTTGATTAAAAACATACCTCTCTTTTTGGACTTATCTAACGTGCACTACATTCATTTTATCAAACACAGTTTCGAATTCAAGCTCTATCTGCATCAAGTGAAAAAAAATCCCACAGAAAGCTCTATCTGCATCAAGTGAAAAAAAATCCCACAGAAAGTATCACAGAACCTGCATCATAGAGCTGCCTTCTGATTAGCTTCCTCATAAATAATATCATTGCTACCAGATATACTGTAAAGAAGTCCCGTTTTCCTCCAGTTCATCTCTATATTCAGAAAAAAAATTCAGATCCAATGAAACTTTAATTTCTCCTGTATCTCCTTATCCTATTTTTACTATCTGATATTTTCAATGATCTTTCCACACTAAGGACTTACGAAGATTCATTTCATTTCCTTTGTCAATCTGATGAGCGCCCCAAAGGAGCATGAAGCTCAGTGCACTGCCCAGACTCTGATGGGGAGAGTCCTCTACAGTTGGAAACGTCCACACCACCACCACACCCTCCCCAGAACAGTGTTTCCATCTCTTACATCCTCCTTGCCCCTCACCTTTCACTCATTCACTCCAAACTTGGCAGATAGGAGGCTGTATCATTGAAAACCATCAAACAGTTTTGTGCACTTGTACTAATTCTCTCTTTAACGATCCATTCTCAGCTTTCAAGTGGACTTAAACACACCACACAAAATAAATACGTAATGCAGAATGTGTTTTCTTGGGTGTGGCAGTACTGGAGAAGGGGATAAAGTCTGTTCACCATGTGTGTAGGTATCCATGTATGCATTAGATGTACACAGCCATCCAGTCAATGTGGTCTCTAGCTTGAGGAGGAAGAACAATAATGTAGAATAATTTCTTTCTACTTGGGAGGAGAAGGATCCATAGACAGTTTGAAAATTCTCTAGTAGGATCATATTGTGAAAATCACCTGGTATTAATATATTGTAAGAATAATGTATTATTTTCCAGAGCTTTCTGTCTGAGTTATGAGCAAAGGTTAAAAATGCTTGATGAAGATCTTTTGTTTTTTCAAAACCCAAACAAACAAAACCCCAAGAGGACAAGAAGAGAAAGAAGTTGTAATTTAGTCACAGTTTTTTTTTTAAACACTATACTAAACTTTTTATTGAAGCTCTCTAAAATTAATTATATAAATCCTTTATGACTCATACAAGGTTTACTTCATTATGGTATAACTACTGATACACTTGCAAACATATCTTACAGTCTTCTACTATGAAAACCAGTGGAACAGAGTTATGACCTACATATCACAATTATTATTCATTTTTTTCATCTTCCTTTAGTTCCAGAACAAAGAGCCCTTCCCTGAAGGAATTTACTTCGATTCGACATGCTAGCACATTTGTATGATTTATTCTGTGTGTCTTGGAAGCCAGAGAATCTTCTTATGGTGATCACATATAAAGACTTCTTCGTTTTTTATTAACATATTCAATAGTAGCATACTGGAGACCCAGAGGAACATGTTTTTTGTTTTTGTTTTTTTAATTAAGAAATGTTTTTCTCATAAATTTCTTCTACACAAATGTATAGTTGCAATGCATATAAATTTCAAATACAAACCAGTGGTCAGTAAATTAATGTTATGGTATTAATCAACTTCAGCATTAATTCACTAGCTGAATGCAGGTGGACAGACCTAACAATGTAGTTTTATTTGCAAACATGAAGGCATGGTCGGTGTCTGGTACACCAAGACTCCCCAAGGTTTAATAACCTACAAATTGCCTACATCTTGATGACTTATCTTTTCTTCTTCTTCGTGTGTGGCTAAAAATAGCTTTTCATTAAACATCAAACCTGCTGTGTCAACATCTATGAAGAGCAAAAAAGACAGATTTCCCTCCGGAAAAGTTGCTTCCAAGTAAATTTCCAAAGTTTGTTTAGATTTTTAGAAAAAAGCAAAGCAGAAAATAATTGAGCCACCTCTACGGGTAACATATAAGTACAATCATAGTTATTGAGGAAGTGTTTAAGTACTGCCTTCCTTTTTCCTCCTCTGTCTAAAACTATCTCCATCTTCTAAAACTATCAAGTTATATTTGTGAAATGAAAATTAAAATCAATTGTTAAAAAAAAAGGGGGTTTCTACAATGTGATTTGATGAAATAAGAGAGGAAACAACAGAAATATCTTGGAGAGCAGAAACAGATGTCTTGAACAGATTAGAAATTGTTAGTATAAAAAACCATTGCCTGGAGCAAGAATGATATGTTTAGGGTTGGAATTTCATAAAGTTCCAGAATCAAATTTCAAAGTTTTCAAAAATTTCCTTCTTTGCACTATGGAGAGAATGGCGAACAAAACCAAAAATAATACACCGTTTTATTTTCTTTGTCTCAATAATTTGAAAGTAAAAGTAAAACCACCCTTGCTTCTCAAACTATATTGAATTTAATCTCTACTTTGTGAAATCCAGAAGGAAGAACAAGCTGTATACAATCTAAAAGTACATATTCTTATAGGGTTATCTTCACACCTAGCATGCTTGGGATAATTAATGATAGTGCTGAGGTTCTTCACAAATTAGAAATAACTCTTTGATATTATTAATAACCTGGGTAAGTGCATTGTTTGCACCCTCTGGAATGTAGGAGTAGGTTCTTTGCAGTCTTATTCTCTGTGAATACTCAAGATAACAAGTGTGCCACTTTGCTGACCTAAAACTATACAAAATGTGTGTAAAACACCATAAACTTCTCATCACTCTAAGAATCCTACACAACCCTTTTACTGCGCTAATTGTGATAGAATCCTACATCTGTTTATTCCCATATTAAAAGCCATATTAAAAAGACAAAAACTGTTCTTCCTGGCACTGAGAAGACGAAAATGGACAGAGGCCTCAGGAGCTGAAGAGATTTTCCCAGCATCAAAAACTTTGGGATGGGCCCAGAAATTAAACTTTCAGCTGAAGAGCCACCAGACAAAAAAACTCTTTCTTCAATTATTTATGTGCATTTGAAGATGAATGGTGGATCAAATAAGAAAAATAAAGAGCAGGAGATCAGGATAACCAGAAGAAGAATGTCAGGTTTTGAAGTGTCTTTAAAGCAGGAAGAAGTGATGAAGATACATTTTGAAGATCAGGTAGAAGGTAATAAAATCACAAGATGAAGGAAAAAAAATATTAAATTCATGGTGATATCAGAAAAGAGGAAGACTATCAGCTAAAGGGAAAAAGGGAGGATGAAGAACTTCAGAAAATTAAGTCAGGCAAGAAAGAGTAAAGAGGTTGAAGGAAAAAAGGTCCTGAACCAAAATCCAATAAATTATTTGGAAGAACATTTTTGTCCAGTGGGTTCTGTATCTGGAACAAACTAGAAAGTAGGTAGAAGAGAAATTTAGGCTAAATAAAGAAGAGAAACCCTAGAAATGAATACATTAATTGTTAAAAATTAATTTTAACCCTAGAAGATAAAACACATTAAATGATCAATAATTTAGGCCTAAATAACAACATATCTCAAAAAATAGTTACAATGACAGAACTTAGAGATTTGTAAAGAAAAATATAATTCAATTTAACAATGTATTAATTTTCTATTTGCATGTTGAGATGCAAACCAGAAATTAATTAAATTGTGTCTTTACAGCCTGTATATGACATGGGATTATTGACAAAGGAAATCAAATATTTGTCCATGTAGAAATTTCAGGTCTTAAAGCTTTCCAGGAGAAAATACACACATAAAAAATAAACTGTCTTAGTAAAGCTGAAGGTTGTAGGAACCTGCTAATATGAATTCTCTTGGAGAGCATTCAAAAAGGAGTGATTCTAAAAAGTCACAAGAAACATTAAGCTCCAGAGAAAAGGGTAAATTTGGAGATTCTTAATACTTCTAACACCCATCCATAGTGAAGATATTTGTAACATCAAAAAGTTTTTTTAAAACAATGTCACTTTTATTGTCATGTCAGGATGTATTTTGTGGTGGGTTTTTTTGTTTGGTTGGTTGGGGATTCTTTTGTATGACAAGGATTTCTCTCATCATTTGTTCCTTTTGTTTTGTTTTTAAATTTTTTTCAAGTTTTATTTTTGAGATTTAAAACATAGCAGCATTTCCTTGGTGTTTGTGATGGTGCAGTGGTGCTGCTACCATGAATTTGTGAGGAGACTGAAGGCTCCACATAATGCTGAAGCCTCGTGTTAAAGACAAAGATGATTCTCACTTGCAAGAAAAACAACTCAATCACAATACTTCACAAGAGGTAAACGGAGGACAGCATTTCCACGAGTGGAGGAAAAAACAGCCCAACATGGGTAACAGATCTAAATTGTTTGATTCACAGGAAAACAAACACTTCTCTGTGAGAAAAAATGTGTTAGGCTGAGTCCTCTGATCTGAAAAATAGCAGGTGTTTTCAGTTTCTATGTATCAACTACCACTGTAGCTGGAAAAAATATCAGAGCTGCTGAGAGAAAACAGCACATAATTAATAGTGTATCTGCAGATTGCTGTTTCTCCTCACTTTCCTGCAGAAATGGTAAATGCCAGGTAAATTTTTTGTTGCTGTTGTTGTCTGTCACCACACTTTCCCCTTGCTGGTGCTTCCTTTCAGTGTGAGCCCCTCAGTCCAGCTCCCAACTTTCCAAACAGCCCTTGAGGCTCTCCCCACAGCCAGCGGAGCAGCAGCAGCTCTCCTCTGCCTTCCCCGAGCCTCCTCCATCCTCCCTGCCGGGCTGCAGCCAGAGGGGCTGGGCAGTGGCTGCAGCTGCAGCCCAGAGGAGCCGGGTCTGTGTCAGTGAATCCCCGGGAGCTCAAGGAGCAGCAGCAAAGACATGAGAGGTGGGTAGCCTGTGCCAGGCTGCACCAGTCTCTCCTGTTGCAAAGGTCCCAGCCATTTTCGTCTCTCCACAGTTTAGGTTTCCTCTGCCTCTGTGGTACTGAGGATTAGAGGGGTGTGTCATCCTGGCAGTATGTGAACCAGTCCTTTTGGGTTGCAGTCCCACCTGTTCAGGTTTGAGATGGAGCACCCTGAGTGCTCTCATGCAATGTTAGTCCTACTGCTGCTTAGCTATCGGCTGCCCAGAGGTCCCACACAATCGCTCATCTAGGTCAGCATGTCAGAAATGTTAAAAAAAAAAACACCTGTGTTTAGATCCTGGGGCCTGAGGAAAAAAAAAAAATTCTCTATCCTTATCTTTCTTTGATCCTTTTCTCATAAGGGAAGATAAATTAGAAGGTTGGTCCTTAATCCTGCAGCCCTTATATGCCTCAGTACAATGAAATCGTGTTCATATCTTAAAGCTTTTCCCCCAGCCCAGTTATGTCAATCCTAAGATGTATCTTATTATACTTAGCAACAAGATTTCCCTATCTGTTTAGTCTGCCACTGTCTAATAGTGAAGATCCTTTGCCTTCTGTTCTGTTGGAGTATATATCCAAGAACTACAGAAATACAGAGAGTGTCTTTTAGTAGAAAGTATCAAAACGAAATACATATACTGATATAATCTCAAGCAACAAGAACTTGCATTCTTTCTTTTGTTTTTTAACATCGGGAGACTATAGGATTTAAACAAGAACAAAAAACCCCATAATGCTCGAAATTTCAATTTCGTTCAAACAAAAAAATACCTGAATAAGGTAGCCATACTTCACACTTAATACCATCTACATGAAAATTGATTTTCTGACGACTTAAGAAATTGCCAGTCATTATTTAACAACTGGCACATTACAACCCATTGAAATCAATGTAAGAATCCTGTTTTCTTCAGCAATAATTTGCAAGAGAGGACAAAGAAGTAAAGCTTATTCCTGCAGCAATGTTGTCTTTTCAAAGGATGTTGGCACCAGGAGGCAGCAGGCAAATACTTGATTTCAAAACTGATACTGGTGACAAATGTCTAGAAAGTTGGGTTTTTTTATTATTTGACTGGCTTATCAATCACTTTGAAATTGCACTCTCTGCATATGAGATTGAATTGGTATTTTATTCATGCAGCTATTGGCATGATGCTACTTTGCAATTCAAGTCAGTAAATGTTAGGCCCAGGAGCACTCCCAAGATTTTTGCTCTGAAAGTCAACACTAGGTATGGCCTGACTATGCAGGGAAGAGACTCCAACACGAATCAGCCTCCTGTATTTTAATTTCCAGAGGCATCTGATCAGACATGCATATATTTAGGATGTGGAAAGGCATAGAAGGTAAGTTTGTATGTAGTACTAGTGATTAGCTTGTGACCCATTTGGAATCCTGGCAACATGAGAAATTTTTCAAATCTTTTGCAGTAGGAGAACCCTACTTATTCACACAGATGTTCTGTAATCATCTTGAACGCTCCCAGGATGAATTACTTCCAGCAGTACTATTGGGTATTTTGTAAAACTAAGAGGTATGGAAACACCTTTGAGTTGATATGTGAACAACAACAAACTTTTCTTCTTAAGCATTGTTAAATTAATTCTCAAATGTGCAGTGCCTAACCAGAGTCAAACTGCCACAAAATGTTCTTTTCACATATTCTTTCTATAGTAAATGTTATTTTTTTAAAGATAAAAATAACTCAGTTTTATCCCCTGAACTGATATTGCATCTTTAATTCAGTTTTCTTTCTTTTTTTATTTTTGATAAATGCATATGTTTCTATAAAACTCCAAGTCTTTGCTCAAAGAAAATGCAAATGCTGTCATTCACAACTCTGAGATCAGGTGTTGATCCTCTTACTGCAATGGACTTGACAGCAGCATTGACTTTTTAGAGAGAAAGCTTTTTAAAGTCTGCTGATAGACACCACTCAAAACAATCATCTACCAATTAAAGCAAATATGGTGTGAAAAAAATGATAAAATTGCTTGTGTTCTTGAAGTAATCTGGTATTTTTATCAGCTCATCTGGATTTTAGTTGTGACAACAAGAATATGGAGAAAAAGGAAACAGCTTCATTAGATAATCTTAAAAACCATAGTGCCACTTTCCTAAAAATGTTTTGAGGCTATAGATATTAGCAGTGGGTTTATAGGTCAAATAAGAGTTAGGTAATCATACCTAATGGTCTAAACCATGGGATCAATGAATAACACTCAAGTTTTTCCTTTCTTTTGCACTCAATAAAATGTTCATTTTCCTTTGAGAATATGCAAATCAGATAATGGGTTGTTAATATTTTATCAACGATGAAACCTAAATATAACAAAATTTCAGTGTTTTTTAATATATAATTACGTATTTTTCAACATTAGAGCTCATGGGAAAATGAAACGTATCCACAGTGTTTTTTAAGAAAAGACAATTTTAGAAATCAGATTTTCACCATCACTTTTACCTTGATCTTAGTAAAGTAATGTTTTGAAGAAGGTATAAATTACAGCTTCTTTTACCCAAAAATCATAGAATCATAAAGTGGTTGTATTTGACTGCTTGAATATAAATTTAAATGTGTGGACGTCTGAGATGTGTATAAAATAAATCCCACAGCTCTTTTTCTGATGCACTGGCTCCTTCCTGTTCAAAAGAAATTAGAAGTCGAAAGGGGATACGCCATAACCTGACTTTTTACTGCTTCTCAATTTTCATACAAAGTAAAGGTAAAGTGCTATGTGGAACTGGTGTATCATTTACTTTGTGTTTGTTTTATAAACTTTCATACATCTGCTCCCTCTCATCATTTCACTGCACCCTTCTGAAAAGTGTCCTACTCTGCTCTGCATCTTCCATCATCAACTTGCAGTTGCAGAGCAGCACAGACAACAGTAGGAATGCCCTCATCTCTCTTTTCTCAAGGCTGAAGAAGCCAAGGTCCCCAATCCTCTCTTCAAAGCCATATTCCCCAGTGTCCTGACCACCCTGGTCATCTTTCTCCAGTGTATAAATGGTGTCAGTGTGCCTGCTCTGTGTGTTTTTGCATATCTCTTTCCATGTGCACCCACCAGAAATTTGTTCTCAGCCTCACTGATCATTTAACCTCCACTACCAGATTCAGTGACCCCCAGTAATTTTTGAAACACACCTATTCCATTCACACATGATCTGTTACAGCTTCAGCCGACCTTCAGTGCCTGCCATAGCTACACCTGGGCAGTCCTGCTTCCCTGCACCTGCCCCGTCAGACATTTGGGAAATGGCACCTGTATTGGCTCAAAGCAGGGAAAAGGGAGGGGTTGTGCTGACTGCATGAAATCGTGTCAGGGGAGGTTATATTAGATATTAGGAAAAGATTCCTCATCCAGAGGGTAACTGGACACTGGAACAGGAAAATGGTCACAGCACCAAGCCTGACAGAGCTCAAGAAGCATTTGGACAATGGTCTCAGACACAGGTGGGATCCTGGGACTATCCTGTGCAGAGACAGGAGCTGGACTCCATGATCTTTGGGGGTTCCTTCCAACTCAGGGTATTCTGTGATTCTATGACTGCACTCCATATTTGGGTAAAGAGCTTGCTTTTATGTGGATCCAGCAACAGGAAAACAACTCCAATGTTTCCTCCTGTAAGGCTCTAAATTCAGTACATGGGTCACCCAACTACATACTAGTTTTGATCATTTCATTCAGCCTTTTCACCTACTGATGTTGTTTACTTCATGTTCCTTTCAGGTTGCTGTGGTTACTAATCTACATGTAAACAGTTTTCACTTCTTTCCACTAATGGATCTCCCCTTTCTTACAGCCAAAGTTTATAACGATCAGTACATAAGCATTTGTCACTGGCAAGGTCATGGCACCAAGGGAGAGCTCTGGGAGCTCCGTGTTATCTTCTACTGCAGAGCCCAAACTGAACGAGATGTGTTCTCAACAGGGATCAGTAGAATGGTCCCTCTGCCTGCTAGTTCCACTCCCATCAGGGTACATTGTCCTTGTTTCACATTCTGCTCATCTGGATGCCCCACCCCTGTGGAAAAACACTCAGGTCCTTTTCCACAAAGCTGCTTTCCTGTCAGACAGACTGCAGCAGATACTGGTGCATGGAGCTATTCCTCCCCAGGTCCACAACTTTGCATTTACTTTTTTTGAACTTCTTGATGTTCCCATCAGCCTATTTGTCCAATCCCATTTATCAGGTCCCTCTGAATATCAGCCTTGTCCTCCAGCATATCAACTTTTGCCCTGCAAATTTGTCTGATCATATTGTCCAGATTTTACAAAGTCACAGTTTTGATTTCTGAGAGATATCACCAGTAACCAGCTGCTACCTGGATTTTGTATTGCTGATATTACCCTTTGATCCCAATGGGAAAGCCAATTTTTGACTCACCTCCAGTCAGCTGCCCATTTACTGAGTTCTTATTTGACCAATTTAGCTCTAAGGTTACTCTGGGGAACATGTCAAAGGCCTTGAAGAAGTTAAGGTATACAGCATCCACTGCTTTCTTCTTGTTCACAGACCGAGGCATCTCAACAGGGATGGTGAGTTATGATTTTTCCCTTAAGGTAGACATTAAGGATAAACCATCTTCATTGTATTCCTGAAGTATTTACATGAATTTTTTGAGAACTATATATATTTGTAATGAGAAAACTCTGGAAACTACAGTATCTGAGACAATGTGTCAGATATGATGAAAAGACTAGGAGATAAACAAGCATTTCCTCTTTTTTTGATAGCTTTGTACACAAATGAAAAACCCCTTATCCTTCTACCTTTTATATAGGTATTGTTATTCACCCTGTTCATAAAAAAAAATGTGGCAGAAAAATATTAAATAATAAATGAGTATAATTTTTTTTTTATGTGAACATACTCCCAATGGCAGTGAAAACCTCTCTGGTTTTGACTGAAACCAGTGGTTTCAGTTTTTGGAATTTATACTGCAATCAAAATTTAGCTAGCCACAAAAATTCAAGACTTGCAAAACGATAATTCATTCTCATTGATAGAAACTCAGATTTTTTTTGTTTCCAAAACATTAATTAAAGATACAGAAAAAGCGCCTGATTCCCCTATACAGCAGTATCTTTTAGATAAAATTATATTATATTCACTAATAAGTTGTTTCCATAACTCCTCTAATTACTTATAACAGTGCTCTTTAGAAATTGCATTTTCTTAAAATTGTTCTTGAATTTCGAGTTCTATTCAAAGCCTACCAAATCAAATGCTAATGGGCTTTACATCAAACTCATAGAAAGTGACATTTTTGGAAAATGTTGTAGGTAGGACTACAAGTGATGCACTGCACAAAGGATTGATCTTTCTTGAAAAGTAGTGAGATATATTTAATTTTTCAACACTAAAATCTGAAGAGGCACTATTTAAAAACATAGAAAATAAAGAGGATCCAAATTATGCCACCAAGTCACGCTATGAACATTTTTCATTCTCCTAGAAAGAGGACATTAATTAAATCTGATTTTTCTGATAATGGTGGATTAGTCCTGATTAAGGGCCAAATGTCTACCCAGATGCTCACTCAGACCCCTTCTCAGTGGGACAAGGGGACAAAACCAAGGAGATTGCTTAGCAGTTATGTTGTAGGCAAAACAATGCATTAATTTATAGCAAATTAAAATTATTTGAGTAATAAAGAATGAAGAAAAACATTAAAGCAATGTCTTAAAACACAGTTTCAGACCTTCATTCCAGACTCCTCTACCCTGGCCCTGAACAGCACAGGGAGGAATGTGTGCAGAGGTGGCTTGGCACATAACATTTTTCCTCTAACACTCCTTCCTTCTCACACTTTCCTCTCTTCCAGTGTGCACTCTCCCACCACCTGAAGTCCTTCAGGAAAAAAATCTGTTCCAGTGTGGGCTCTCCACAGGTGGCAGTTCCTTCAGGAAATATCCATCTGCTCCAGACTGGAGTCCCTTCCTACACTGCAGGAAAATACCTGCTTCACCACGTCCTCTTAACAGGCTGCAGGGAATACCAGCTCCAGGGCCTAGGGCACCTCCTCCTCTCTCTCTCCTTCTCTGATTTTGCTGTTCACACTGTACTTTCTCACTCTGTTCTCCCCCTCCTCCTCCACCTGCCCAGCATTTTTTTTTTTGTCTTTTTCTTAAATACGTTTTTCCAAAGAAACAGGGAAGCTGTCCTGTGGTTGGCCCGATCCATCCAATGGGAACTGGCATTCACTTCCCTCTTCCCACTGTCCCTCTGCTGCAAAAACCTTTGCCACCTACACCCAGTAGAGTGTAAGCAAGCACTGAAGCAGAAACAGGGCAGGATGCAGGTGTTCCATCTGCAGGAGCATCGCAGGACTGACATTCAGACTCAGGAGCTGTAGGAATCCCACCTGTCCACCCGGTCTGGCAAGTCTGTCACTTATCACACTGCTTAGAGTGGAAATTACTGGAAGGATCCTGAACAGCTAGATTCTTCTGCTCAGTATTTTATGCTAAGGGATTCAGATAGTGGAATTTCTGCAAGTATCAGCCAGATAGGCACACGTGGATCTATAGGTCCCTCCAAAACCCTGTAAATCAGGCACTAAGTTCTTTAAGACATGAATGAATAATAAAATGCAATAAATAGAACTGCATTGTCTAAATAATCATTCTGCAGGGATCTCTACCAGCCAGGCATTTACAGACAGTTATTTCTACTCATTAATCATTATGGGAAACAAATACATAACCATTTCAAACATCCTTTCAAAATAAAACTCTATTTTTCAGTGCTTTGCCTGTTGTGAGATATTAGTTGTTTGGCTTAAATAAATAAGCTTTAAACAGAATGAGTCACTTATTGTTATGATATTGTGTGGTTTAGTGTGCTGATTGCTTAGCTCTGCTTGCTTGATCTGAGAAGCTGCATATGCTGAAGCCTTAGGCCGTAAACTGGGGACCTTCACCTAGATATGCTTTCTGCTGTAACAGAGTACATATTCTTAGCAATTTTCCAAGTAACTGGTATAGTGCTGTGTTTTGTTCCAAGTATGGAAAGAATGTTGAGAAACATTGATGTTTCAGTTGTTACTAAGTAATGATTATTCCAAATCTAGTGCTTTAGTTTCCCAGGCTCTGCCATAGAGCAGGTGCACTAGAAACACAAACCAGAGCTAAGGAGGCTACAAATGTCAGCAGAACCTGCAGCTCATCATAATGACAGCAGTTAATGTCCCACCTGAGTGGAAAGAAGAGAAAGAATCCAATAAGGTGTTAGAGGACCCCAGACCAAAAATCACCATTGAACTAAAAAGGTGTGTCAAGAGCATATGAAGGATGGGTGCATAAATTGCCAGGGTCTGTTTTGCCAGGGATTTCTTTATTCTGGGTCCCTTTCTGGAGACACCCAGCTCAAGCTGACCTACTGATGTACCACACCATTAAAGTATTTATTTTTTATAAAATCTGATACCTGAGATTCTGCTGCAAGAAATCCAGGGGCGAGCCTGAAGAAAGAGGAATCCCATCTGAGCAGGAATGTGTGTGAGCAAGGGGTCAGAAGGGGCTGCTCTTGTCTCATTGGAGCCACCTGCTCAGAAGGCACTCAGGCCCCAGCAGTTGAAGTTTGGAGTGGTGGTGCAGCTCCTTGAATTGTGTAAGGATGCTGGGGCTGTGTTTTCTCCTTTAACATTGCCCTCCTGCATTCTTTCATTTTTATCTCAGGTATGAATAATATTCTATAGCTGAAATAAATGTACATTCAAATTGAATCTTATCTATGTGTGAATGTAAAGTTTGTATCTGTAGAGCTTCCACATTTTTTCTTCCACAAGTTAGATGGCAGATTTAAGTGAGAGCAGGCTTAAGATCTGAAAAAGTAAAATGAACCTTTATCTGAAAAAGAAAAGAGGGGTAGAAGCAGGTAGAGGGAAAGAAGGGAATCCTGCTGCATCTGTGTGATAAGGTATTTACAGCCTTTTTTTGTGAAACAAATTTCACTGCAAATCAAAATCCCTGTTATTCACACTGAAGGCAAGAGAACTTTCATTTCAACTCTGATTCAATGAAACACTCACTTTGAAGCACACACTTATATTAGTTCTTGTTCAGTGAAACAGATGGAGCTAAAGATAACAATATAAGCATCCATTTGAACCCTGCTGACTACAGTGAGAAGTTAGTTTGCATTGGAATTGTTAAGTTTGATGACTCACATAATACTCATGGAAATTGCTTCATCCCTTTAGTTTATAATACTTGGAAATGTAGCCCGTATTTTTAATGGTATTTAGAATAACTGAAGTCAACAGAATGCCCTGACCACACTCATCATCTTCAGCGGCTTAATATTATGAATAAAAGTGAATACTCTCCTAGAGAGACACTAGTCCATTATTAGAAAGATATACTACAGTTCAGAGTTGCCTTCAAAGGCACAGTAGGCTTTTTTTGCACAGGTTTTAAAACTCAGATTTACAGTCCATATTCTGAAAAGTACACCATTATGTAATGTTATTTTGTGGATGGAAAATATGGGATGTACATGACCATTGCACTTTGCATTTTTATTTGCAGAGATATTTATTACTATTGGATTTACTGACCTCCACATTATATTTTAGTTTTCTAAATCCTTTCTCTTCCTATTTGTCTTTGATGTTTAAAGCACAATAGATACAAATGATAACAAAATGCAAACAAATCACCCCATTACAGAATTCGTATATGACTTCACAAATATCAATTTACCTCTATCCTGATGTAGTGATTATGAGTGCATTAACTTCCTTTATCTGCCATTTCCAGCCTTACCTGGAAGCCCTACCCGTGCTCTCTCTGTCAGTTTTATCTGGGAGCTCTGTGTAAGCCCTGGAGCAGACAACCCGTTCTGGCTGCCTCTGCTCAGCCCCGTGCCCTGCTGCCCCGATCTTTCTCGAAGGACCCCCAGATCTGCCCCCTGTATGATGACTCTGGCCTTGCCTGGGCTCCTGGCTGAACAATATCTAAAACAATATCCCACTTGAGGATTCTGGTTCTGCAAAAATGCTATTTTCCTTGGAAACAAGCTGGTTCTTCTGCATTTTTTTATGGAAACCAGGCAGACAGAGAGGCTTCCCTTCCACCTCTTGCAT
The DNA here is from genome assembly GCA_013397915.1 of Daphoenositta chrysoptera. NCBI lineage: Eukaryota > Metazoa > Chordata > Aves > Passeriformes > Daphoenositta > Daphoenositta chrysoptera. Next base: position 244,600 of record VZRO01001827.1, read on the forward strand.
GCCAGCTGGCACCGTGGTGGGTGAAGGGCTGCCTGCCCATCTCGCTGGACTTCATGGTTGTCATGGCTGTCCAGCTGCCCTGCTTCCCACCTGGAATTGCCTGGCTTCCTGGCTAGCTTTCCACCTGGGCAGCCAAATCCCTGTACCAAAGTTCTTGAAACACGCTCTATGCGGTCTCAAAACAATCAAGTTTTCTGAAATCAAGTTATGCAATAAAGCAAACTTTTCTTTGTTTCCAGTGAGAAAAACAGAAATAAAAATGTAGAAAATTTGTCAACAAAACAAAAATTGCACTGTGATTACCTCTTTAGTTTTCTCAGCAGTCTCTGTGCAAAAAAAAAGAGACTACCATGGCAACATTACTTGTATTAGCAAATATAAAGGACTTTATGAGCCATTTTTCTTTTGCTTAGTCTATTTAGTCTTTTAGTCTATTTAATATTTTCTTTTTTTTTCCTTAAAAGGAAAAAAGAAAAAAAGTCACTCTGAAATGTTAAAAAGGTTCAGGACAATCCCTTCTAGGCTTTGAGATTTAGTGTTGTCATTAAGTGAAATTAGGAATACATTTAGAATATCTTTATGTAGCTTCTGTCTGGTAGCACCAAGAATTAGGATATTTGTTTTATTTTTTCAATGTTATAGCTTATATATACGTAAAAATAAATGCATGCACACACAATGTACAAACACATAATGCAGCTTAGGCAAGGGGCAAGCCCCAGTTCTGAACTTTAATGCAGCTCCCAGGCCAGTGGGTAAAGGGTGCTGGGGTGGAGGATCCAGTTGAAGTTTTTCAGAACAATTAAGGCCTGTTAGTGCACGCAGGGCGCTAAAAACGAGTCTCAACCCAGTGAGGTTTCCAAAGGGCTGTTGTTATGTGAACTCCTCCACAAACAATCTTTCCACCTTGGTCTCTGGCACATCTGATGACAGATGTGGGCCAGGGTGAAAGCACAGAGAAATCTGAGACTCCACGGAAGAGTGAGGCCAAACAGAGCTTTTCAAAGGAGAGAGCTGTGATGGGAACACTGCCCAAAGCAGCCTTTGCACATAGGCCTTCTCTCTCTGTGGTATCCTACATGAGATGGGCACTGGGTTGATAAGAGCTTTACAACTGAATTGTTTACAGATTTTCTTGAAGTACACATGTAAAAATCAATAAACAGATTTTGTATCTCTTAAGGTATGTATTATTAGAGCAGGAAACAAAACAGTGATTTATCCAAAGACAAATCCTTGATCTCATGAGTGAGAAAATTAAAATAAAAAATAATTTATAAATATGCCATTATTGCTGTGATTGCCCATGCCTATAGCTCTGATGCAGAATTTTTCAAATTCAATATCATGACTTTTCAGTTATGAGGAAATCCACAATATTTCCTGTGAATTCAAGATACTATAATTAGTAGTAGTATTAGTAGTAGTATTAGTATCAATATCAGTATTATCATTAGTATTATATTTTTCTTGGTTTCAATTTTTAAACTTTTCTTATCTCAACCTATGAAGATTTTTCCTTTTTTTCCCCTGATTATTCTCCCCATCTCACTGGAGAGGGATGGAGGAAATAGCAAGACACATTAAGGTACTTACTTGGTGGCTGGGGTTAAACCAATCAGCTACATTAAAATAATATCTTCTTAAACCAGAATACAGCAGCTAGGATTGGGACAAGTGAAATCTCTGCTGTTTAATTACATCCTTTCCACAGCATTCGATGCATATACAGAATCTCTAAACAAACCAATCAGTTATAACATTCATCACACTGTGAATGTCAATTCCCCTTCCTTGAAATTTCCCCAGGCATGTTCTCTACTAAGCAAAGAAGGAAGATATCAGGTGGCTGTTTCTGGATGTTTTGAGTAGCAGCAGGCTCCGACAATTATCTGAGATTATGTCATTGCCATCCCAGGTTAGCTTCTAGGCCAAGACATCTAAGAACTTAAGAATGTCTCTAAAAGTCCAGATCAGAAGTCGATTGAGTCCAGTGGTGAGTCCAGGGGCCCTCAATGAGTGCTTGGGAAGATCATTAGACACAGAAATTGTGCCATGACATTTCCCTAGGACACACTCCTATCCAGGTAATTTAGTTCAGAGCTGAGAAGCTACAAAGCTGTGCTTAGGCAATAGTGTTTACAGTCAGAGTAGGAACCATGCTATTGGAGCACAAGCTGAATTCTGTTCTTTTTCTCTGCTTTTGCCAGTGTCCCTTTTTCTATGAAAGCAGTCCTGACAGGTGACACACTTGGTGCCATCTTCCTGTAAGCTCAGCATGGGCTGTTCCCTCCAGGGAGCTACGCTTTGGGCTCCTAGTCATCCTACAGAGAACGGATGAAGTTACTACCCCAGAACTGTGCTTGGCAATAAATACATGCCTGCCCCTAACATCCCTCTAGGAACTGCCTCTCTCTTTTGACTGGCTACTGAGAACCACTGAGGTCTTTTTGCTTTTGATTCTCCCTCCACTCTTCTGAGTATTCCTCTCTTCTCATAAGAAGGGTGGATTCTCCCCATCCTTCCTGCTTGAGTGTTTACTTTTGATTTTCTCAATCCAATGAGAATTAATAAGATCAAGTGAGTCAAGGGATATGAAGGGGAAAGTAAACAGTTCCTTTTATGAAGGAGGGAGAGGATAATATCTGAAATACTCTGTTGGAATAATTTCACCTGATCAGTCCAAATTCTAACAGATTAGCAGATGGCAAGAGCATTCTAAATGAGTGCAAATCTGTCTTTTGTGCTTTTAGGATCCCAGGAACACAATATTTATTCTAATGGTAAATATCTAGAAAAATTGGTGGGAAAAGAGGTAATATATTAAAACAATGTTACAGAACAAAACTGAAGGCACAGAAGACTATGAATTTTAGAATCTCTGGCTCTGATGAAATGTTAAGATTAAATCTGACATGACATTGAGCACCGCAGTCCTTGTCCAGATATTTTTTCCCCAAAACATATACAGAAAAAAAATCCTGAACTATCTTAAGTTGCAATAACTTTGCAGGTTTTTTTGCATTATTTTTTCTCTCATTTAGCTTGGTCATCTGGCTTAAACTCCCACACATTCAAATTCTGTAAAATATGACACTCATACCTGATGGAAAACACTGACACAGAGGTTTTCCTGTTTCTATCTTTCCTTCAGAAAAAAACAGTTGGATGACTTTGATTCTTGTATAAATCTATATCTCATAAAGCTTACTTTTTTTTAAAATCCAGAATAAAAAATGAATACATTTTATAGTAATCATATATTGTATCAATCTCATTTTCTCTGTTTTTTCCTTCCTTATCTACAGTGTCAGTAAAATCTGAGATAACCCAGTGGAAATCACTGAAGTTACATGAATATTATACTTGTACTGGTCAAGAGAAAGTAGTCTCCCTAAATGAAGGAAAGTAGGTTAAAATGAAATGGAAAATCTGAATATACACCAAAGACTTTTTGGAAAAAGCACTAAATGATGTAAATATCTACAAATAAGAAATTAGGATGTGCAGGAATTCAAAAGTAAGGTGACACTTAAAAGGCAGTTAAAGATTTTAGAGAGGTGAAGAGCATAGTTTTTACTGTTAAATGCATTAAGTCAATCAAATAATTTAGTAAAGCCTTGCTCAATACAACTGGTTATTATGCACTTGCTCAGTTCTAGGTTTCTTTGGCAGTGGGTTTGCTTTGTTTTTGTGTAGTTGTTTTGGTTTTTTTTGGTAATGTTTGGCATTTAGTCTGAAACACCTGAACAGCCTCATTGCAATGAGATGACTGCTATTAGCTGGATATGGTGCTGTACATAAATTCTAGTTGAAAGATCCAGCTCCCTGCTACTGCTAGAAAATTAGACAGTTGGAACACAACTGAAAGTTGCTTCTTCCCAAGCTCAACAGCAGCATAGTTTCATGGATTTTATCACTAAAATGCACAGCAATGTACAGAAAACACAGGAGAGACTTAACATCTTTAAGCTGTTAGTATATGCACAGGAATTAGGAGAAAAATCTTGTATACACAGAAGCTGACCTACTTACATTTAGCAGTCTATGTTAAATATCAAAAAAACACATTCTGCTGAAGGCATTATATTCCTTGGAAAGTAAGGCACCTCTTCTAAACTGTTTTTCATTTATTCATTCTGAGATGGCTCTTTTCCACTGCATTTGTGTATGATACAGCAGGTTTTGTAACAGAGATGGCTGTAAACTATTGCAGTAAGTTATACACAAAACAGGGAGATACAGAGAAAAAACAGCAACAAAACACAACTTAGAAGAAATAGTCAAATTTTTAAAATAGCATAAAAGAAGGGAAATATTAATTTATGGATTCTGTTTGAGAATTAAATTTCAGAAGGAAAGTGTGTGTTGCAGAGTTGTCATGCCAGGTTGCCATGATGATCACAGGTAAACTGGTGGGCCATAAAGCTGGAGGAGATAGCAACAATGCCACCACTGCTGGAGACTGCCACGTTACATATGTCTGTAATTCTACCCTGCTGAATTTGGCAGATTCTAGGAGCACATCAAGGGGAAAAAGTTATGACCAGGGACAATGAGTAATGAATAAAGACTGGTCTCTAAAAAAAGTACAAATATAAGGGTCAAAGGGTTAAGAAAACATGGTGGTTTATCACTGAATCCTAAACATGCCCAACACTGTGATTTGACTCTGAGCGGTAAATAGTAATATTGGGATTGTTTTGAATGACCAAAAATTAAAAAAAAAAAACCAAAAAACATTAAAAATAATTATACATAATTATTTTATTCATCTTCATTTTTGTTTCATTTAAGGATAAAATTTCATATATTTATGAGTCTTCCAAAGTTTGCATTTTCCTCTTATGGCTACTCCATGTGAAAGAGCAGCTAACTCAATTGGATTTCAACCTCCAGAGGAGTGCTACTTCCCAGTGTGCTCAGAGCTGACTCCAGTGCGCTCGGAATTCCCGGTTCCTGCTGCCTTGGTCAGACGGATGCAGCTGCTGCAGTTAACTTCTGCAGGCCCAGTCAGCAGCAGCTCTTACAGAGCTTCCTCTTACAGAGAAACCCAGCTGGATCGCTGACCAGTGGCTGATCAGCAGGAGGTCACCGTGAGGAATGCAGGGTGTCCATCTCCACATGTGTATCCCACGGATAACGGCACTGCTTTGACCCCATGGAACACCACGGCCCTTGCCCAGCCACCATGCCAGGCTGTGGCCATCTGCAGCTGCTGCTGTCTTTCTGCTCATAAGCCAGTCCACACCTGAACTTTGCTACCAGCTAAGAAAAACACACGGTTGGATTCACGTCCTGAGTCAGACACATAAAGCTGCTTGAACATAAACTTCTAGTGCCATCACTGTGTATTGTGCTGTGGCTGACAACTATTTATCCAGAAGCATCTGAGCAGGATAACACTGTGGTGGGATCAGGAACCTGTGTTTAGGCAGCTGAGTCATCCTGCTAAATTTAGGTATCTACAACATAAGTGATTACATGGGGCCAGGTGTCTAAGCTCCTGTTAGAGTCAATAGCCATCTAGTCAATACAGTCAATAAAGACAGAAAGCTATTCAGCTCTCCCAAAGCAGATATCTACTTTAGAAGGAGATAAATAGATCCCTAGATTCCACTGACAGTGCTGGCTACATGAGATAAAACAAGAACTCAATTCTCATGGTTCATCCTGAAATTTGTCATGAAAAAGAGGCTGAACTTCTAGTTCTCCTGCTTGGTTTTTCTTGGGTTTTTGGGGGGTTGGTTTTTTTTGTTGTTGTTTGTTTTGTTTTGGTTGGTTGGTTGGGTTTTTTTGTTGGTTTTGTTTTTGTTTTTTTTTTCTAACAAAGAAAAAATACTTTTAGTAGAAGAACTGGTATCAGTTGAAAAACAAGTATGGTCTATGCTTTCAAGTCTTTCTTCATATTGTAAACTACATCAGGCTGTTCTCCAAGGCTTTGATTTTCCAATTTTCTAGAATGGACATCTGAAAAATGAGGCAACTTCAACAAGGCCATGTATGAGAAAATAATTGTTCCTCTATATGGAAACATGAAATTCAAACTATATAGGTCTCATTCTCATGGAATCAAGATGGTCAAAGTGCACATTTTATAATTCACTATCTTTCTCAGCTTCTCTAGACTAAACATAGCCTTAGGTGGTCTAATAAATGGTACTCCTTTTCCCTCAGACCCTTGTATTATATCTAACTGCAACCCACCAGAGTTATTGCAATACTCTCATTGCTCCTGTTGGATCTGGTAGATGTAACAGGAAAGTGCAGCTGATTGAAATTCAAAATGAAACTTCAGGGGTTTGAAATCAACAGCTGACTGAATCAGGAATGAATTAGGACTTCAGAACTTTTGGTTTTATTTCCATGAGGAGAAGCTCAGTTGTTATTAGACCAATATTAGATTTAATTAATAATCCAGAAGTCAATTTTCATCCTTATTTTGTTATTACAAATCGTACTGTTGCTTAGCATGTAGTTGTGTCCACAGCATCTGGGGAACATTTTTAAATTTTTAAAAAGGAGAAGAGTTATTTTCATGAAGAAGGAAGTGGGCTTGCTTTGTTTTGATTTTTTATCAGCAAAAATAGGATTTCTCATTTTTACTGGAAACAGCCTATTTTCCATCAGCTTTTGAAAAGTGTTGTGAAAAACATATTTCTAGAAAATTAATGAAGTATTATACAAATTCAGTTTACAAGAAATAGCTCTACAAAAAATGCCTCTGTATTTGGTAATTTTTATGAAAAGTCACTTAGCACAAGTGGACTACTAGAACAAAGAAAGGGAAAGAAAAAGATGTTAAAGTAGCCTGAAAATACAAGATATACACAGATAGGAATTGGGAAGTAAAGTTTTGGCATCTTGTTTTACTCATCTTCTGATAAATACGAAACTATTTTGTGGAGTTTATAAATTCAATTAATCTTTCCACTGACATTGAAACCTGCAGCAAGTCTTCCATTTGATGTGCACACCAGAGATGTGAAGCAGTATAATTATAAGCAGTCATTGAACAGAAGTTTAGTGAGTTCAGGCAAAATGACTGAGCACCAAATGGAGTGGAAAATTCTATTATTGTGTATTTGGTTTTGGGTAAAGGGCTTTTACCTACAGTCAGGTTTAGAGGCTAGGTGTCATCTTTCTATCACTCATCAAATTAATTCATTTTTCAGGGAGATCTTTTCCTTTCTTTACTTCACTCCCTGGGTGCAACCACACTGCAGGAGGTTGCTGCTAGTGATGTGGAACATGTAGCTTTGTTAGAAAATTTCTTTTAAAAACTCTGATGTAGCAGGAACAGAGAAAAAAGCTTTATATAAGTATGTGATCCAAGAACCAGCTTCAGATTTTAAGCCGTAACAGGCCTCCCTTCGCATTTAAACACCTCATTCACATTCAAAGACCTGATCAGAATAAGGAAGAGAAAAGAATGGCTAAAGGTTATAAAAGCACAACTTTATAGTGCAGTTTCTAATTTAATTACTAGGAAAGAAAAAAAGGAATTGCTCCTCTAAACCCAGGCATATTGCTGGTGAGATACGAGGAAAAAGCAGTGGCAGTGTAGACAAGCGTTATCTCTCCTTTCTGTTTCCTCGTGCAAAAGTATAGGTGTCTCCTTTGTTCTGATTGCACAGAAAATATATTAAAATTGAAAGAGAGCCTGAAACAATAGTTCTTAGTTACAAGCTATTCTATTTACTTTGAGAATTGCCAGTATTCACACCTGCCAACCTTCTACAACAACTCTTTTGGAGGTTATTTCCCTTGTCTTGAAGGAGGTTTTCATTTACATTTTACTGTTTTCTCACATTCTAATCCTCTGCAATTTTAAATGCATTTTTATCTTAGAGTTATGACATTCTTGGAAGGCTGGATGTTTAATTTCATAGGGGGTGTTTACGGAGTGGAAAACTTTTGAAAAATGTCCTATACTGGATATTGTCTCTGTTTTCAATCAGTTTAAAATATTAATATTAAGACTGTATGCAGCAGTGATTTTTTTCAGGTGAGCAGTTTTTATTTCAATTTAATTATGTGTGAATCCTTCAAACCCACCCAAACCCAAAACCTAACCACTTATATAACACCATGCACAAAAAACCCTTTTTTCTTTGAAAAAAGGAACATATGTAAATTTGTTTTGTGAGGGTTTTTTCCTTTATTTTTTCCCCTTTTTTTACTATAGTGTAGATTTGAATTTCTAAATTTAGATTCTAATGCATGTTGACAGAGAAGCAAAATTTTCATCAGGTTTTTTTTTTTTTTGATGACTAAGAGTGAGGTAGGTAGATTGCTAAGACAGCTGTTCCCCAACTCATGGCAGTCTCAGCAATGTCTGTGGTTGGTTCTGTCTGGACAATGTCAGCATTATTTTCTGGCTTTCCAGTGATGAGAATAATTTCTGTAGTAATAACACAATAATGTCTTCCATTTTTCACTACTGGCAATGTTAAGCAACAATAAAACTAAGAGATATAAAAGTCATCTGACTCTTACTGAGTAGTGGTAAGGAGTCTCTTGGTTATTGCATTATATGTTTCTTAAATTCATGAACTCCCAGTGCACGAGATTCAGAATTAAAAAGACAATCAGCAGCTCTAGCTTGCACAGTCTGGTTTTGTGTTGAAGACAATTGGAATTTGCCTGTAAGTATTTCAACTAGATTTATTTAAGTATGAAAGAATTAAGTATAAAGACAGAATTCAGTTTCCTCAGAAGATCAAAAGAAAGCTTCAGTAAAGGAAGAAGTAGCTATGCAATAATTACAGAAACACAGTTTTCCTGTTTTGAAAAGGGAATAAATTTCTTAAAATTAAAAAAGTATATGTGGGACCTTCACAAATTAAACAAATCAATTCCAGTGTTTGAGACAAATAAACAAAAATCAAACCAAACCAAACCAAACCAGAAACAACCCTCCCAAAACAGACAGAAACAAAGAAACAAGCAAAACCCAAACCAACCTAACCAACTAACTAAACAAAAATCCCCAGCCTGTTTAGGAGGCAAACATTCCCTATTTTATAGGTTCACCATGTTATTTTCTGTGTGCAACACATTCAGATATCCAATGTATTTAGAGCAATACTAAAATAGAAGAAATTTCCTTCTTCCTTTGCCCACCTCCAGACCTTCCAATACATCATCTTTAGATATAAAAGGTTAGGTTTCAAGCTAGACGTGTTGAAAAGGTCGCACTCCAATTTCCAAACCCAAGAGAGCAGTGAAAGGAATGCTGGCTAGCCAGTTCTTTAGAGTTTGCTTTATAGACATGAGAGAAAGAAAAAAATGGCCAAATTTGGAAACCATTTCTCTTTCAAGAGGTCATACTTATTGGTGACCAACCCTTTACGAGCTCATTAGCCATTTTGATTTTTCAGGTTAGCAGGTATTTTCAACCTGGGTCGTGATTAGAATTAGAATGCTGCTCTAACATCTCTAAAAATGGGCCAGCATCTTCAAACATGAATAGCTAAATTTTTTCATTTTAAACTATATATAGAAACTGACATATAGGGATGCAGTTCTCAGAAGTGCTGAATATCCAAACCTTACTAGTTTAATGGGAGCACTCACATAAGAAGGAAGTGCTCTATGAAGCTAAAATGTAATTTATTTTAACAGCACTCTTCATGCACTGTGGCACAAAATGCTTTTCAAGAAAAGCAAACCTCTTTTCTCAGTCATAACACTATAAATTCAGCATGACTTTGGATTTAAAGATAGCAAAGAGAGTAAATTTCATCCAAAATGTTTAAGAACCATTATAAGGCTTCTTACACATGTAAGGACTCAGATTTATGATAGAAGAATGAGGAGAATGAGGAAATTGTCTTAAACCTGATGTAAGTGCTTGTGTTGTTCAATTTTTCTGTTTTTTTTCTGCCTTACCATTTGGTGGCTGGGATAAGCTGTCATTCCCTGGTGATGTCTGACACTGCTGGTTGTCACTTTGGTATGTTTTATAGGCTAGTACATTTTTGTTGGGACCCTCAGGGCATCCCCAGCAGCCCTCCCTGCCTGCCCAGCCCCCGGGCTCCCCCCAGCCCTGCCCAGGGCCCGGGACCACTGAGCCCCCAGGGCCCCCAGCCCTTGTCCCAGCAGTGCTGCTGCAGGGGGGTCTCCAGCTGCCCCACACTGACCTTGCCCCATCTGGAACTCCCAGGGGATCCCCAGTGGCCCAAGCTCCCAGGATGTGCCCTGACAGCTTGCTGCTCTGTTTCAGTGACAAATATCAATATAGGAGCTTGTAGAGAGTAATTATGACAGCTGGTAGGCAGTACTCAAAGTTTATGTGGTAGCAATGTTATACCTTCGTCTTATATGCAAAGAAAATAAAGTAGAAAAAAAATAGTTGGAAGGTTTTATTCTGTATCTCTTTGAAACAGACATCAGGGGCTTGTATTTTAATAAAATGTACTTTCTTAAATCTCACCTAGGTATGTTTTAAACAGCAAAATATATATTATATATTATCTTTTTACTTCATTGCAATGTAAATGGTGGCATTAATAAATTTTTTGCTGCTTTTAAGGACATTACTTATTTTAAAAGAACAAACTGATTTTCATGGACTAGCACATATGTAGCTGTGCACAGCAATCACTTCCAAACGCTCATTGTCAGATAAAAAAAGGGAAGAGATAAAAGTCATTGGGGAAAAGAATAATTCTTCCCTATTTTAGCCAGAGGGTGGAATCCTTGGGTTTTTTATAACCTGTTTTATTTATCATTTTATTAACAAGTGAATGCATTTTTAAACTTTAATTCCTATAAAATTGAAAGAAAGGATTTAGGGATCAATGTCTAGGAAGTAAATTAGAAGGCTCCAGTTCTGTATGTCTTGGTGAGAGCAATATGTCTTTATGACATGGCTTAACCACAGACAGCCTCTTGCTCACACTCCCCACTCCCCACTCCTTGTCTCAGTGGGGAGAATTGGAAAGAAAAGGTACACCTGGTGGTTTTAGATAAGAACAATTTACTGATTCAAACAAAATATAATCATCATAATAAATAAATGAATAAATACATAAGTAAATAATAGTACCAACAACAACATCAAAAAGAAATAAAAATAATTTTTAAAAATATTTTGACTAGGGACAGAGTATCAAAACCAGAAAAACAAAAAACGTACAATTTCTCACCACCTGCTGACCAATGCCCAGCCCATCCCTGAGCCATGAACAGTCCCCTTCCAGATAACTCTCCCCTGTTCATGGGGGATGACATTCTGTGGTATGGGATATTCTTTTGGGCAGTTTGGGTCAGTTCTCCTGGCTATGCTCCCTCCCAGCTTTTTGTGCAGCTCCTCCCTGGCAGAGCACAAGGCACTGAAAAGCCCTTGATTTAGGGTAACCACTGCTCGGCAACAGCCAAAACATCAGTGTGTTATCAACATTATTTTCATATTAAATCAAACCCACAGCACTGTACCAGCTACTAGGGTGAAAAATGATGTCTGTTCCAGACAAAACCAGGATACTGTGTAATAGCCTTTAGTCTGGATAAAAATTCTGTTCCTTCAAAACTACCTCTGTAAATAATTCAAAGAAAGGCTAGAAATTGTGTTTAGCTGTAGTGATTCTAATTCTGTGTATTGGTTCATAACACTTTGACCTTGGACATGACACATACTTCTACAGCAAAGAACCTGATCAAGCATCTTCAAGTGCTACTTTTGCCACTGACATGATGGTCTGAAAACAATGTGCTCCCAAAGAATGGCAGAGTAATAAAGAAACAGTAAACATTTCAGAAACATAGGAATGTTCTGGCCTGAAATAATCTCAGCATGGTCAAATTCCAATAGGTCAGCCATGACAAATATGCAGTCACACATGACAATGACAATAATATGCATCCTTGTAGTTGTCTGGAATCCCATAGGGATTTACTTCCACTCAGTTTGCTTCAGAATAAATTAATAACAGGTTTTAAACTGTTACACTGTAGGGCTAAAGGCAAATGACAGAAGGCCTTTGAAATCTACCATCAGCATAGCTTCTCTACCTAAAATTCTGACCAGAAGTTGTTCTCTTTTCTTTCTCCCTTTCCTGCTATTTCCTCTGGAAACATGGGAGCTAACAATCAAAGACAGGGGAATTAAAGATATTTCCCACATGCAGCATTTTCAGTTTTCCAGTTTCTTTTGTTGCAATCAGTTCTTGAGTAATACAGACAAAATGTCCAGAATGTTGAGTATTTGTGACCTGCTCTTTCCAGTGACACATTTTTTGTGTAAATCCAATTTTCTACTGGCATCCCTGAGGAGTCATGGGATAATAATGCCATGTACAGCCATTCCCGTCTCATTTGAAACAGCCCTTGGCTGCCCTTCCCAGCATGGCTGGACATCTGACTTAGGCTCTTTCAGAGCATGCTGCCTCTGAAACAGAGTATGGGAGAGGGAGTAGACAGCCTGTTGAAATAATCCACCTACAAGGAATTAAACGCTTGCAACGGGATTGGCCAAGTCAGTTTAAAAGCATTATCTAACAGGAGAGAGCAGAACAATTAGGAAAGTAACTACATTACACCCCAAATCATTTCACACATATGCAACTGCAGCAAGATCAAACTGGTTTTTGGCAACATGGCCTACCTACAACTTCCAGGCATACTTCTACCACTTCTCAGGGACTAACAAAAGTGACAGAAAAGCAAGGAAATTATTTGAGTTTTTGGGCAACAGCTTTGCTTTGACCACTGATACCCGAGAGCTGTTGACCAGAAGGGAAGAGACACAGCAACAGAACGCTGCTGCGTAAAGGACACATTTCCTTCGGGCTCCTCTGCTGGGAAGCAGGAAAGCAGCTCCCCTGCAGTGACTGCAGAGAAAAGGAGGATCCCCGGTGTCCCGGGCGGTGGCTGAGCGGTGTCGCGGGGCCGGGCAGAGCGGGCAGAGCCCCGCAGCGCCCCGGCAGCCCCGGGCCGGGCCCGGCTCCTGCTGCGGGCCCGGGCCGCGTCCAGCGCCCCGCGCCTCTGCTGCTGCCGCCAGAGGGCCCGAGGAGCCGAGCTCCGGTGGCTGCACAGCCACACAGCTCCCCTTCTCCTACGGAGGGAACAGAGCCACTGAACTGCGCTCTGCCACCGCTGCACTCCCTCACCAGGCTGCTGATTGGGAAGGAAGAGCCTGCAGGTTTCCTTTCGAAGGGAGGGAATTGTGTATTTCTGAGTCTTTCTGTTTGCACATTTCATGTTCTGGTACCCCCGATGATGTGTACAGGAAACAGACACAGCTCTGTCCCCTAGCAGTGGGAATGCATGCTTCCAGAAGGAAAAGGTCGCATTATGCACCTGTCAATGATTTTTTGTCTGCTGCCTTGTGGAAGCAAGCCAGAGGAAATGTGGCCTTAGAGACCAATGTTAGCTTCCTCTTCTATCTGCTGCATGACTACTGCCTTTATCATGACACAGATGATATCCACAGCTTGGGTATTCAGAAACTTTACAAGAAACTGGGGCCCATCATTTTGGTGACTACTTAGCTGAACTGACAAGTAAGTTCCACTTTGATGAACATATCACCCCATTAATTTTTTCAAGATTCAAAACATGCAGCTTCTCACAGCCAGGGAAACCACTTCCTTAAATTTAAGGGCATCATTCAAAATGCATCTAACAGAGAAAAGTAAATTCTGAGGTGTGAAGGAGCTTCACGTTGGTTTCTGTGATAAATCCATATGGTGCCGTCCTTAAAATTGTTCTTGTAGCAGAGGAGGATGACAGGAACCACGCCCCTTCTGAAGATGCAGAGGGTGTTCTATAGGAAATAGGTAATAAATGAAAAATTCAACAGCAGCCTTTACAGTTTTTCTGGCCTGTTTCTGATGACCAAGAAGTTCTAGCAACACTATTTTATCACTATTCTTGCAGGGTTACCTAGCCATCATGGGGAAAAGGGTTTTTTAAAAATTTTCCCTGGAGAATGGGTGCCAGTTACTTTCTTTAACACCTGAAAATATTACATGTGTTATAGTTTCTTACAATTAATAGATTAGAAAGTTTTCTGTAAATGTCTTTTTGTCAAGTTTGTGGGGAACTTAACTAAAGTCCTAACAGTAAATCTTTTATTTCCCAAAATAAGCTAAATATGATTGTAATGAATGATTAATTGATTCTTCTTGTGAAGTGTCAAAACTGAGAAAGATTTTTCTAAACATATGTATCACAGGCATCTTAGTGTCCTTTTTAGAATTCAAAATTATTTTTTCATGGTGGAAAGAGTTGCAGCATCAATCTCAACACAAAGTACCTAGTGTTCTTTATAACCCCTGAGAGATGTTCCAAAACTTACCTCCAGACAGATGTGTCATGGGAAGACACGCTCTTCTTAGAAGTGTCTGAAGATGTTAGTTTGTCACCATCTGGGTCACTGTTTGTTGTTTTAAACATTTATGACCAGAGGTTCTAGGCTGAGAACAGGACATTCTGACCTGCAAAAGCAGTTTTCCATATTCATATTGGGAAAACCAGCACTCAGAAATAAAAACAGATGGTTTTATCTGAAATACTTGCATTGATATCAAGGCAGAAACAGGAGTATGAAATCTCAATGTCTGAACAGCTTTTGCCTCTCCTGGAGCTGTTGATCTCTTCCCCACAGACAGAGGAAAGCTATGCTTTGATCTGTTTTTGATGACCTGATAAAAGACATTTCTGAATTTCCCTGAATACCTTGAAAGAAAATGTCCTCTTAATGTCTCGCCAGATACATGTGCTGAAAAGCTGTCACAAATTCATTAAAAACCTGGAGACTAAAAGGACGTTTTTCAAAAGAAAAAATTTGTTAGTGAAACAAGCTGGAGGATTTATTATCGTCTAAGTTTTGAACTTGCTCATTTCCAGGTTTTTCTGTTAAGTAGTGATAGAACACATGAAAAAAAAATTACCTGGTATCTGCAAACCAGCAGGAGCAGGTAGGGATACCACCCTACCTGGTGAAGACACTAGGGATTTTTCACTATTTGGATGTAGAAATAAGGGACAGTTCCCAAAAACTAGGCTTAACAGGATGTAAAAGAGCTAAGCTGTACAGCAGAGCCCTTCAGCAAACCTTGACATGTGGAACAGAATTATCAGGAAAAGTGAGATGAAGTTTCATTCTACTGGGACAACTAAACAGAAGTCTTGACCATGAGAAGAAACATGAGTAACCTGATCACATTGCTCAGGAAGTATTGGGCAATGTGCAGGAAGAATGCATAGGTGTGCCTAGATAAGCCTGGGCAACACAAGTGTGTTCCTTCTTGAGACAGCCAAGAGAAATTCCGTATTTAGCAAAGGAGTCCAGTAACACAACTACACCAAATATTTGTTTGTTCTTTCCATGTCACTGTGAGTTTCTTGAAATTTTTTGGTGAAGTATCCCTCTCAGGGCTCACTTTCTAGTTCCTAGGGGTAAAAAATTCCCTTCCTGTATTTGACTGTAACCTGTTATGTGGTACATCTGTATCTGATGCCCTTTCACCTGTTTCACATACCACAAATATTTCTTTCATAAACTGTTTTTTGTAATTTCTTTATTGAACTGATTGATACCAAGTCTCACTTTTGTTCTAGTTATCTTCTTGTGCTCTGTCTTTCGAAGATGGATAATTTCTTGAATTTTAAACCAAACCTCACCAGGATTGAAGGATTCACTTCCATAAGTCTGTATCTGACAGTGCTGTGGATGTTGTGGTTAGAAATGTATCCATGTAACAAAAGGTGTTACATGTAAAATATATCCACATCTTAGGCTTTACTGTCTTGTTAAAAGACTTGAGATGGAATTTTTTTACTGTATTAATAGTAGAAAAACAGGGTGAATATTATTCTGCTTTAATATCTTCTTTTAGTTCTGCTTTACAAATTATTTTTCACAGTCTTTCCTTTCTAAGACATATGTCTCTACTAAAGCTGTTTTTAAAAGCTATGGCTTTTTCTGAATCCATCTTGCCCGTTAAAAGTACAGTCCAGGAATGCATGGATAAAATGTCTGTCAGAATTATGATGTATGCAATGCTGTCATTCAGTTTGGAAAAACAATGTTTATGCACCGAATGCACCTGCCTTTGAGCACGCAGATCACAATCACTGTATTACTCTCAAAGTTCTTTTTCAGTGAATTGTGCAAACTGTAAGCATTCTGGTTTGCAAGCCATGGTGCCACTTGGCTTCTGCTGATATCAACTGTTCAACTTCTTAGATGCTTGAAAAACTGGAATTACACCAATAAAGCTTTCCCCAGGAACATAGGAAATGCCTTTTAATAGATATTCTGGCAGGCACATCTAGTAACACACTGCTAAAACATGCATGTAAAAACTTCAAACAGAGGTGAAGAAACAGCTGTTGAAGAGGCTTTATTAATCAGAGACCAGAAGAGGTGATGTTATGTTTGATATTTTAGGCCTTTTTTCTTTCGTGCTTTCAAATGTTGCTGTCCTTCCTTTGATAGTCAGGCCATCTTTATAAAATGGGGGTTGGCCACAAGCACATGTTCCTGCCCCTTTTTTTTTTTTTTCCCGGGCTTTTAATTTCTGTAGGAAATGTGACCTTTCTATTGAAACAGAGGAAAATCTCAGGGACCAGGAGGTACCACCAGCTCTGGCTGCTCCTGGTCAGCCACCCTGTGACTCTTCCAACTCTGCCCAAGGCCAGGACCCCATGTCAGCCCCCTGGGCCCATCAGCTCCTGTCCCACTGACACCGCAGCAGAGCCGGTCTCCTCTTCCTCACAGCCCTGCCCCCACCAGAGGGGTCTGTGTCAACCCAAAGGAAACCTGCAGGCTCTTCCTTCCCAGTCAGCAGCCTGGTTAGGGAGTGCAGCGGTGGCAGAGCGCAGTTCAGTGGCTCTGTTCCCTCCGTAGGGAAAGGGGAGCTGTGTGGCTGTGCAGCCACCGGAGCTCGGCTCCTCGGGCCCTCTGGCGGCAGCAGCAGAGGCGCGGGGCGCTGGACGCGGCCCGGGCCCGCAGCAGGAGCCGGGCCCGGCCCGGGGCTGCCGGGGCTCTGCGGGGCTCTGCCCGCTCTGCCCGGCCCCGCGACACCGCTCAGCCACCGCCCGGGACACCGGGGATCCTCCTTTTCTCTGCAGTCACTGCAGGGGAGCTGCTTTCCTGCTTCCCAGCAGAGGAGCCCGAAGGAAATGTGTCCTTTACGCAGCAGCGTTCTGTTGCTGTGTCTCTTCCCTTCTGGTCAACAGCTCTCGGGTATCAGTGGTCAAAGCAAAGCTGTTGCCCAAAAACTCAAATAATTTCCTTGCCTATCTCTTGTGTTAGTCCCCGAGAAGTGGTAGAAGTATGCCTGGAAGTTGTAGGTAGGCCATGTTGCCAAAATCCGGTTTGCTCTTACTGCAGTTTTACTTGCACGTGAGTGACGTGATTTAGGAATTGTTTTCATGTAAAATTGTGTCACTGGAAAGAAAAGGTCAGGAAATTCTCAGGTTTTTGATGTTTTTTTCCATGTCACTCTAAAACTGATTAGGACAAAAGAACCTGGAAAGCTGAAAATGCTGCACATGGGAAAAAGCCTCCTTTTATTCCCCTGTCATTGTTTGTTAGCTCCCATCTTCCCAGAAGAAATACCAGGTCAGAGCTTTAGGCAGTAAAATAACTATGCCCAAAATGAATTTTAAAGGCCTTCTACCATTTCCTCTTCAGTCTGTGGTGAAAAGCCTATTTTTTAATCTAGTTTTTCATGTATTCAAATGAGAACAGCATAAAATCTTACCCTTGAATATATTAACCATCTATACACACATATTTGCTTGCAGTTTGGATGCCACTTCCAGAGGAACCTTCTCTCACTGATTTTTTTTTACAGAGCTTTTGATCTATGTTGTTCTGCTGATAGCTAAGGCTCACATTATAAATGTACCTTCCACGCTCATAACATGGATTTCAAGGAAAATGGGATTACCTGTTAAAGACAGTTACCAATAGCAGAAATAAACATGTACTGAACTGCTCTGCAGAGATTTTGATACTCTAAGGTGAGCATGGCTACATGAGATTATGTACAATATCCATACTTTCATTGTTTCAGTAAAATAAAATGCTGAGTTTCTTTTTCTGTAGTACCACATGGTTTTAATCTATGCTTTAATTCTGGTTACTCATCGTTCTTTTAGTGTATTTATATCACTAGAAAATTTTTCTGGAAGGAAGTTGTGTGCTTCTCACAACCAGGGTTGGGATCTAATCTCTGTGGGATTCAAGACAACAGTTAGGATACATGCCTCTGTTTTTACCTCTGCTATAACATGTGAGGCCATATGTTCATAATGACTGGTATATAGAAATGTTTCCATATTAAGAATAAGACGTTGGTCAGTACATGACATTATTCATATTAATCTGCAAATTTGCCATAGAGATGTATTGGAAGAATATTGGTGCATTAAGTAGTAATTTATGCAGTTGTCATACGGATGAGATATAAGTCTCAGACTTAAATCTTTTGCTCTTCTTCATGTCAGTGATGCTAAAAACAATGTTGTACTAATGATGGTACAATATAAATATAGCTCTTCATTAACAGAAGTCTGATAATTAATAAATTACATTTTATGTCCTGGAGCCTTTTGCTATTAATCATGATTTGTTTGGGGATATAAGCAAAACATGGTTAATGATAGTAAGCAGACAGTGATTATGAAATTAAATGTAGCCTTTTTTTTTTTTTTCCTGAATCCTATTAAGATAGTTTCCTAGTCAGAAGCCTATAGTTATTTTCTGCTGAAGCCTCGAACTTACTAAGCACAGTTTTTTGAGTTGGGTGGGAATTAGCAGGTTTCTGACCACTCCAGAAAATAGGACTGAAGGACTGGCAGTGCCATAACAGTCTCACCCTCTCATTGCAAAGTTTTATCTTGCTTTTCTTTGTAAGAAAGATTGGTTAACAGCCCTTATTCACTCAGGACAAAGAGATACAGCTGTGCTTAGAATATATCTTGGAAGACAGAGGGCAAAATACAAGACACAGGATTTAAGTCCTTTCTGCCACTACCTCCATTTTCATGTTGTGATATTCGATACAGAAGATAGTCTAAAATGTGTTACTGAAAAAAGACAACAAAACCAGAAACTGTTCAGGCAACCTCAGACAAATTTCAAAATCTGTCTCTGCATTACAAAATCTGCCGTGAATTGTGCAATTGAACTTCCTGTATTTAGGGAAACTCCAGGGGCTGGCGCAGCCCTCTTGAAAAGAATGAACCTCATCCTGAGAAAATCACCTTCTGCATCATGTTCTCTCTCCTCTTCTACCAGACAGAAAGATTACTCCCACACTCAATAGTCACATTATTTGAATTTAGAAGGCTCCCTTCTTATATAAACCAAGAATTTAACTTGAAGTAAAAAGCTGTAACAGACCTCTGGTCCCATCTCCTTCTGCTTTTGAAAAGACTGCCTGGATAGGCTCTGGGTCTGGTTGATAATTGCTTGTCTTCACTGTTGGCAGATGGTGCTACCAGCTCCTGTTCCTGCCAGCCCTGTTGATGCCCTGAGGGACTGCACTGTGGCCAGGGAGGCTCTGTCCCTGCCTCATTCCCCACCTTGGAGTACCCCTGTTCTTGCAGGTCCCTGGCAGGAATATCCTGCCTGTCCATTTCTGCATCTGTAGGAGCAGTTTCTGCTGACCTGACTGCATTTTACACACCCACAGTTTGTTCCTCTCTGCCATGAAAATCACTTGAAAAATGTGAAAGAGACTAAGTCCAGCAGGAGATGCCTGAGGGAATTTCTAAAACTGGTTGAAATTCACACCTAGAGAGCTCCCGTAGCAATTAGACCAATAATTTGTGGTTCAGGCAGGGAGGAGCTAAATCAGCCACCTTGGCTAAACTCAATCTCTTGTCTCTTATCAACACATCGTCTGTCAGCTGGGGACAGTTGGGGTTTTCCTGGTGTGCCCAGGGAATTGACCACTTTAGTGCCCTGGTGTGCGTAGGGCCCAACAATGCTGTGGTGCTCACCTGCACCACAACCTAACTACAGAACAAGCATAATGTTATGCTTATATCTCACTAATTCTACTCTTGTTGCCAAGTAATTTGCACGAGATTGTCAGAATCCTTCAGATGGTAAAAGTGTCAAACTTAAGTAAAGTATCCACAGGTTTTTACACCTTTCCACAATTCTTTTTTAGCAACAGTATTATCTTAATATTTCTGAACAAAGCTCAAGACTAGAATATACTTATTTCTGATAATGTTAAGCAGTTCAAGTCAAATAAATAGTTGTTATTATTATAGCCTATAAGGACTGACTTTATTTTCTTTTAAAAATTGTTTACTTTCAAAAAAGGAGGAAAGCTTTTAAGAGCTGAATGAAAAGCAAGTTGGTTTTGGTTTTTGTTTTTTTTTGTTTTTTTTTGTTTTTTAATATATAAATTAATATGTATTTTTATCAAGAGTGTCAACAGTATCTTAAAGAGGAGACACTTTACCTAACATAGACAACAAACCCATGTTTCAACTCTAATAACAACAGGCGAGGTCCTTGTGTCTCATTGGATTAGGCTAGTGTAACAGCTGAAGGATAGGGTAGCACATATAGCTTAAAGACACATTTCATCTGATTTTAGGGGCAAACTGGGCCCAGCTCCCTGTGTATATACAGAGTAGTCAATATATCTGGAGAACAACTTGTATTTATGGTATCTGCAGAAGATCATGCATCATGCAAGGGGATTCAGACATGTACAAGTCCTTTAACATACCCCTTGATCTCAGAAATGGTGTAAACTGTGAGCTAATAAATGCATTCAGTTCTAGTATCTGAATGGCTACTGATAGCTACTGATGCACTGAAGACATTCTTGGTAACATGTTGAAATTATGAATTTTACATACCAGAGTCTGAATGAGACCTGTGAAACAGGTCAGCTGTGGAAGCAGAGTCTCTTTCTTGAAGATTATAATTTTAGATGGATTCTCTGGTGGTTCTAAACTCTTCCTCCCTCTTCTCCATCTTTGCAGTTGGTGAATGGACCATGGCTATTTGAAATGTAGTGAGGAGAGAGCATCCATGTAAAATTAATCTCTGCCAGCTGCTTTTGCTTCTTGAAACTGTTCAGAGGACATTACAAGTATAAATGCCTTTTATATGAATACAAATATACATATATTATGTATAAATAGATTCACAGTATGTTGTTCCAGGCATCTATATATGAACTGGTCATTTTATGGTCCCTTTAACATCAACAAAGAGGAAAAAAAAAATGCAACATACAGATTCCTACCTAGCTATTTAATTTTAAATATCTTCCTTAAGATTGTCAATCATGCTGTAAACCTTAATATTCACACTCTTGAGCAGTTTATTATTTGACACTGAGTGTAAGTGAGACTAGAAAGACTAATGTAAGTGTGGACATATATCATAGAATCAAAGAATCATTAATATTGGAAAAGACCTTTAAGATTATCAAAGTCAACTGTCCAACCTAGCACCACCATCATACTTGCCTTCAAATGCTTTTTTAGGTGTCATATCCACACCTGTTTTGAATACTTCCGGTGATGGTGACTCCTTCATTTCCCTGGGAAATCTGTTCCAGTGCTTTACAAATCTTTCTGTGAAGAATTTTTTCCCGTTCTAAGCCTCCCCTGGTGCAATTTAGGGCCATTTTCTCTCATCCTGTCACTTGTTACTTGGCAGAAGAGACCAACACTCCCCTCAGTATAACCCCATTATAGAGAGCTACATGTGATTTCACATTCCATATCACTTTCTCAGGAGGACTGTGAACTGAACTTTGTACACAAACACAGAGACTTATATTTTGTAAGCAGTTTTGTAGCAGAAACATGACAGTTGTTTTTTGGTTTGGTTTTGTTTGTGGGATGGGTTTTTCTTTGTTTGTTTGTTTTGGTTTTGTTTTGAGAGGATGATCTTGGAAGTACGTCTAATTCTTCGCAAGAACATCTTGGATTTGGTGAAAATGAAACATGTGGTGTTGAATGTGTCCCAACATGAAGCTAAAACATTAAGAAGCTGTGTCTGTAACTTATGGTGAGATTGCAACTATTTCTAAGTGCCACCCAAATGCCTTTGGCATAATCATAAGACCTTCTCTAAACAGCAGGGCAAATTTTTAGGTATGGACTAGTGCAATATAATTTAAAATCCACAAATCTGTTTTATCTCCATAACTTTGACAAAAATATTATTAGAGAGCTAGGGGAATCTTTGCTTCCCACACTTTGCCCTTTTTATATCTGTGTATTTCAGTGTGTGTATATTTATGTCAATAGATTGAAAATTTTGGTCTTATACAAGCTGCTGGCAGTTTTGTTACTGAAATGTCATTCACTTCATGTGACAACTATTTCATCCTTTGCAAAAGAGAGCACTGGGACCATTTTTCATAAGTTTTCCTCCTTACCTCCTCCCTCTGCTTTCTAATCTGCTCTTACTCTACTCTAATTCAATCTTTCTGATGGTTTTAGGATTATAGATAAGTCAGAAGATGGAAGAGTCATTCTTCTGTGGCCTTGTTTTGATCAATTTGTATAAGAGATTTTGTATGGTTTTTGTTTTATATCTAGATTTTCGTATATTTTATTTCTATTAAGAAGTTACAGAACAAAACTATATATATGGGAACAGAACTATAAATAAAGATAAATTGCTTTCCACAGTTTCTTATTTACTTTAATCAGCTCAATGTTTTTCTAATATACCCTGCTGAAAAGGGATAGGGTACAAATATAAATTTTGTTAATAAGTGAGAAAAACCTGTCTTTAGCAATGCCTTTGGGAAAGCCTATCTTAGAAGAAATGGACATTAAATGTGGAAAATGTTTTTAAATAAATAAAACTAAATTGTTTTAAAATTGGATAACTTCTTCATAAAAGAATCCTGCTGTGATACTTTGACATACTACACTCACAAAATAGCCACCTATTTAGATGCTGTTTAAAGCATGAAGTTTATACTCTTAAAGCTGTGTTGACAGGGATGAAGCAACAGTGGGAGAGGGAGTTCACCAGGGGATCTCTCTAAGGAGATGTCAAGTGGGGATGAGTGTGCTACAGCTTTGCTGCTTGTCACCTGATTTCTGCCAACAAGAAAGACTTTTTAAGTGAGGGGAAGCCAGTGATGGATGAATGAGCTTAATAGGTGAGAAGGTGAAGTGGACATGCGTGTCTTTCTATGGCTTTGTGTATTGAAAATAGCAACTGGAAATTGCATGTGGGGTGGTAGGGTCTCAAAACATCATACAAGCTTTTCTTAAATGAAACTGCTCCAGGTTTACATCTGCTTCACTATAAATATCTGTGTTATCTCATATGGTGTACTAGTTTGAAAACAAACCAGTGGGAGACTGCAAGACAGAATTATAATTTAACAGGAAAATTAAAATAAATGGAACAGTACAAGAACACTGACACAGTCAGGATACAACCTGAGACCCTGTTAGTCAGGGTGGTGGTAGCAGTCCAGATGAAGCAGTCCTGTTAAAATGGTGATCCTGTAGAAGGGTCTGGTCTTCACCTGAAGGTTCAGTGGTGATTACATAGCTCTTGTCCTCCGGTAGTCCAATAGGTAAGGGCTGTTTGTGCTGTTCCAAACCCCAGGTTATATCCAGGTGGGAATGGTTGGCTCCTCCCCCTGGGTGGGGCACCTCACAATGGGCTGCTGTAATTCTATGAGCCATGGGGAGGGTCCTTGATTGTCCATTAACAGAGGTAGCTCCTGGAGGGAGTTACCAGGGATGAGTTCATGGTAGGAGATAACGAGCACTGCCCCACCTGCTTTAACAGCTTGTGAAGGTGATAATAAAATACATGCTGTTGGTTACATCTTACATTGTAACCTAGGATTTATGTAAATGTTCATTAGTAGATAATGTCTAATATGGCAATCCAAAACATACCTCCTTTGTTACCTTTTGGGTATCCCAACTAGAACTTAACAGATTTCCCTTACCACCAGAACTAATAACTGGTTGAGTTACTGCTTATATACAATATACGATTTGCAATAGCTGTGCAATGCTCACTCTGGTTTTCAGTCTAGAAAGGAAATGCAGAGGACCTTATGGCTCATTTACTTTGTTGGAAAATCCAGAGAAATAAAGAAAAACAATCCACAATTATTGTAAACCTTTCTGGTTTTTTATTTTAAATTAAGGAATTGTGTGTTTGAACGCAAATTAATATTATTCAAGGCATTGTAATTCAATATTGTTAATTTTCTGTAAGTGAATTTAAGGAAAAAAAGGAAAATCATGTTCAGACACAGGGTTTAATGACTTAATATCCAAAACAGGTATCTGTTCTAGAATAGCCTGCTCCAGTGCCATTAGAATAGAACAGGTCTGTAACAGGCCATTTCTTATCAACAAGTCAGAAAACTTCTTTCTTCAGTAAAATTTTGATGCTTCATATTGTTGTCTTGTACACTCCTCAAATTTTAGCATGCAAGGGCTATCACATCAGACTTATGCAAACAATGAGTTACTTTGCATGACCAAGAAGATGCCTTTTCGTTTTTTTTAATAGAGACAATCGTTTTACTACTTATTATTTCTGAACTTTAACCATGCGTCCTAGAGTCCTCATAAAATCCTGTAATTGCATGCTCTGCTTGACAGATAATGTTAACCCAGATCCTTCCTCCTCATGTCAAAAATACTGGAGGGGAATGGCAGAGCAGTGAAAATACAGCTCTATCAGGAGGAAAGCAGCACACCATTATTAATTTCTTTTCAGTCCCAAACCATTGGCTTCCATCCCTTGCAAAGATCAGCACACATCTAGGAATTATATAAGAAGCTTTTGCAAAGTACAGGAAGGGATACAAACTCCATTTTAGCATCAAGGATGTATTCTGATGGATATGCAGGTAATAAACAATTCTCCAGGTTTGTTGCTTCCCTTACTCTCCCCAGTTTCCTTATTTCTGCCTAGATTCTAGAGATTTTTCTCTCAGTATCCTCCTATTTTCATTCCTGATTTTGGGGACAAGGTGTTAATACTTACTATTATATACTTATCTTCAGTTTTGTAGAAGGGATATTTTAGATTTGGTTAAAAGGCTCATAATTTTTTAAGTAATGTAACTTCACATAAATTGGTGACAGACTGAGTCCCTACCCGGAATTCATCATCACAGCAGAGTGCTAATTATGCAAAATATAAAGGATATGAATGAAAGTAGGACTAAAGGCCAGAATTTTCAGTCATTTTGTATAGTTCAGCAATTTCCAATCCTTGTTTTAACTTAGACAACTGAGAGCTCAGAATAATTTTGGCTGTTATGACCAAAGTCTTCAAACATGCAAATAGACTATGCTGTTTATTTTCTTTGCCTTGGTATTTCAAACATCTGGTCCTTCTGTATTTTATATTTGATTTTTTTTTTTTTTTTTTTTCTGAGATTTGCATGAAATTCTTTTTATGTGGGAACATGTTTTAAATAAACATTTGCAACTATATAAGACAGAAAGGAACATAGGTGGATGGACAGATGAATGAATGGATGGATGGATAGGTAGATAGATATCTTAGAGAGCCCTATCTGTTTTAATTAAAAATGTTTTCAATGACTGTGTGTTGTGTTTATGGGGCAAGGTTTTGCTAGCAGGAGGGCTGCAGGGGTGACTTCTTAGAGAAGTCATACTGAGCCAATTTCAGCTGGCTTCAAGATGGGCCCACCACTGGCCAAAGCTGAGTAAAACAGTGATAGTGGTAGTACCTCTGCAATATCCTGTTTAAGAAAGAGTGAAAACAAGCAGCTGGCACAGAGGAACGAAAATATGAGCAAAACAGCCCTACAGACACAAAGACTGGTGAAGAAGTAGAGGATGGGGGTGCTGCAGGCACTGGAATAAAGATTTTCCTGAAGTCCGTGGAGATGACTGTGGGGATGCTGGTGTCCCCAGCAGATGGTGAAGCAGATATCCACATGCAGGCAGTGGATGTGTCCTGAAGGAATGTGGAGCCATGGAAAGCCAACGCCGGAGCAGGCTCCTGACAGGACCTGGAGCCTATGGAGAGCAGCTGGACTAGATTTCCTGGCAGGACCTGTTACTCCTGTACCTAAAGGACTGAGCCCTGTAGAAAGGAACCATAATGTAGCATTTCTTGAAGAAATGCCTGTGTGGATGACCTCATTGGAGTAGTTTGTGAAGAACCATATCCTGTGGGTGGGACGTCCTGTGGGAGCAGGGGAGCAGCGTGAAGAGAAAGGAGTGGCAGAGGCAAAGTGTTATTAATGGAGTGAATTCCCCATTTCCTGTCCCCCTGAGCTGCTTGGGGAGGAGGACGTAGAACAGGTAGGAGTGAATTCACCCTAGGAGGGAGAGAAGGCTAGGGGGAAGGTTGGGGTTTTTCTTTTGTTTTGTTCTTCTTTCTCCCAATTCTACTCAGTTATTTATTAGCAACAAATTAAATTATTTTCCCCAAGTCAAGACTGTTTTGCTAATGTACATAATGTCCCTGTATTTGTCTTGACCCATGAGCTTTTTGTTGTGTTTTCTCCTCCTTGTGAATGGAGGAGGACTGCTGGAGAGACTACTGGGCATGTGGTGGCCAGCCAAGGTAACCCAGCACAAGTTGTTAGATATCCCAAAGAAGGACTTCTTATAAAATGAAAAATTGGAGTCTGTCTACATAATTAGATATTGAAATTTATTAAACATTCAAAATTAGGGCACCATTTATGGGCCACTGTTTTAATCAGATATAAGCAACTTTATTGTTAGAGATGTTATGATGGAAAATGTGCAACTGTATTCAGATTTTTTTTTTTATGATGAGTGGAATTGCCAAAATGGACTGAGTAATCTGCTTGTGGCTACAATGCTAATTTCATTGTCATTTCTTGAGTCATCTCTTAAAGTATGAGACTGCATGACCTGTGTATTCTGTGATGAATGTTAAGAATTGTTGAACATCTAACCTGAAGTGAAGAGCAGAGTTTACCCTGTTGGTCCTGAAGTCAGGTCAGGTTTAAGCCCTGTAGTTCCTCCCTGTGACTGGGGGAGTCACGGGGACACCGTGTACAGGGGTCTGTGACGAGTTTTATACCAAGCAGCAGCTCCTCATTTAAATAGAGCCACATGGAGCACCAGGCACTAAGTGCATTATCTTACTCAAGGTATTGTCATGCTTATGGTTTTCTAAGAGGATTAGTTTCTTGAGAGAACATGGGTGGATTTTTTTGTTTTCACCATAATTTTCGAACTTGCTTATGTTTTCTCTGTGTTAACAGGTTTCAGCCCATGAAGATGACAACGTGCATTCCATCTATCACATGCAAGCTCAACTTCAGTTATACATATATACATTATCTAATTATCTATTACATAAAATTATATATAGGTTGTAGCATAAATGTATGCATCTGTAGCGAAGTCATCATACTGATCCTAACTAAGAGACCACTGTACCCCAAGGACTTAGTGATCCACATGAAAGTCGACATGAGTGTTACCAAGCCTGTGCTGTGCTTATATTGTACTTCACTGTGCTTTAAATGTGTTATCTTGTAAGGACAAATTCCAGTGACTGAAATGGGAGAATCTTCTATGGATGGGGTCTGCCCGGTGTGCTGTACATGGATTGGAGATCCATGAGAAGCAAAACCACCTGGAGTTCCACAGAGATGTAAGATTAGCCACACCATTTATGTCCTTGTGGTGCAAGCTCTAATAAATTGGATTTTAAATTATACCTTACAGAGTCTGAGTTTCTTTCTTACTGAGATCATAACAGAGCAGCACCTCCTAGAACAAAACAGAGCTAAGTTTGGGATTAGTGTCTCAAGTCAGAATGCATCCTGGAATGTTGTTCAAAAGGTAATGCTGAACCCAGTAGACTGTCCTTGATAATTCATGGTTGCAGTAGTTACAGATGCTAAATACAATTCTCAGGACACAGAGGTGTTTTTTTCTTGAGTGACTGTATATGTATGTGCCTTTTAATTGACATGGCAATCCACCCAGTTTCTGAGTGTATTTTTCCTTTTTCATGGTTTTTGTGCACTGGGAAACCATTTGGCCCTAAGAAAATGCAGTAGCCAAGTTGCAGCTGCTTGAAGCATTTCCCCATTAAATGCAATGGCACTACAGTGGAAGTGCCAAGGGCCATTATGCACTGACAGCATAGTCAAGAAAAGTAGCCATCTGCAGAAAACATGCAGCAAGGTAGAAACAGAGCAATGAAATAACCATGAAAGCAGTCGGAGCCTCAGGACAAGAAAAACAAGTGATTTGCTGCAATGCTTAACAACAAAAGGAGAGATACGAACAGTTATTTGGGCTTTCAGAGTTACAAGTGTAGTATGAGTGAGCAATATTGCCTTTGGCACAGATCCCTGCTCCCACTGTAGTGTTCTCTTCCTTTCCGGACAGCCAGGTCCTCGCATGTGCAATCACAGCCGCATCATGAGAAATAAGAACTGAACCACAAAGGGCTGCTTCTGTAGCAATCCTCCATGCTTCAGCTCTTAGTGTAATAACAAACCCCCCTAAAAGGAGTTAAATCAGAAAAAAATAAAAGCACGGTATAAAGCCAAAACATCAAGTTTTATCTTTAAAGCAATGCTGAGTAGAAGCAGTTGCTAAAATTTAAGAGGCATTATTAATGTTCCAGTTCCTGCTTTACATAGCACATTAGTAGCAGCTGTGTGGAGGTCAGGACAGTAGCTAAATCTGAAATGTTGCTCTTCACTACAGCATCAGTTGGACAAAGAAGCAGATTTTGGTTTTGGATGTGCATTTTCTAGTGTATTCAACCTCTGTCTGGCATTATATTGTTGATTTGTGATATGAAAGTGTCATACATGGTCAAGCACAGGGCTGCTGAAGGGAGAAAACTGGATAAATAGTAGAGTACAGCTAAAGAGGAAAAATAGCAGTTTATATCTTTTTAAGTCTTTTCTGAGAGTAATAATGCTGGTGCAAGGAATGGAAACTGCATGAATAAATGTTTACTAAAACAGAGGCTAAATTTTGCTCAGTCCTGCTTAGAGCAAAACTTGATTTTTTTCCTTGACTACAGCATAGTGAATTAATAGAATTTTAGCAGATGAATCATATTTTTCTACCGGTTTGAATTTCCTATTAATTTAATTACCACCACTTGAGTCACACAGTAGACTTCTCTAGCATCAGTGAGCGTTGTCTTCCATTGGTCCCAAACATGTTATTGTGTGCACAAAGGGTGAAGTGCCACACAATGGCTCAATTAAAAAAAAAAAAAAAAAAGCATCATTCTTATCTCTCTCAGCTTTTCTTCAATAGCGTTTTGAAATATAGACCTTGAATTCATCAAATGCTCAGCAAGTTGATTAAAAGGTGCAACTAATTTTCCTGATTAGCTGAAGATTTATTTTGAACAGTATATTTTGCACGATTTAGAATCACAGTGGCTCATTATTAGTCCTTCGTATTGTCACCAGATCTTCTGTTTCCACTTCTCTCACTTAATCTACCTGTTATCACTCCTCTTAAACACTGCTCTTTCTCTGTGGTTTCCATCTTGGTAAGCTTCTATTTGAGATTCTTTTTCCAAGCTCCACCTCAGTCACCCATACCTGTGCAACAAACATCAATGGTGTCTGGTGCATACTCAGATCATTATAATTACATCAACTTCTTATTTAATTCTCCCCGGCTTTCCATCATGATTTTTTCTCTTTTTCTTCTACTCTTTCAGAAAAAAAAAAAAAGAAAAACATCAATAAGAAACAATTAATCCCAAACATCTTTTAAAAATGTGCAAATGAAAGACTACATATTAACTGATACTCAGATGTCTACCCATAAAAGTGAACTGTAGGGAGACAAAAATAAAACTCCTTCAGAAATGCATGTCTTTATCAATGCATTACTGCAACAGCAGGGGACAAAAATGAACTTGTCAGTAAGTAGCAAGCTCTGGTGCAAAATATTTCTATGAGTAAAGTTCAAGGTTACGAAATACTATAAAGAAAAAAGTATAGGCATTGACTAGGATTTTGCCATCTTTTCTGAGTATTATTGTGTGCTTTGTTTCAGTGGCCAATGAGAGCAGTTGACTAGTTGAGTCTGAAGTAAGGAATTGAAATGCAAACTAATATAAATATAAAGTATCAGGGTTTTCAGAAGAACTTGAAAAAGCAGTTGGAACATGGGGTTTGTGTTTGGAGAAAAGGATGAGTATCCCTGAAGTCCCTGAAGCCACTAGTGCAGCTTTCCAGCCCGTTGCACTGTGTGTGCACGCTCCTGTGGTCTGAAGACAGTGGGAATGACTCCGACAGCCTTTGCCTTCAGCTTGTGAGGCTGCTCCGGGAGCCTGATTTGTGATGTGAAGTTAATGGGGCTCAGGTACTGATGATGGTGTCTCTTTCTGATCCCTACCTTAGATCTGAGCTGCTCTCAGGAACAAGTCTGCCAGAGGAATCCTGGGTTACAAGCAGCTTTTTGTTCTCCCTTTTTCAGTTCACCCAGAATGCTACATGAGAGAAGCAGGGCACTGCTTCTGTGAAACAGTAAGTAACCCGGTCCTGTTCAATTCTGTGTGATGAGAAATTATCTTACACTCAGTTTGAGAAGTGAAACTTCTGAAAATCAGCACATCCTCCATATTGATTCTACATTTCAGTTTAATGTCTTTAAACTTAAATTTCTGAAAGAAATTGACTCTAAATGATTGCACAATTAATAATTGTACTGCTCAGCAATACAAAAAGATAAGCTGCAAAGCAGAAGTGTGATCTAATCTCTCACAGAACAATTCAAGCAACATTAGAAGTAGGCAGCACTTTTCCATTCTCAAGAATTTCTAGTTGCCTGTTACTATTGTAACTTCTTGTTAATTCACAGAGTGAAAATATTTTTATACACTCAAACCATAATTCAGATTTATATTCAAGCATATAATTAATTTACATTCTCATGAAAGGATTATGTGTGTGCTTAAAGTTAAGTAGCTGTTTAAGTAGAAAGCAAAGAACAGGAACAAAACCCCAGAGTGAATATTAAAAAAAAAAAAAAAAGCCAAAGTTTTTAAACAAAAAGATGTAATTAAATAATGAAACCTTCTGCCAGAAGATGTTACACTTCAGATTTTTTTCTATATGTAACATTGAAGAAAGTCTAGACATGCAAAGGTAGGAACAAGGGATGTAAAATTCTGGGTTTAGTATTTGAATCAAAATAATTATTAATAAATATTTTCCTATTGAACCTCAATTTTCTGCAGCCAAAAAGTATATACCTTGAGGAAGTTCCACACCATACTTACCCTGTTCTTTTATCCTGCCCTGAGCATCTTTTGGCCACAGCCAAAAACTGTGGAGCTACAAGAATCATTACATTAGTGAGCTATTTGGCCTTGAGAGGGACACAGCACTACCCTTCTGTTCTTGTGCTGGTGCTTTGACTACAACCACCTGCATAGACATCTGGAGAAATTAAAAACTCCTGTCACTGCCTACAGGAGACATTAAATTTATAGTCTTCTCTTAGTCACTGCTTTTACTCGTGGTTTTAGAAAGTAACATAACGTCTCTTCTTACTTTAGAAGTTATTGCATTTAACTGATCTTATCATTAATTTTCTTTTATTCCTGTATTTTTCCTTATGTAGATTATCTGGATATTGAATGTGCTCGATGAATGATGATGCATTCTTCATGGGCAGAGGAAGATATACCTCTCTTGTAATCTTGTATATTTGTTCTCCCTGAAATACGTGGCAGCATAGTGCTGTGGATAATTAAGGATTTCTAAACATAAAAATATTTTTGTATAACTTTGTTGTGCCTGTTATACTTTTCCTAAGCTCCTTTTTCACCTTTCTGAGTGGTGTAAACAGAATCACAGACATGCTGAAGTTGGAAGGGACATCTGGAGGTCCTGATCCAACCCCCCTGGTTAAGCAGGGCTGATTGTCCAGGACCACATCTGGATGATTTTTTAACATCTCCAAGAAGGGAGACCTCCCAAATTCTCAGGGCAACTTGTGCCAGCACTCAAGTGAAAGACTGGTTCCTGATGTTTAGAGGGATCCTCCTGTGTTTAGGTTTGCTCCTGCTACTGGGCACCTTTGGAGCCAGGCCCCATCTCCTTTGCATCCTCCCTGCAGGTGTTTATGCACATTAAGATTCTCCTGAGCCTTCTCTTCTCCAGCCTGAGCAGTCTCAGCTTTCTTCTCAGTCTCTTCCTCATACGGGAGATGCTCCAGTCCATTAATCTGCTTAGGGACCCTGTGCTGGACTCTCTCCAGCAAACGAGCTCTGCCAAAGGCATTTAGAAGATCTAAGGTGGGAGCTAAGTTCCTAACTTTCTTAAGCTCTCTTGAAAAACCCTATAGACAGCTATTTTTAGACACCTAAATGCCTTTGAGTGTCTGACTGTAATGTTCTTAGAATTATTTTAATTCAAATTATATACTGAGTTCAAAAGAGGGCTTTTATTAATTTGGTCTTTCTACACTGATAAGTAAACTTTCTTTTTTCCTCCTTTACTGCAAAGCATATGGCATATGATATGAAAAATAAAAAGTATTTAAGATGCCAGCTTTCTGAACTTAGGAACACAACTGGATACATAGGGAGAGCATCTTTATGACTTAGACATAATGTCTATAGTAATTTTACAAAATTCTGCCTGTGTATTTTAATAGTAAGATTAATAGAATAAAAATCAATTTTAATTCCTAACTTTTAAAGCTAGGGGGTATAATCCTCTACTGAAAAACAAAATAAAGTAAATCAAGCCTTTAAGTGCCTGGCTGTGAAATTACCCACTGCAATTTCATCATAATTTTATTGAATTAATTCTTCGTCTCTTGGTTTTCACAAAAGTAATGGGTAATGTTTTCTCTCAGATAAGATGATGACTATATAATTTCTGTTTCTATGCAGTTTTGGCATAGTGTGATCTCTGGTTGTCATTAATATTTATATAATACATTTTCCTAATTGGTTTTATCTTGATATAATCAACTAACAAAGTAGTTATTAGTAAAGTTATTGGAGAACTTCCATATTCATTTTCAAGCAATGGATAGATATCTGGAGACCTGAAAGATGCTTTGGAATAAATTTTAAAAATATTCAATTTAATGTCAATAAACAGAGAAGAAAGTCAATAAACAAAAAAGAAAAAGGCAAATATTAAACATGAAAGGTGTGAACGAGACTGTTTTTTCTTACAAATTCTTTTCTTGACTTGAAATATTTATGCATTGTTCTTAATATTTACATCTTCATTTGAAAGACACTCTGCTTCACAGATTTTACATAGGCATAAGTCTATAGTCTAATACATCTTTTTCTCCTAGTTTTTTTAACTGAATACCCTAGAGTGAATAGCTGCTGGCTGTCATACTTTTGCATGTCATCCTTTATTATTCATTGGCATGAAGATTATTGGCAGAAGCAAAGAAGAGATAGTCAGCCCAGTCAAGCATGCTTTCTGCTATCAAATTTTTCTTGAAACACCACCAGTTTTCCAGATTTCCTTTTTCATTTTTGTTTTTTTAATCTCAACACATACACCTAACTAGCAGAATGTTAGCTGAAAATAGCACCACTGTAAACAGCTATATTTGTTGAATTCTGACATCATAATTTTCAAGTTTTTCCATACCCACAAATCTTATCAGTTGCTTTGTTTTGTTCCTCATACTACAACAATTTGTTCCCTGCAAATTTTCTAATGTATTTTAAGAATTATTTCTTCAGCTGTGCTAAAACACATGCCATTTCTTGGAAGATTTCTCTCCGGATCTCGTAACATATGCACTGATTTATCAAGAAATTTTGCCTTTCTATTATTTGAGAGTATTTACTATAACTTGGTACTGACAGTTACTAATTTTATGGCATCTTGAGCCTTCAAGCAAGAATTTTGATTTGTTTAACTTGATTGTAAAGGGTTTGGGTTCTTTTTTCTGAGATATTTTAGGGCTTTTGAGAGAGCTATTTTAAGAGTTGACTGAATGCTTAAATTTGTTCCCCGTCTGTAAAAAGATGTAATGCCTTTTTAAAATTGTAGTATTTGAGAGGAAATGTTTGTCAAGTGATTTGCCTTTAAGTGTTTCAAGTAGATGGATAAGCTTGAGAAATCCATTGGAAACTATCCCCAGAGTGCATTTACTATTTGTACATCAAATTGAAAGGTCTGCTTTTAAAAGAGACATTGTAAATCATGAGATACAAAGAAAGTATTGCTTTTCTGCTTAGTTTCCTGGCTTCAGCGACTTCCTGGGAACATTTAGCAAAACAGAGATGGTAAATTATACAGGTAAATTTTGGTTCATTCCCACAGAGAAAGCTTTGCAGTTTGAGTTGACTCATGTTGTTTGGGTATTGGCACAGCTATGCTGATTACACTGAAAGGTTTTTACCTATAGTTTTCATTGAGTATAATTTATATAGGCTAAAGAGGCTCGATTTTTGAGACATTACCTGTCTTCCAAAATAGTACTGTAACTTGTATTGTTCTGGTATGTAGCTGGTGTCCTTTTCAAACCAGTCTTATGTCTCAAACTCCTTCAGAATGCTCTGGAGAATGAATTCCTGAGCAAAGGTTAAGACTGAAAATTAATATATTTTCTTGTGCTCGAAAACAATTCTCTGAAACGTCACTGCATATCTGGAAAATTACTTTTAAAGGTGATGAAACAAAAGGCACAGTTAAAAAAACCCAGATTCCACTTCCACCCTCCATGTCCTCTGTCACCCTCCCTGTGCTGAAAGACGCATTAGGATGTTTAAGACAGCAAGAGTTTGGAAGGTTGATTTTTTTTTTTTTTCTTTCCCTGTTCATATTTTTCAGTTTTTCTTTGGGATCAGAGGGATCATTTGGGGAGGACGATCCACACAGGGAACCAGCAGTGAGGTTGATGTGCAGTTGGTGCCCTGTGAGTTGCACCCCTGTGAGCTCAGCCCTTACATGAAGGAGTTCAACTGGAGCCTCAGCAAAGTGTTTGAGCACCTTCAACGATTTTCACTTAAAACCACAGGATGGCAGCCATGAGGAATATATGGCAAAGTAGCTTTGATTTTACTCCGTGGTATGGGTCACTGAGACGAGAACAGCTTTTACTCTCAGTGCTTAGCCAGCACATTTATACACACAGGGAGATCAGTGTGGTTTGTTTAGTGGACCGGAGTGGAATATGCCCTTTTGGAATTTGCTTCTTTTCTTCTGTGAGTATAAAAACAGTAACAACTTTGGAGAGGTTCTTCGGGTCTTTGCATCTATGGTTACAAGAGGAATAAGGGCTGTGAGCAGCTCTTGGGGGGGCCAAAAAAAGCAAACCCTGGTTGCAGGGCTTTGGTGGTAGGCTTCTAGTTTCCTGAATTAAGAGGAGTATTGAGAGCAAAGTTCTTTACCTTCACTGAAGTGCAAGGCCAAAAGCTCTTACCTGCAAGCCAGAAGATGTCTAGTCAGAATGTTGGTTCCCATGCAGTGGAACTATGGCTCTCAGATATTCCTATTAGGAACAGGAAAGTCAGTCATATTTCAGGTTAGAATTCCTGAATTTTGGATTTAGTTCTAACTGAGTAAGGACTGCCATTCTGGCTCATCTTACTCTGGAAGGCTCCCTCATTGTTGAAAAGTGGAGTGATGGAGGAGATAGTACTGACCAGAGTGTGACTGTAGATAGAATTTTTTTTTTTTTATTATTTTTCAGAGTTCTATTTCACTTGCCAAAAATCCAACAATGTATTCATGTTGTATATTATACAAAATAGGCTTTGTCTTGGAGATCTGGCATGTTAGGCCTACAGATCCCTTAGCTGTTTCAAATAATGCCTGAATTTAAGTTTATTTTTATTTCCAATGATGCCAGCAAATCTCAGTACAGGCCAAGGTATCTCATGAACTGCAGTTTATCAGGAGTCAAAGTCTACAGTGATGCAGAGAGGAACACCTGTCCAATGAAAACAAAGAATCTGGATTTAAACACCATCCTAAAGATAACTTCAAAATAATGACAGTTTCCCTGCACATTTCCCTGCACATTGAGTTTAAAATGTTTGCAGTTTCTATCTAAATTGTTCATTGTACAACAAGCTTGGTGGTTAGGTCTGCAGTCATGATTATGGCAACATTCTAGAAAGCTTTGGTCAATCTTATGTAAGAGAGATGCACCTGTCAATGCTGAGGACTGCAAAACATTAAGCAGTTCTTACAGGGACATCAAAACGATGTACTACAGTGTAGCATATCATAGAATCATAGAATCACAGAATCATAGAATCAATCACAGAGTCATAGAATCATAGATTATTCTGAGTTGGAAGGGATCCACAAGTACCATCGAATCCAACTCCTTGCCCCTGTGCAGGACACCCCAAGAAACACACCTGAGAGCATTTGCCAAATGTTTCTTGAACTCAGACAGGCTTGGTTCTGTGACCACTTCCCTGGGAATCCTGTGGAAAGTTCCAGTGCCCAGCCACCCTTTGGGAAAAAAACCTTTTCCTGACATCTCTACTAAGCTCCTGTGTCTCAGCTTGATGCCATTTCCTCAGCTCCTGTCACTGGTCACAAGAGTGAAGAGATCTGAAATCACCCCTCCTCTTCCCCTCATGAGGGAGTTGCACCTGCAGTGAGGTCTCCCCTCAGTCTCCTCCGGGCTGAGCAGACCAAGGGACCTCAGCCCCTCCTCACACGGCTTCCCCTCAAGGCCCTTCACCATCTTCACTGTCCTCCTCTGGACACTCTGTAACAGCTTAATATATTTTTTATGTTGTGGCACCCCAAGCTGCCCCCAGCACTGGAGGTGAGGCCGCCCCAGCCCAGAGCAGAGGGGACAATCCCCTCCCTTGCCCTGCTGGCCATGCTGGGCCTGATGCCCCCAGGACACGGGTGGCCCTTCTGGTTGCCAGGGCACTGCTGGCTCATGTTCAACTTGCCATCAACACATATGCATAATTCAGAAAATGTGTTTTATTATATGTTATGTCAAGTTAATGTTAAAATTTCCTCTTACATCAGATGTAAGCTGCATTATAAAATAACTTGGAGAATGTGTTTACTGCAAAAAAGCAAATTCACATAGGTTCTACTTCATTATTGTTGCAATAATACAGCCTTTTAAGAGAGATGGAGACCTTTTTTCCCTCTATTGTCATGATAAGCATATCTATAGTGTGTTTTCA
This sequence comes from Daphoenositta chrysoptera, assembly GCA_013397915.1. Classification (NCBI taxonomy): domain Eukaryota; kingdom Metazoa; phylum Chordata; class Aves; order Passeriformes; genus Daphoenositta; species Daphoenositta chrysoptera. The sequence goes on from VZRO01001827.1 coordinate 281,714, forward strand.
TCAACTGGGTTCAAAATAATTTGACAGTCCTGTTTCATCAGCAGGAAAAATACAATAATCATTGTGAATAATAAATCAACACTTCACTTCCTGTAAAGAATGAAATTAATTGAAAGTGAGTATATTTACAGAGCTCAACAGAGCGGCTCTCTTGTATTTAGAGATAATTCAGACCTCTTGCTCCACAGGCTGCTGTTCAGACTTCCAGACTGAGGCAAAGCATATATTCTATTCAAACACCGACATCAGATAAGGGTCCATTGACAGATAACACCTGGAAAATCTCCCTGCAATAGCTTAAGATGTGACAGAGGTCCTGTTGCAGTAGCCACAGGTAAGGGTGACTTCCTAAGGGAGCAGAATGCAGCTGCAGTGTCTGCAGCAGGTGTTTGGCCCTGACAGCGGGAAGGGAGGCAGTGGGGCTTTGCGGAGAGGGCAGAGCAGCCAGCGGAGGCACAGCGAGCTCCAGCCACTGCACCTGCCTGCATGGGTGACTGCTGAACTGACTTTTGCAGTCTTTCGTTGTTTTCATTTTGTGATAAAGTTTCTCATGCACTTTCTGTAAACATAGTCATTTTTTGTTAACTGTTCTTTATGGTTTTCGTTCTTTCTCCTGAGGCGGAGAGAGTTTGATGGACTGTTCTATTAACCAGTGTGGTTGGAGAGGTGGTAACCTCATCCTCCAATCCATGGTCACTCCTAGAAACATCTATATATGAGAGAATAAACAGCCTGGCCCTCTTCTCCTGGCCTCAGCGTGACAGAAACTTGAGTATGGAGTGCTTCTTTTCGTGTCCTAGAGTGACAGGTGACAACCAGCACCTTCACATTCCGTTTCAGAAAACATGCCACCTTACCTACCTAAAATAGGAAAAAAACAACAGTTGACTGAATTTTAACTTCCTGTCGTGTTCTAGGGAGGAGGAAAAAACCCAACAGCACAGTATCTGGAAATTAATGTAGAAGTTTAAACAACAAACAGAACAAAGTTAAAACGGATAGAAGATAAGTCCTAAGTTATTACATGTTCAGCCACCCAGACATGCACAAAAGCCTTTTCACCTTTTAAAAAAATACTAGTTTTACATTAAGTTGGAATTAAAATTTAAATTATTTTATTAAAAATACATTAAAAAAATCTATCTTTTTTTGAAGATATGTTGCTTCACAATTTTAAAAAAATATCCTGTGTTTTTTTATTTAGTATATGTATATGCCAGAAACTTACTAGGGAAAAAAGAACTAAAAAAGAAACCCAGAAATGATGCTTGCTAGGATAAACGTATTACAGTACAGGATTATCTAAGTATTGATTTTTTTTTTTTGAAGATGCCAAACAAGATGGCAGGACAAACCTACATCTGTGATTTAATACCTGTGATCAAAAACTTCTAAGAGCAAGCAAAGTGTTGGTCCGAAGGAAAATATTTGCCAACCTATTTTGTGACTTCTCTAACTTTAGACAGACACCCGCAGAACACTGACACTAGAGCTTTAGGATAAACTGCATTTAAAAAAACCTGCCCCATAGGCCCATGGATTTTACCCAAAGTACTTAAATCTGTTTCTTAGCTGAGGCCTCTGAAGTAGGAACCTGCTCGTGGCAGATCCCCATCCAGTCATTACATGTGGACAGCAGATTTCAGCTGAATCCCTCATGGCAATGCCTCTCTCTGCTGACTGCAGGTACAGATGCCTTACCTACCTGCCCCAGTAAGGAATGCAATAGTGGGCAAGAAAGCTGGTGGATCTGGAATTCCAGATAAATATATATCTTTTCATCATAACAACAGATCAGTTTGTGGGGTTTTTTTCCCCCAAATATTGTGCTCAGTTAAAAAAAAAAAAAACCAAAAAAAAAAACAAAAAACAAAAAAAACCACCAAAACTTTTATATGGTAGAAGCAATAAACAGTGGGTTTATTGTTCAGCATTATTGGATTATTTACGATGAATAAAGAATGCATTAAAAGTTTCTAAGTAGGGTGTCTGATATATGCCATAATCAGAGGAATTTTTTGTCCATCTGAAAAGACAGTTTTACATAGTCAAAATCCTTTCCAAATAGTAGTGAAACTGTAGAAGGGTTCAAAAACTCATTTAGGCTGTTCAGTGTGGAGTATATTTTCATGTTCAACTTGTATTTAATGTTTTGAAATTTGTCAAAACATTAACATTAGATTTTTTCATTACATTTTTGTCTCATGTCAAAAGCATTTTTAGATTTTATTTTTATTTTTTAATTCCACTTTCACAGAACACTTCAAGGTATTAAAACTACTGAAAGGAGAAAAATAACCATCTCTATTGCCCTTTACTATAGCATTTTGGGTAGCAGTGCTTATGTGTCACAGCTAATAATGTTGAGTACAGCAGCTAATTGTGTGAAATGTTCCATTTCTTGGAATAGGGACATTACATTTATTGTCATCTGCTCTGTTGGTTCTTGAAGTGAAGCTATTCTGTTTTAAGAGGAACTGTATCTGTATAATAATTTATTTCATCTTGGATGAGAGTACCGTAGATTTATAAATTGATTTGCATTCCTCAAGAGATTTACGCCTGAACTTTTACTGATAAAAGTGAAAATTTTTTTGTTTCATGGAAGTAACTAATTTCAATCAAATATATATAAGTTGACTTCTTTGTTTGTAATACAGGATTCAGCATTTCAAAATCAACACAAGAGAAATTCTTTCCATGTAAAATCATAATTGACTATTTTTATGTAATTAGAGGGTGATTAAAGTGTTTGGAAGATGGGAAATCAAGGAATGGTTTGGGGGGAGTTTGATTTTGGTTGGGTTTGAGGTTTTTTCTCCACCAGACACAAAAAAATTAATGAAATAGTGGAATTGGAGGTACATAGAGAAAAATGCATTTTAAGACTTAAATCTTAAATCAATAGTTCACATTGGGAAATTAAATTGTAATTTAGTCAATTAAATATCCCTACTAAAACTCATGGGTGGAGAAGAAGGAAAGTGAAAGAATAAGGAAGCTCAAATTTCAGATGTCTCTTCTAAAGAATATTTTTCAAGTCATAAAAGGAATTGTTCAAATGTTTATGATTGCTGGCAATTAAGCTTTCAGTAAAAATAACAGCTTGAATTAGATACACCATCAATACATCATGAATCCAAGCTTCACAGTCTGTTTTACAACCTGATTTGGCAGATTCTGTCAAGGACACCATGAGTTAATGGGACTGATAACGGGGAGTTTAAATACTTATTTTCTTGTCCTAACAATACTTGCTTTAAAGTCAGAGATTTTATAGTTGCAACAGCCAACTGGCCCTGGAATAGATCTTCTTGCTATAGTTCCATTAAAATTTGCTTAACTTAAACATGGCATCCATCCAGCTGGCATCTAATTCCTGGGGTCCCCTGTTAGACATGCTTGAAGTGGGAGTGTAGAGACTGCTTCTGATGCAAATAGTCTGCAAGTTGCAGAAAAACACTTCTGTCTGGAGAAATACAACTGCTTGCTGTCACAATAAGCTGAGAGGAATTGGCTGTGGATGAGTCATTTCAGCGTGGCTGATTGCCACGATGTCTGTACCCACCAAGTATTCCTGGTAATCTGCATATAATTCATCTGGCTGCGAGTTTATATCAAGTATGTTTTTAATGTACAGATTGATACCTTCTGTGAAGTTCAGCATTTCTCAATGAAGAATACCAAGTCTTTCATTCCAGTGAAAAGGAAAATCTAACAATAGAAGGAAAGAAAAAAGAAGGAAAGAAAAGAAGAACTTCCGCTCTAACAAAGGAATACCTATGGAATTGAAATCCTCTCATTCCCATTAAAAGAGGATATGATGGTTCTGGAGTGAAAGCACTTGGGTAGGTCCCCTGGCAGGTGCTGAAGGGAAGACTGACCATAAAGAAAATAGATTTCTTGGAATAGAAGGAGGACTATCACTGTGTGAATCCTCAGTCCTTGACTACTACCTCCTCACAAAGCAAACTAAAAGAGGTGAAAGACTAACTCTAGTTTTCAGTCTTCAGGGTTATTTAAAGACGTTTTTCTCATCTATGAATTTTACATTTAGTTGCAACTAAATTGACTGTTCTGGATATACAACTAAAGGCTTGCATTTACCCTTATCCATGTTAAGCACAATTTTAAACCATTTACAAGTACCTATCTCAGCAGTGATAATCTCTAGGACAATAAGAATAGTTGAGAAGTTATTTGTACTGCTAGTGACAGTGTGGTGCTGGAAGAGGCCGTTTTCTGTTTATGCAGATACTATAAAAGCTGATGAAGTGATCATTTTATTAAAGCATGTCTAAGCCAAACAGTGCTTAGGAGGCAAGGACTCAGCTGGGCTGTGAGGTTAGAAATTCACCAGGGGTGTGCCAGGAGGCCACACCAATGAACTGCTCACTACCTTACCTGGGATCAATGGTGTCTTGTAAGAAAAAGTAGGTTTTAAAAATCTTAATTACTATTATTACTAGGAAAAAGGTAGGAGACATAAATGAAAAGAATTTTGATTTCTATTTGAAATGTGCTTTAAATTCCTATATGTGTTTATCCTACTGAGTAGCCCCCATTATTTGATGATGAAATATCTTATTAGTACTCCCCCATCTTGCGTTAAATTCCTTGCATCTGGTTACATATGTAGTCTGTGAGACAAAGAGAAGGGCATTGCATGAAAATTTTCCTCCCCTCTCCAGAACAGATCTGAATTTGCAAAAATTGATGAGTGCCTTTTACTTTGAATAGAAAACTGTTGACAAGTGATTTGCAGAAATGCAAATATTCTTAAAAATGGATATATTAGAAAGATCATAGAGAGATTACGCCTATGCCATTAAAGACAATATTTTATTATCTGGTGAATAGGAGGATATTCCCCCTATTCCATTGTATTCAGAATGACCACCAAGAATGAGTTACATATCTGAATGCACTCATATGAGTGGACCAGAATGTTGACTCCCTGCCATTGATTTCTTAGGATAGCAAGAGCTCTAGGCATATTGTCAGACAGAAAACAGAATATTAAAAATAGTATTTCTCTTATATCTTAACTGTTGTAATGATTAAAAAAAAAAAACCAAAAACAAAAAGAAAAGCTATCACCACTGTTGATGTGCTGTATATGTGGGGCAGTAACCATGACAACTCAGCTAGCTTTTCTTTTAATTTCTAAAGCAAATATGAGCATTTGTAGAAATATTCATAAAATGTGTTCATACAACGTTGATAACATTCAAGGTTTTTTAAAGTAAACCTTTGTTAGTGTCCCATATTTTCTCATATTTTATGCATTCACATTCTTCACAGTTGTCAGGAGTTTTTAAATTTTATTCTTTTCATTTTGATATTTTGCCAGAATTAAGATGAGTTGTTTTGATTTTCTTTCAGTATTTTTTATTGCATTGCTTTGTTTGTGTATTTTTTCTACTACATTATTTTTAAATTTCTCATGTCCCTATATTTTTCTGAAATGTTAATAGTTTTCAATTAAAACCAACTCTAAGAGTTTATTGATTTATTTTATTTGGTTGTCCTGCCAGCTCTGTGGAGCATTTCAGAACAGAAGCCTCCTGATGAGTTAGGATCCAAAATAATTTAGCCTGAAGCTCTTGGCAGCATCTCTGTTTCTTCACAGCAGTGCTGTACAATGTATGGTTAGAAAGTTAACATTCCTAAGAGGTGTAATTTTGAATATCTGCCCAATCTTAAGAAAATTAAATAGAAAAACCTGTGCCTTAAGATTCCAGAAATTGTCCATTGTCTTTGCACTAACTGGACTTTTAACACAGTGCCATGTAAAGGCCAAATTCTGTTCAATTTATAAATATAATCACTTTCAGCAGGAGTGAAACAAACATGCTTTGAATATAGAGCTTGAATTTTCTGAAACTGGTGCTGAATGTATGGCCACCAACTCTTTACATTAATACAGGCATTCAAGATCAACTGATTTACTGTGTTTCTGATGAGAAAAACTGCCTGAAAACCTACTTGGTTACCCTGAAATAACCGAGGGAGTGAGCGAGCTGGGCTTAAACAGGATGACTGGTATCCCCTAGTTTCAAACAAAATCTTGGTGACACTGCTCTAGTTCATTGGCTTTATTTATATTTTCTCTTCTTTTGTAAGGTTGGAAGGTTTGAGCTCAGACCTTCAGCTGTTTCTTTTTTAATTCCTTTGTGTCTTTGTTTTTCCTTCAGGTGGTCTGGCCTCAGCATCTTATCTGCATCTCAGAATAATCATTTTGCATTTCAAAAAGGATAAGAGCTACACAAAAATCAGCTCCTTTAACTGACATGAAATATATCTGAAAGATATTCTAATATGTTTAAAACTTGATAATTCAGTTTTCCAATTGATCTTTTTTTAGTTGCTGAACATCATCAGAAACATAAGAGCCTTCCTTTGTTTATGGAGTTTGGTGGAACGAAGCACAAAGTTTAAGAAGCAGGCTATTAACAGAAGGGTTTTCTCTCTATATCTGATCAGGAGAGCAAAAGTTAAAAAGTATCCTTCTGCTATAAATTCACAATACAGCCATTCAAACAATCCATGAGAGTTGCTTAGGTTAAAGAAAGAGTTGCAAGTTACCTGCAAAAGATAATAAAACCATAGCAATAATAATCGTCTTTATTAAACTACTCAGATGATTCCTCTGATGTTAAGGTTGGGATTAATGTACATCTTTAGGTTCTCCCTTGTAAAAGGAAGAAAAACTTCACTACAGCTAATTATAAGATGGTTTATTGGGACCAGCAACAATAAATACAGGNATCTTTATTAAAGTACTCAAATGATTCCTCTGACGTTAAGGTTGGGATTAATGTACCTCTTTAGGGACCAGCAACAATAAATACAGGGGTATTTATCTTTCTCCAATCCATTGTTTTAGTTGAGATGGAAGACTAAAAAATCAGCTAAGGCAGTTTTAGTTTTAAAAGAGTTAAAGGAGAGAGAATTCCTAAAGATCCTATTCTCACTTTCCTCTCTGTCTCATATCCTGCCTCCTGTAACAAGCTGCTTGCAATGGTGTGATATGAGTCAGCAGAACACACTCAACAACTTTGAACATTTCCTACCAGTATCATTATTTGATAAGAGAGTGTTTTTTTCTGAGCAAATATTACAAGCCTGTTTTCATTTTTATGGAAATCTTCCTGGCACAAAAACCATTTCAAGGAGATATACTGAAAAGTGTTATTTAATGTAGGCAGCAGAAAATGTTTTGACTATAGGAGAGAAACTTCAGCTATCTATGTTTTACATAGTGTTTCTATAATCTCTTGTCAGTGCAAAGCAGACAGAAACAGTTAATCATTAAGGTTTCTTGGAAGATCTTAGATGCAAGCTTGTGAAGAATAAAAACTATCATTTTCATGTGTTTTAGACAGAACAAAAGACAAATCCTAATGCAGTTTACTCAGCACAGCTACTTGACTGCATGTGAGGATATATGACAAATATAATATTTTTGGTTTTGTATTGTATTGTCATCATAGCCCATACAGCTTTAGATCACCCTGGATAACAGCCATGTCTTATTTTTCCTATCACTGGTGGGCACTACTTCCTTTAATCTTGCATGTAAGTGTCGTGGAAACTTATTTAGTCTTTAGTCCTGGCTCCAGCTGACTCGTTAGCGTTACTATCCTATTATTTAAAAGTTACTTAAAAATAAAAATGACAACTAATGAAAATGATTTTTGGTTTGGATAGTCAACTTGTAGCAGGTAAGTTTTTTTCTGCTGCAGTTTTGCACAGCACAAGCATGGAAAGGAGGCACGATTGCTAACTTGTCTCAAAAAGCAGTCAAGTTGCCATACATATCTTGTAGATCCTGAATCCACTCTACCAGGAAAAACAGTGAAAAGTTAAGAGGAAAAAAATTATATTCTTTTTTTTCATGAGAAATTTAAAATCAATTGGAAGGTTGCTCACTAGATTCACCAGTAGAAGAGATGGAAGAAGAAAAGCTATGTTACCAAAAATGAACAGAAAATGGAAAAGAGTTTCTGCAAGGCTGCAGAGAATGGAAATGAAAGCAATAAAGTGCACGTAGGGGTGGTATAAATTTAAATCTTTAATTAGTCTCTGAGAAGTAACCTAGGCTAATTTGTCTAGATTCCTTCTACATCCAGTGGATAGAAAGAAGTTCTCCAGAGAGTAATTTGTTCCATTTGCCTTTGACAGTTCAGTAGGTGGGATTAATAGAAAGGGAAAAATTCCTTTTGAAAGTGTCTGCTTTTTTTTTTTTTCCTTTTGGCAGAGGGAGTCTAGACAGCTGTGGTAAGGTAAAATAGGTCTTACTATGACTTGAGATATAGTCATGGAGGTTTAAGTTTACATTTGAAATTGAATGTTAAAACACAAACATTCTTTTTTATAGCATTTTTGAAGGTGTGAGGATGCTAATGTTTTATATGCAATAAATGTGTTCCTATTGATTCCAATATAAAGCTGAAAATAGAAAATTTAAACCAATTGACTGAGATAGAAAGGAGACAGGGCTCTGTTTAGAGTGCTGAACTTATTACAGCTTACAAGATTTAAAGTAGTTCTTGATCTATGTTGTCTGGCAGAATGAATATAAAGAGGTACTATTCTTTTCTGATTTATGAGTTTAGATTCTGGAATGTGATCCTGGGTCTGCAGTCACTGGAAAAGAACATTGTTTCGCCAAAGAGCAAACCTTATGCAGGACTGCATGTTCTGCAGTGATAAAAGCCATTAAGTCCTAATATGAGCTTGTCTTTGTAAGGGAACTTGTGCTATCATCTCTGCTGGAAGAACAACAGTCCAGCTGCTTACTGGCCTTCAAGTATAAGTGGAAATTAAATGGGGCTTTTTCACAACTGAAATTATTTCCTCTACATTATGAACAACTGGGGAAATTAAAGGTGCAACTTAAGAAATAAATTTATTTGTATATTAAGAAAAGGAGAAACTGAGTGAAGAGGTTGTGAGTTCAGAATTTTTATTAATGTTTTCTTGAGTTTCTATACATATTCGTATGTGTTTGTGCACATCACCATGATGGGTTTTTTGTACTTGGTGCTTTTTTCATAAAAAAATTCCTGTTATCAAAAAAATCTGAACTTCATTCAGCTTTAAGTTTGCCACTGCTTAAGTAACATTATGGTAATATTAAGTCTGTAAAGGTGGGAGTAGAACATTCTGCAGCATATTAATGGTTCCTTAGCTATTGATAAGAAATGTGAAAAGTTGGAATGGAAAATCAGGTCTTTACTCCAAGAGGGGATAAAGTGGCCATCATTAACCACCAGCTATAAGCTGACTTCAGTGTTAAAATTATTTCAGCATAGTAGTAATTTGTACAGAATACGCTGTTAATTTTATGGGCTTTTGTACTCTCCTTGTTGTAGAAATTAGCTTTGGAAAACTTTTGAATAGTGATGCTTAAATATATGTGCAATTTTTTCTATGGCAAATTGCTATACACATACATACATACTCTATTCCTACCTTATAATTCTTAGCTTCTATGATTAGAAAATACTGTCCCCAGTAGATTTGAGTTACTCAATCAACAATCAAATTGGATTAATATCTTTTTCATACTATCAATATCTCAGAAAAAGCACAATATATCTTTCCCTTTACTGTTCCTGAAAGTATAAAATAATCATAAGATTATTCTTCTTTAAGGTAAATTTATTTCTAAGGCATTTGACACTGACAAATTCTCACAAATTTCTGATGTGATATTTATTTCCAGAAAATATATTCAGTTCTGTGGAAATATTTCCCTGTTAGCTGCCTTTATACTTGTTGAAATTTTGTGAACAGTACAATGAGAAAAGACTCACAGGTGATTGAAAGCCATGCTCATGCAGTTCTCTAAGCAAACTAGTGACAATTTTCTAAGTCATGAGGTTCAAATTTCAAGCAGATATTAATATTAATATTACTACTACTGTTACTTTTACTGTTACTGTTGCTATCATTACTATTATTAACAATAATTATTCTTGGTAGTATTATTATTTAAATAATCACTTCCAATTCCTTCAAAGTCTTCTAATAAACAGATCAAAGTGACAACAAGCAGTTCATGTGAGCACTTCTGTACAAGTGGGAAGGATGCTAATTTGGCTTAACAAATCACTGAGCCTGCAGAAAACATTCAAGTAGAGTATATGATTCTGTATGACCTAACACAAAAACAGGAAATTAGGACATTTTTCTAGGCACAGAAAGACCATCAAGCTCTGTAAGATGTTGTCTGAATCCCGCAGCAATGTCATGGACTGTCAAGAAATCTGTGGTAGAACGACTGCTGGCCTTCAGAATGTGGTGTTTCATGTCTCTTCTTAGTGTCAACATATGAAAGAAAAAAAGATATGAAATATTCAGCAAAAGGACTGTATGGAAGAGGCTGTCAATAATGCATCAGTGAAAACAGAATTTCTCTATTTCAGCTCATACAGAAAGCAAAACATGATCATGTATTACAGCATGTATAACCAAGGAGCTAACTGTGGAGCAGATATGTGACTATATATTGGAAGCAACAGAAACACTAAATGTGAGTGTGTGTGTTGGGAAAAACTTCTTTAAAAACTGAGTTATAGGATGGGATTTGCTCATTAAACTATGGGACAGAGAAAATACAGATATCCATGGCTACTTACAGGACCCTTATGGAAGGAGCACTGAGAAAGTCTAGGTGTAAACAGCACCATATTCTGCTGGATAAGAGAAAACGAGGAAATGAGTGTCAGGAGTTGGGAAAATCTGAAGTCAGCATCCACTTGCCTTACACACAATATGTTATCCTCAGTTTGGTCAAGTCATATGGGTTTTGCAGAAATTGGCTTTTTAGATGAGGAAGAGAGGGTGCCATCTGCTTCCCAAAGTATGAGCTTATCTGAATAGCTAATAATTTGGTGGGTCAACAGGTATTTTTTAGTAGAGGAATATAAATTATAAGCATTTTAATAAACTGGGGTTTGTTAAAGCACATCTGTGTTTCAAATCATGTTTACGTAAAGCATTTCCTGTTTCTGCAGAGAAGGTGTGTGTGTGTGTGTGTGTGTGTTTAGATTAAAACTACCAGCCTGTTTCATTTGTCAGTAGTTAGGAGTACAAGTACATCTTATATTATTTATCCTATCACTGCTAACAGAGTTCCACAACAGATGGAGACATGATCCCACACAAATGGCATTTTTACTGGGCAGAACTAACAGGCTTTTCAGTAGATTAATGTTTTAGGTGTATTGAAAGTGGCATTTTAAAGTTACTTAAGATATTCTTTTCTCTGAGAGTCTTCTGCATGGAATAAATTAGTGTTTTACTCCAGAGAAATAAGACAGGATACTATGCATAAAGGAATCTGCTGAGACAGAAGGATTTTCAGACAAAGGTGAAAGATGTTTTTCTTCAGTATAATATTAGTACTCCTCTATAGCTCTCAAGATGGGATTTTGATGTGAATAGGGATCTCTGAGACCCTATTAGGAAAAAAAATTACTCCTCAGAGCAGTATTTTTGTCCACAGATTTAAGTTCCTAGTTATTGAAAAAATCTGTTTCTAGTAATATTAGGGTTTTTGTTTTTCCCGGCAAATGATTGCCAGGAGTTAATGCTTTTAACCTTGATTTTAGTAGCACTACGAAATAGCTCTGTAAAAGAAAATAAACTAGGACAGCTCATGAGTTGATTCAATTTTTGCTAAATTTAAAGATAATGTTATTTAATAAATAACTGGTTTAGTATTAAGAGATAAACTGAAACACTAGAGGAACCAAAGGAAAAAAAATATTCTAAAAGGCCCAAAGAATTCATTGGATCTCTTCAGTCCAGAGTAAGTGCCTGAAGTTAAATTTTCTTAAATTTTACTGATCCAGTCACAAAATTTATATTTGCTTCTTACGCTATAAGATTGAACTCCAGGAAACATTCTGCTATACCTGTTGAGCTCAATGAAATACAGAGTGTTTTATGCCATGGTAAAGGTCAACCAATGAAGGTTTTGCCACCTCTTGCAGTGGCTTCACTGCAACAAATACTAGGAAGGAGTAACTGTTATGTTTCAGCACTTAAGAGATCTTGCTTTGAGGCTCATCTGGCCAAGGTCAGAGAAAAATGCTCCAATAAGTCTGATTTCATATTTGTATCAGAGTGAAACATAGCACATTTAAACATGTCTCATATCTTTGCTCTAACATCAAAAAATTAAAATCCATATGGGCTTGAATCTTTAAAATACAAAGGCTAAATGCCACATGAAGTAATTCATATCACTATAATAATTAGTACAAATAACCAATTAATGTTGGCCTTTGATATCTGGAAGATCATAACTGTCTAAAACATTGTTTCCTAATTTAGTATTTCCTTTCTTTAAATTTTTGATTGCAAATAATTTACAGTTATTTTCTGGAAATATCAGAGAACACAAGCAGTGAGAAAGATTTAATTAGGGACATTGGATTTTGCTATGACTGCATCCTTCACAAGCTCAGCAATCAGAGAGTTTAAATAGAGTACAGTGACACTGTTACTGTGTCACCTCACTGAGGATCTGATAGTCAGCAGAAGTGACTGCAAATACACTTGATGTGCTTATTTCTTCAATTGTGCTAGTCAGGCCCACATTTTTATATGTTCAGGCAAATGCTCCTAAAAAATGCCTAGAAGCACTTCAGATAGTTAGATACCCGTAAAAACATCTGCCAAATAAGATTTCCAAAGCCTAAACTGTTATAGAGTGTTTGAAACCTAATGTGCCTGGGGACTTTTAAAAATATCACAATGTGCATGATAGGGATTCCCCATCTAAATATTTTTGAAAATCCATATTTAAATCAATTTCAAGGAACCATCTGAAAATTCCCAATTTAACAGTGACTTGAGCTTCGGTAGAGGCAACCACTAATCTTCAGAATATTTTCCATTGCTGTTCAGGAGGTGGACACCAGGATTATGAATTATGCAGAGCTGTGACAGAAGCACAGACCAGTGCCATTCCAGGACACTATGCAAAAGAATTTTGAAGGCAGAACCAAGGGCTTGTGACAGTCACAGAAAAGATAAATGTCAATTTCAGAGCAAGCAAAAAGCCTCAGAGGATAAATCTAGAACAAGAACAGTCATTAATGTTTTCTTTTGTGACATCATGAGACTGTGAAAGTAAGATATAAAAACGTAATATTTTTCACTATCAAAGTCAGATTTATTATGCATTTATTTCCAAGCCTAATTTTCCCCTCTAAAGCACTCACCTTTGTTTTTAAAAATTCATATGATAGGGGAGTAGAAAGGGTAGCTGAAGAAAACCTCTGGCAATAATCTCTTTAGTAAACATAAGCTGTCCAGAAATCCTGCAAAGGGTGTGCAGTGCAGTAGATCTGGACAGCCAGCTGGCATCACCAGTGCACCTTATATATGGAATTGCATTTCCCACAGAAATCTCTTTGGTGATTTATGCATTCACCTTTGAAATGCACTAAATGGTTTGGGAAATGAACCATGTGACTAGCAGGAACAAAAATCCCTTTAAAACACTTGAAACCACAAAACAGGAGGCCCAGAAGGTGAAGAAGGCGGCAGATTTCCATGCTTCACTGCCTCACACCTGGCTGTGAGAGGAATCCAACAGATGAGCAGTTTAAAAAAAAAGATACTACTGGGACTTCCAAATCTCTGATAAGTTTGTAGTGACTAAGGACAAGTATCTTGTTGTTAAATGAAGGGATTAAAATCCCACCAAAAATAAATGCTAAAATACCTAATTTTCTCTTAACTTCTTCCATTCCTCTATAACTATTCTTTTGTATCTTGTTAATTAAGATATTCGACTTTATTATGTGTACCTAATGTTGGATACCCATTATTTTAAAAATATAAATGTAATACATAGCTTTTTGTATCCATGATCTTTGTAGCAGATTTTTGTTCTTTCAGGCTAGTCTGAAAATTCAATGTAATGGTGACCAATAGTCACTAACTCATAGACTTCATATTATGTTTCCTATTTTTGCTTGTCTTCCTCTCCATTCGTAGAGTATCCAATAATTCTCATTCTCATCTACCTTTGTTAGCTCACCTTTTGTGGTTTTTTTCTTTTAGACTCTGCTGATACACAGTTTTTCTGTCTGTCCTCATGCTTCCTGTTGTCTCTTTATCTTAACATATTTTCTGTGTTTTTATTAGAACTAAGCTGTAGGTTTTTGGTTTGGGTTTTTTGTAGTCAAGTGCAAATTCTTCCCAAGTACTCTAATATTGAAACAATTCCTGAGGAGGCAGCTCTGATGCAGTAAAGGACTGCAAATTGAAGGAACAACAGAAGGCCATTGTGATAAGTTGAAATGCAACATTCCAATTTCCTAAATTTGTATGTTTCTTAAAAGTTGTTCCATATGAACAAAAAGGAGTTCAAGTGTAAATTAATGTGACTTCAGTCAGGGAGCAGAAAACGTTTTGTATTTTAAATATTTACTATCATCATAATTGTAAATCCATTATTATATTTGAAATTGTGATACAGTTAAACATCATTAAAAGTAATATTTTAAATGAAAATATCATGAAGATTCAGTGTAACAGCCTAACAATTAATTTTTTTTTCCGAAAATGTTAGCAGCTTGCTTTTGCCAAGAAACATAGTTTGTTTTCAGTTCAGTAAATATTATGTTCTAAAATATGTACTCTCTGTTCTTCAGTCTAAAACTACCCCTATATTACTAGCTCTGGTTGCATGATTGACTCTCAAAGGAGATGATGTTTGTTTAGTTGATACTTGACACCTTATCATAGACAGATTTTACTTGGAAATGAAATCCTCACACAATGAGAAGGCAGAGTGTCTTCCCCTGTACTTTCCCACTTTGCTGGATAAAATCTCAAGAAGAAAAATAACAGGGAGGTGTTAGCAAATGTGCATGAAAAATAAAACTCCTCAGCCTGAAATATACTTTGCTACTTGTTTGAGCCTGGAAATTTTAGTGCGAACACTTTAGCCATTTAGTTAGTGAAACTGGCAGAAAGAAGTCCTTAAGGAGTGAGAAAATGCATAAACAGGCTCTGAAAGAACATAATCACGATCAACAGCACCTAAAAACGGTGATCTTGGAAAAGAGAAAGTTTATGCATCTCCTCCACTGGTTTATTTGAAGAGCTATTTTGCCAAATGAGGTTCATACTGTGGTGGCAGATGTTCCAGCATTCCCTGGAGCAGATTGGGAAGGCTGTGACGAGGTTTGCCTGCAAGAAGGCAGTGCCACTGAACAGCCAGGAGAGAGGAGAGAGCACCCCAAACCCCTTGGCCTGCTCAACCTGGATTTCATTCCAAGAGCACCATATCTACTTTTTAGATATGGAACTTGCGAAGGCAGAAGCAGTCTTTAAGGGAACTACTCAAGGGTCATGGGTTGGAGCTAAGTTGATTGACAATTTCTCGATCCAATTACGCTCCAACCCATCACATCAAGTAACTCTGGTCCTCGTTACCTGTACAACCTGTACACAACAGGGAATGACACCTTGAAACAAAAAACACTGAGAACAAAATGCAATGGAAGAGTAGAGTATAGACCCACTGCAACATGAAAAGGCGACACAAGTGCTTGTGCAACTTACAGTTTGTTGCTCTTTGGTAATTGAGTTGTGGGATGAAATCTGAAATGTTAGATTATGGATTGTTTTCTTTTCTTAAGGAATATAGAATTGGATTAAAGCAATTTTAATATGTTGCCTGTTTATTTGAGGAAATTATCCTAACAGTAAGTTCTCCTGTGCTGTATAAGTACTCCAGCATTGCTCATGGCAGAATAACTCTTTCCATCACTGCCACAGGTCTTCCTCTAGGCATTCAGTTCCTCTATAAGTTCCACAGGGATATGGATATTCCTCTCCTTAATAAAGAATTGCAATATATTTGATTCAATTTTATAATAGAATTATGCTTATTTCCTTAACTCCCCTTTTGGATTCTAATCTATTTTTATTCCTACCAAACATGTCTATTGAAATTTTGTCATTGTACAGATGCAAGTGATTTCAGTAGTTCTTCTACTTCTTCTTTTTGTGGCCTTGAGGTGAGGGACACAAAAGAATCAGTGGTAGCCAGAGGTCACAGGAGTGGACACAGACAAGGTGTTCTAGAAAGGTGTAGCCCTTAGCAAATGGATGAAAGCCAACAGAGGCCATCTGGTTTCAGGGTCAGGACTTCTCCCTGACCTGTCTTTTTTAACAGTACAGATATAACAATTCATAACTCTAATTGCTATGCTAGATTGGTACCTGCACACTGGGGTGTATTCAGTAGTAATATCTATAATCGCTACTTCTCTGAATCACAAAATTGTTAGGGTTGGAAAGGAGATCATCCAGTCCAAACCCCCTGACAAGGCAGGGTCACCTGGAGCTGGTGACACAGGAATGTGCCCAGGATTTTGAATGTCTCCAGAGAGACTCCACAACCTCCCTGGGCAGCTGTTCCTGTGCTCTGCCACCCTCAGGGTAAAGAAGTTCTTCCTCATGTTGGGTGGAACTTCCTGTGTTTTAGTTTATGGCCATTGCTCCTCATCCTGTTACTGGGCACCACTAAAAAGAGTCTGGCACCATCCTCTTGGCACCCATCTCTGAGATATGTTTATGCATCCATGAGATCCCCTCAGTCTTCTCCAGAATGAAAAGTCCCAGCTCCCTCAGTTTCTTCTCATAACAGGAGGTTTAGGGCATTTTAAAATTATTTTTTGCACTGAAGAAATAAAGGGCCTGAATTATCTGAAAAAAACGTCCATCTGGTGCTTTTTTACATTCTCATTTACTTTGTTTGAAAAGTGGAAAAGTTATAAAAATATACTGGGACAAAATTACATACTTAATGGGATAATAAAATATTTTTTTGGTCTTTCATTTGTTCACTTATGAATTTTTCAAAAAACAATAAAAGAGGTGAATGACAAATCAGAAGGTTTTTAATGTATTTGTAAAAGTTGAAGTTCAGACACTCAACCCACTTTCATCAAAGTTTCAGAAATGACAGTGTCCTTTAACTACAATAAATAGTATCGCATTATGGCTACCCAATTTTTATTAAAACATTTTTGGTAGAGATTATTCAGCTTCCTATTTCCCAAGGTCATCCACAATTTACCCTACTCCCTAATTTTCTATAATAAACTATTCCCTGAAAAAAAGTTACTCAACTTTTATCACAGTGGTTCACAGCAGTCACCCCAAGTTACACATTGGAAAATCGGTGTAAGTAACATAATTTGTATGTTGAGAGGATGAAACAAAGAAATTTCCTGCGTGTGCAGCTCACATCATCTCATTGAATGCTATTAAGTAAATATCATGTTGCAAAAACTGTCTATGAGCCCACTTCCAACTAAATATCTGTCAGCGGTAGATATAAATTTAGGTGTGTTTCTATGGCTTTTGTCTTACAACTTGTTCCCCAGTTGAGACAAGTGGAAAATAGACATCTTTACTTTGCTGGGAGCGTGGAAACAGAGTCCAAGAGTTTGGCCCATTTGTTGGCTTCTCAGGAATGTGTATACATATTTAAAATGTTGTATCTCACTCAACTCGGCATCTAAACATCAGAAACAAACCTTAACTGAGATGTCTGTGGTCTCTCCAGAGTCAAAGGCACAAGACAGTGGTTGTGTCCAGCCAAAAATGTCACACAACTGAGGGTGAGCTCCAACCCTCCTGGCCCCTGATGTCTGCCCCGTGCCCTGGGTATGGCATGAGAATGCAGCACTGTTTGAAAGAACAGGGCTCTCTAAAATGGGAATTGAGCCATACCTGTAAAGAACTGCTCTCTGACAAACTGGGCTTTTATCAGACGACTGGTAGGTGTGACTCAGCAGAGACTCTGGCAGTGACCAAAGCTGCAAGTAATACCTAGGTTCTGGTAGAACCTAGTAATACCTAGGTTCTGGTAGATACAAGAATTAAACCAAAGCGTTTTTTGAGATGTAGCAGCATACATAGACACATGTCTCTCCTTTCAGCAGCACTAAAAGTACTTCAGGAGGCTGTGTCACACTACATGTGTGTTTAAGGTGATTAAAGTACTGTGGAGTAAGCTTCACACCAATGCTATGCCACTATTTCTGCAGAAGGTGAAAAAAAAAAAAGAGGGATGATTGTGCTCTTGGCAATTTCTGTAAAGTGCATCAATTAAATTTGAAATTTTCTTGTGTTTAAACATACAATGTAAATTGCATAGGTTAGGATAAAAATGCAATTTCCTGTCTCTGAGGATGGAACATACAAAATGTCAATATATGGGTAATTCATATTATTGCAGTATAGAGTTCTATTCACTTCAATGCTTTTGCTATAAAATAATTGTCATATCCAAAATGTCACCCTGCCCTTACAGGGTTTTTGGTCTCTGTCCATGCTGAGGCTGTTAAGTTCAAGACTGCAAAAAGTTTCACAGGCTTCTACAGGGAATGATGTACACAACATACCTCTCTGGAGGCTTTGCCTCTGTTCAAAAGCCAGCTGAGCTTCACTGCTCAGTCTGGGATTTCTGCACATTTTAGTTCATTAAAATACATGTTCAAATAAACAACAGGGATCCTAACTCTTAGAAAACCATATGAGTCTAAGAATTCTGGAAACTTATCAGTAGACAAATGTCTTTACGTGACCATTCACTGAGAGTCAAAAACATCCAAACTTTATTGTTTATTTTTTCAGTGGAGGGGGATATAGGTGATCCACATTTTCCACTAAAACAATTTATTCATATATCCAGAGTCCTTTTATTTTCTGACAGTACGAAATTAACATTTAAATGAAAAAAAAATTTCATATTGTCTACTGTAACCCATTCGTTTTATGCCTATGTCCATTTTATATTGTAATTCTCAGTGTGAGTTATATGGGCTTTACTTTACCTAAATTTATGACTATTGAACATTACATTAGATATAGCCGTTTTTTCCATGCATTTGGTATTGACAGGATGCTACATTTTATTAACTAAAGCAGTAAAATATATCTTACTTTCTGTTATTTTTCTGGCTATGAAAAAATAGGCTGCTGATTGGTAGGAGAATGAAATGGCAAAATATTAAGCAGTCCATTAATTTTGATTTATTAATAAGCATTCTTTGAAGATACTTTCTTTCATCCAGAATTGGAATAGTAACTTCCTGTAAGATTAAAAGGCTTTTAAGGAGAAGAATTAGATAGGATAGGAATCTTTTGGACAGGCCCACTTGACTTCATAGGTTTTTAAGGCAATGCCATTTTAACAGTGCTCTATATTTTTTATAATGGGAGCTTTTGATTATTTAAAAAGAGACTTTTTAATTTTGATGTGCTGTTCCTGACAGAGTCCTGCATTTAGTTTTTTTGTAGAATACAATGTGAAATGTATTTAAGTCAACCTTATTTTACATCCTTCCAACTGCTTTGTTCCTCTGGGGCCTGAGGAGGTTTGCTGTAGGTAGTCTGTATTAACATGCATGAGCACTCTTATAATATATAGTTTAAGTTGCCATCTGTTTAAAGAAAAAACTTTTATGCACATGGGGTTTTTTAAATTTTTTTGAAAAGAAAATGATTCTTCACAATGCATTGAATTTAAGAGAAACAGACAATATTGGAATTACAGATGTCTTGGGATTCATCTGTTTATTTATTTAGCAAATTTAGACATGCTTTTATTGATTCTTTTTCATTAACAAGATATGATTCTAAATCATGGAATCACAGAATCACCCAATACTTTGAGTTGAAAAGCACATTTAAAGAGCATGTAGTCCAACTCCCCTCCATGGGCAGGGATATCTTTCTCTATAACAGCTTAATCAAAGTGTCATCCAGCCTGACCCTGATCATACCCAGTGATGGGGCATCCACAGCTTCTCTGGACAACCTGTTTCAGTGTCCCACCACCCTCACCATAAAATGTTTCTTCCTTATGTACAATCTAAATCTATTTTCCTCCAGTTTAAAACTGTTGCTTCTTGTCACCTCTTGTCCTATCTGTTACTACAGGCCTTGCTATAAAGTCTTCCTCCATCTGAAGGTTGGGAACAGATGATCTTTAATTTCCCTTCCAACCCAAACCATTCTATGATTCTGTGATGCTTTGATCTTTCTTATAAGCCTCTTGCACACAGCAAGGCCTCAATAACGCCCTCCCATCCATCAGCAGGACAGTTCTTCAGATACAGGGCAGACAGAAAAGGAGATAAGACAGGGACATCACTTACCAATCGCAATTATGACTCTCCAGGACTTCAGCTCGATTTTAATGTAAACATGGTTTGCCTGGCACCTCTTCAGCAAAGAGAAGATGGAGAGAAAGGCTTTTGACTTGCAGTGAATATAAGTTTTTTATTATATGTTTAAAATACTAATTACATATTTTTATGTAATAATATATTAAAACTAGGTAACACTAAAGAAAGAACGTTTGGAGGTAACAGCATCAAAGTCAATTTAGAACTGTGGCATAGAATATGGATGTCTGCTATTTTTGGTATACAGAGAGTGTTTTAGCAAAAGCAGGATAATCTAAGAGGGCAAATGCTCCTACAAAAGACTGCCATTTAGAATTTAAATTTCCAATGGGGTTTAAATACTACTGGCTTGGGAGCAAAAAAACCTCCCAATGGTTATTGCTTCTACCTCCAGAGACTGATTTTCTTGCAACTGCAGATACCCTTTACACCTCTATCCTCATGGTTATTTAGGAATTTACCCTTTATTTCTGCTGTGACTCTTCTTTTGCAGTATTTCTGGACTGTATAGGTTGTGGTCTGCAACCTTTGTGCTAGACTGCAAAGTGCAGTAGTACCTGATTAATAAACTAAAAATAAAAATTTTCATAAAGCTGTCACAAAGATGACTCTTGGGTATGTTTCTTAAGTTTTCAGTTCTGGGATCGGGTAAATTGACAGCAGCAGACATAGATATAGTAAGTGATACTCTTCCTGTAGTAAGTGATAACTTTTGCACCCACTATTTTAGATTTGCATCTGTTATAGCTCTGATTTGATCTCCCTTATGAGTGTAAATATATATATATATCTATATATCAATGATCCACAGGCATTTCCCTTCTGAGTCATTTTCCTTATGCGTCTGTGCTGGTGGTATCACAGGCCATCTCCATGGAAACAAACATGATACTACAAAGAGAGAGTTGTGACATCACTAAGTGAATCAACCAAGAGAAGGGGTGTTTGTGAATAGAAAGAAACTTCTATAAAAAACAATTTAGTGAATTAAAGCAAGAAAGGCATAGTAATGTCTAGGCAGTAGATTTGTGTAATAGTGTTCAAGGGCTGTTTTTCTATCAAGAGAGTAAAATTTTTTAAAGTTTGTTGGAATATGATAGCTGCTCTTTACATTAAAACACTGTCAATCTCTTTCAGCTGACAGTGTGAGCATATTTAAATCACTTTATAGCTATAGTACCATATGTTGCAGTGAGTACGAAGATGCAAAATTCTCCATAGAAAATATTCTCTGTCTTAAGGTCAGCACAAATAGTGACTTCATTCCTGATATTGTTGTCTTTATTGATGTAACTTCTGACACAAATGAAACCTATAAATACGCTCCCTTCTCAAGTTGCACTTTCTTACAGAAATTTGCTGTAAGGAACAGACATTTCAGTTCCTTTCATTTGTATTTTTGCTGTATAGCTTTCCTTTTTCTTTGTTCACTCCCCCCTAACTTAGAAAAAGAATTAGAGCACTACAAATACATTATTTTTCTCATGTTCTTCAGAATGTCAGCAGACATTTCTATAGGTATTGCAAACATATATTTACTCTTCACCTAATTAATTAGAACTTTCTTTGGCAGCCATTATTTTACCCCGTGGGCTTTTTAGAATTGGACATTTATGAAAACTGCTCAGCACCTCAACAGTCATGTCATACATTTATTACTGTCCTGATCACAGCAAGTCTTTTATCTGTTTATGTTTGATATATGAAATTCACATCAGTTCCATCTGAAAAAGTAGCTCCTACTTTCACTACCAAAGAATGTAAAATTTTCTTTTATTAATCTTTTACCCAAGGCATATTCTAATCAAGGTTTGGCGATAGAACTGATTAAATCTCTTTTAAATTCTACTCCAAAATTGTTCATCTGGATGTCCAGAGTTAGTCATGCATGATTTTTAATCATTATCAGGTGCCAGAACACCCAAGACAGTCCAGAAGAGAATTATTGGATTGCTTTTTGCTTATGCATCCTTCAGCCTATTCCAGGAAGTTTGCAAAAGATGTGTTGCTGTGTAACTGAAGGAAACACTCACATGTTCCTTAATCCCTTACGTTTGTCATTTATATCTCTATAAATGGTATTTAGAACTGTCACACGAATAAGCCTAGACTTTTACTTTTTGAATTGCTTTGCAGATGTCCATTGTGGCATTAATATTTCTGTATCTGATCACTGAGAGACAAGAATTCCGAGGGACTGTAAAGGCAATATAAATTGCACCAGGGTGTCAGTAAGTACATCTATAGCAAAGTGAGGGAAAGCAGCAGGCTGCAGCCTGAAAATGAGCATGTTCTGAAAAAATCTCAAGCTAAATATTCTTGTAGATATAAACCATCCATTTTAGTTTAAGGTGCAGCGAAGGTCTTTTTCCAGAAGGCTGAATCCCTTTAGGGATTATTGGAATACTGGGAATATTGCTGTGGGATACAATTATGCGAGTTCTGTTGGTGAAGTGACTGCATCCAAAGAAGAGCGATGAAGCTGGTGAAGGGTCTAGAGAGCAAGTTTTATGGGGAGTAGCTGAGAGAACTACAGTTGTTTAGCCTGGAGAAATGGAAGTTCAGGTGAGACCTTATTGCTCTCTACAGCTCCCTGAAAGGAGGTTGTAGTGAGGTGGGTTCCTTCTCTTCCCTGAGTCCATAGCAGACCAGGAAAACCATTGGAAGCATGCTTCCTGAGCACCCTCTATTACCTGGAGCCAAACCTGTGGGCTTTGGGACAAAGGAAAGTTTTCCTTCCTGTTCCAACAGAGTCAGATTTCTCTCAGACCCCATGGTTCACTCAGACCCAGTGTGATAAAGCCAGGTTGCCATGGCTCCCAGGTCCAGCCAAAAGTGGTGAGCATTCCTGGTAGGTGCTCATCACCCACCCACTCCTGGTGCAAACGTGGCCAGCCATGGAAACCAGCATAAACAGGGAGCAGTGTCTGTACTGGCACTGCATGAAGGGCCCCAACAGAGACAGCACAGACCTGTTCCTCCTCTCTGGCTGATCACTTTGGGATCACTCAGTGAAGAATACATGTGCCTTAAGTCTTTTGGTTCATCGACACAGCCACATTGTCAAACACCTAGAATGGTACCATATACTCTAGTTCCTTTTGTATCCCTGTGCAGATCCATGTCTCTTTACCCAGTCATTGGCTTAGGCCATTGTTTCCTCTGATTTACTGGCTAGTCCAGTGCAAAATTTGGTAGCAAAAAATATACATAAACACATGTAAATGCACACAGAGATCAGAGAGGGTTCCCAGCAGTTTACACAGAAAGTTGCTAGGACTGATTTTAATAAGAAAACAAGACAGCCTGTAGTGGTCAGGTGCCTCAATCAGGCAAATGCATTGATCTGCACTTTTTCTTGCTCATCTCATCCCCTTCATCCTCCTTCCTCTCCACTTCCCATTCTTCTTTTTCCTCCATCCACACTGATCATTCCCTTCCTTCATCCTTGTCTCCTCCCAGGTACAAAGGCCATCCTAAATTACATAGTCACAGTTTTGCTGCATCTATAGTTAAAATTGCCACTTCTGTTATAGTTACCTATGGCATTCCAGCCTCATGCACTACGAGTGACAGAGCTCAGGCTAAGATTACCAAGGTTGTGGTAGGTTGCCACATTGGCATTGAGAGATTTCACTCCCCAGGAGGTCTTTAATCTCCCAGTTAATTACCTGTGGGGTTTGGAAGTCTATTGCCTCCCCCTCCTTTAGCCACCATTGAAATCCAACCATTTCTTATAGTGACACCCATTACACCTTCTTACTCCTACATCCCACAGTTTCTCGTGGTCAGTTCACTTGGCTAAACCTCAGGCCAGGGCTTAGGGATGTGTCTGTGTACCTTAACAAATACAGATGTAGACTCTGCAGTTGCTCTGCTGAATTTTAACTCTCTGGGAAACAGTTTTACAAATTAATGAACTTCGGATTTGCACCTCTTGATAAATACATGATCTCTTTACCTTTTCACAACCACAGGGGCAAAGCTGAAGTTTTCTAAATGTGCAGTGCTCTATTCCATCAAATATATTCCTGTGGAACAGCTACAGAATTAACACACTGTTAAGCAAAAGGGCATAAAGTATTATTATAGATGCATATATAATTAATTTTTCACTGACATATAGAATTAATTCTCCACTGCCTTATAAATTAACTTTGATGAATGATCTTCATATTTTAATCTTTAATTACTAAAAGTGACTGCGTGAGTATATATATATATATCTATATCTATATATATTATATATATATATATCAGGAATGGAGCAACATTCAATCAAAAAAAAAGATGTATGCCTATACGGGGTTTTTTTATTTGAAATTATCGTGGACAAGGAAAGTTA
This sequence comes from Daphoenositta chrysoptera, assembly GCA_013397915.1. Classification (NCBI taxonomy): domain Eukaryota; kingdom Metazoa; phylum Chordata; class Aves; order Passeriformes; genus Daphoenositta; species Daphoenositta chrysoptera. The sequence goes on from VZRO01001827.1 coordinate 306,302, forward strand.
CTTTCCATTTGTGGTGAAGTTCAATAAAGCAGTACTTTCAGACTGAGACTGATCTTAAGAGTTTTAGATATATCATTTTATGTACCTTTTTCTAGAGGTAAAAAAAGTAAACATCAATTCCTTTCTTGTACAAGTAAAAAAATGATCCCCAGAAATTAAATCTTAGTGTTACTTTTCTAGAAAAATAAGTGATACATATAAAAAATCCAGACTGACACACAAACTAAATAAGTCAAATAATCAAATACACTATTAATGTACTAAGCTCTGCAGGACAGATAATTTAATCAACAATTGCTTTTATATTTATTACTGAAACTGACTTCAAAGTTCATGCTTTTGTGAAAGTTTCTCCAGAGGATAAAAACATAATTGTAGTGCAACCAAGTACTGTTGAAGTACTATTATCTCAAATGGGCTTTCGATGACGAAAATGTACAAGATTTGAAGAATAAATAAAATAAATCCTGTGGTTACTCTAAACAACTTGGAATTTTCCAAAATGTCAATAAGAAAATGGCATAGAAAAGAAAGCCAAGACATCAAAAGATATTTTAGTCTTTTGTTTCAGACATTGTGTATATGGTAGTCTTTGGGCAGTGACTGATAAACTTACCCAAAACTTCCAAACATAGACATATCCTTTCGGTTTCCTTTTTCATTATTTTGCCTTCTGTTGCACTAAAAAACACCACCTTCTTTTATTCTGAAAACTAAACTCTTTTCTTGTCCTTCCCTGAATAGATAAATCCTGTGGTGTCTAAATAACTCAGCATCTCCCTCTTTTTAATCACATTTTATATGCCAGAAGACCACTAGCACTATCCCCGTACCTTTTCCTTTTTTTTTTTTTTAAGCTAAAATACATTTCTTCAACCTTTCAAAATAAGAAGTCTTATTTTTTGAACATTTTCATTTGTTTTGTTTCTTTTCTGTGGACTTCCATTAGTCGTGTTTCTAAAAGTTGTGTGACCTAAAGCAGATGCAGTACACCATTAGAAATCTTAAGTGGGACAAAGAGAACAGAAAAACATACAATTTCTATGCTCTTCATCCAATACTCCTGCTGATTACTCTCCAGATTAAGATTTTCTTTCTTTTATCATCTTCTACATTTTGTCTGTCCTAAGTTCAACACAATCCTAATCTTTCCCATTTTAACTATAACCTTCCACAGTTCAGTTCTTTGTATTACTGCTTACTAAACTTAATACTGTTCATTTTGGACATTTTTTCCAAATATTTAAGATTATTTCAGATTTTAATTCTTCCCTACAGAGTGCTTGGAACTCACTAACCACAGCAGATGTAATATATGTATTGTATATTCAGTCAACCTGGCCACTAGCAAAAATATGTGGAGATTGATTCTTCACTAAACTTTTCAAATTGTAGTTTCTTCACCTTGATTGAAAACTACATGTAGATAGTCTTTGGAGTGTGATTTTTCACCTGATTATGTACCTACTCTGGCAAATATCCAAGAGGTTGCCATACCAATATCAACAACCTTTTTGAAGTGCTGATATAAGCTCTCTACTCTATTCTTTATCCAATACCATAGTTATCCTGTCAAACAAATAAATATTTTTTTCCTGTTATTCAGTCTAAATACATCAATTTGAGCTCTTTCCCTCATTGGCTGCTGTTTCTCTATAAGCTTACATTTTTTTTCACAACTTACACGAATTTTTTTTCTGAAAACAAAATCAGACCCACTGCTCTATAACTCTACTTACCCTACTTTTCTGCGTTTCTTAATGTAAGTAAGTTTTGGGTTTTTATTCCACCAGCCTCCTGGGACCTTCCTTCTATTCTGAGAAGTCTCAGTACTAATCACTAACACTTCAGACACTCATCAGCTTGTTCCTCTAGTGCACCAAGGAGAATTTAATCAAATCCTGCCAACTTGAATATCTCTAACTTCTGACTTCTGTTCTCTCACTAGTTATCATATATTCATCTTTTGATAACATTAATTTAATTAATAGCGATCAACTTAATTGGTTAATAATATTGTCATCTTGGTTTGTTCAAGTGCAACCTAGGTCCTATGTAGTGAAAGTATCCAGGAAATTTATCACAGTATCATCGAAGTGAGGGAAAGAAAGAAGAAATGCTGAAGAGGTGATAATGAGCTATCAAGAGCATCAGGCAATTGTTCTTAACTTTAATGATTTTTAGCACTTGGTTGTTGCTATAAAGCAAAATGAACAAGTAAGCTCTAAAGATATGCTGAAAAGTAAAGTAAAAATGCAGATTCTTTTTTCAGCAACTCATTAAAAAGTACTGAAGCAGTTTTAAAAATTTTTTTCCAGGTACATATGAGGGAAAAAGTAGACCTTCAGATAAATGAGATTCCCTAGAGACATCATCACTAACAGAGAGAGAAGCCCAGGTGTTTCAGGTTACCAACATGCAGAGAAACTCTTACATTAGTGAACAATGTGCTGAATAATGACTTCATGCTGTTTAGTTTTCTCAGTTGCACTACAGTAACAATGACTGCAGTCAATACCAAAGAATACAGTGACCAGTGATAAATTATGATTATATCCTTCTTCATCTGCTTAAACATTTTTCTTTCATGATATCCTTTGATTTTTTAAACAAAATAGTTCATAAAGCAAACACCATAATTTTTAATATAGATTACATTTTTTTAGTTAAGAAATCCTGATTTCTCTCAACAATGAATTTTTGTTCACTAAATGAGTTTTCCCAGTTGGATTTTGTCAAAGTAAAAATAATTTAAACCAGATTGGGATTGAAACAAGTTCTTGACACTTAAACAACACACAGTTACCCGGCAATCAGCCAACTGTACATACAGGATCAATACTGGTAATAAAACAGAACAGCTGCACCAGTGGACACAGGATGTTGAACATGTACAATTTTATAGATGCCTTTATCTTATCATAATTTATCCCCAAAGGTGCTAATCACACCAAAATCTTATTATCATGAGCATATACTGAGACAGGCAGAGCTCTGCTAGCGGAGCGTGTGGGTGGTCAGTGCCACCCCAGGCTCCTGGCAGGGTGTCTGTCCTGCTGTCACACCACTGGAGACATGGTGACACAGCTCCATGTGTCCATTAATGTCCCCCCCACAGGGAGCAGCCACTCCCCGGGGCCAGGACACTCAGGCTGCTCCCTCTGGGCTGGGCAGTATCTCTGGTGGCACAAGGACCCCTCGGGCAGTGCCAAATCAGGTTTCACTCCTGCTGTTTCCACTCTAGAGTCTCTTCCTCCTGTTACGAATTTTCATGTTGTTTTTATACTTCTTATCAGGCTAATCCTGCTTTGTGTCAAAAGCCTCATAATTCTCTGATTGCTTTTTAATCCTGCTGATGGTTATCCTCTACTTTTTACAAGATCAGTTTAGGCAAATGGATTCAGACAGTTTTGAGTATTCAGTCCAGATATACATAATTCTTCTCAAATTTTCATTTTACCGGGTTATCAAGGCAAATAGTTCACCAAAGGCTGGATCATGCAAGTACCCCACAGATTTTAACCCTAATATTTAGACAGATATAAAAGCCTGTCAATAGAGATTCCGAAGTAGAAACTGCCTAGGAAATGGGAAGAAACTGATTTTAACAGTGATGTTGCACCTGTGCTGTGTGATAGGTCTGCCCCGTGAAGCACTCTGACTTGTCCTGATCAGAGGAATGAATAGAGGTTTTTTTCTTTTCCTTGGAGGGCATGTGAGGGATAATGTGCTGTTACATGCACTGCTTTACTCAAGAAGCGTTTAATGCCTATACTCTGGACAGGACCAGGACAGCGTAGACAGTGTCAGAAACTTCAGTTCTGTACTCAGAAAGATTATTCCTTTAACAAAGGAGCTATGATTTTTCTTAATATTTCTTTAATTCACTTCCATTTCACGATATTGTTTTCAGTCTCTTTGACTTTCTCTCAGACCTAAATGCATTAATTTCCAGTTGATATGCTCACATGCAGGAAGCAGGCAGGCTGAGTGCCTCTACTTTTTTTACTGCATCGCTCTCCATTGTCTTTGTCAACCACCGTGCCAGAACCTGCTTTGCTGTGAGCACAGAATCTAATTTACCCTTTTTTTTTGTTCCATTATTATAGTCATTATTTCTCAGCTAGCCCACTGCACTTTAAATAACTAATCAGCTGTGCTCCTTTACAATTAACTAAAAAACTAACCTTTTTACATCACTCATGGACAACAAAACAACCTTATAGAAAGTTGACAATTTATTGCTTGTTTATTCCGTGTTTGCCTGTGCTTCTTTGTATTAATGTAGTTTAAAATTCTTATTTTGCTCTTTACAAATTATTTTTGTTTTGACTTTTTTTACACTTAGGCCCATCTTCCTTTGAAAAGATTTTTTCTTTTAATACCATCAGTTTCTTTCTTTGTATTCTGAGCCCAAATAATTACAGAGCTCTCCTGATAAAAGTTAGTAGTTTCTCACAGGAAACATTTCTATTTATATGTATTACACATGCAATAGTCTAAAAAAAAGTTTAAAATTGCTGTATTCTTTTCCTCTTTGAAGAAAAATCACTTAAGGAAAAAGCATAAAATAAAGATGCACTGTAAAAATTTCCTATTTTGTCTTATTATCAGGTAAGCAAAAACTGCAGCATGACTTTGGACACTGGCATATCTGGACCCAAACTTCTAAACCCGTGAGCATCCTCATTCATTCACCATTCTAACAGAAGTGGGAAGAGCTCATTGTAGAAACTAAGAACCCAACTGAAAAGCCAAAAACCCCCAAACCATGGAAACAAACCAAACTAAGATGGTAACAAACCAAAATAATGAACAATTTATACATTTGCAAAGTTATTATGCTCTGTCTATGATGGATTTCAACTTACAAACTTCATGTCTGAACTTTGGACTAAGATTTTGGCCCCTCTATCATCATCTTTGTACAGTGTTATTTCAATCAATTTTTGCATGGAGCTAAATGACACTAATCATCTGTGTTGCAACACAGAATTTAACTTCTTACCACTGTAGAGAGAGAAAAAAAAATATTTAGACCAAACTTGTTTTCAAGTGAAAATCCAGGCAAACAGCATAATGCATGTTGTACATGGGTTATTGGTCATTGCCTTTATTAATAGAGAGCAAACCATATTCAAAGAAACTATTGACTATATTAACTATATAAGGCTATATTTTTTTTAAATTCAAATTTGGTTACTGCATGCATTTTAAATCACCATCTTCCTGTGGTGAAAAGGAAGTGCTGTAAGCACGTGCTGTAAACACGTTATGCTGGAGCTCATTTCACACATGTGCCTCTGGTGTAAACTCAGACTGCAGGCACCAGTTCATCTTCAGAGAAACTTTGTTCTGCAGGCACCAGTCTGCCAAAGCCCTTTGTTTTGTGATGTAGCACAAGAGAAGCTGCTTCTCAGAGGATGGAAAATAGAGTAAGAAGAATATATCTTGACTTATGTTAATCAAAACTCTATCAAAACTCTTTCTCTTCATCTCTAACAGAAAATCATCTGAATAAAGGATGGTTTTGAAAGGTGAACAAATGTATTTTGAATATCAGTTGTTTTCTGCCTGTGGTAAAATCACAGTCCTCTGTAAAGAATCCTGTGTATCTCTGTATGGAAAGCAGACTGAGTTATTTCCTCATCTCTCTATTCTGTCCATTGTTTTGAATAAAATTGGAAGTGTAGAAAAATGTCCTAATAATTTTTTGGCCTTTGCTGGTTTATTTCTAGATGTTCTTTCAAAAAAAATTAAAAAAAAGAAAATTACGGGAAAACTTCAAATCATAAAGAGAATGACTTATTTTTGTTATCAAGAGAATGATAAATGTACTTGCTATTTATATGCAATAACATCTGTTTTAATTAGAATTGCCACAAGCATAATTGTGAAGAACAAAAAGAAAGATGTTGCTGTAGTTGTGATTTCTTCACGCTATTAAAATACACATTTTTAGATGATATTTTGTTGAGTTAATATTGAAAAAACCCCATTTCTGTGTTAAAGGGTTTGTCTTTATAACAGCAATTATTTCCTTCTCTATTCTCTTCCTTTCACACCTTTCCCCACATAGTTCATAACGAGCATACTTGTGAATTAGAAACAGTGAAATGTTTTGTTTCTGTCAAAGGAAAATAAATAACATAATGATAGAATGATCTATAACATAGGTGTAAGGATGGTCAAGAGCACTCTGAAAGATGCCTTTTCCTTCCTGCTCTGCAGAAGGCCCCATAGACCAATTCTTTCTCCCCTGTCCCAGAGACTGAATTTTAATTACAAAGACAGTACCATTTGGAAAGAGAAAGAGAAGTTAAAACGACCAATAAGCACACATAGAGTAATTATCAGCTGAGAAAAGACAATCTGTATTCTCAAAATCAAGAGAAAGAAGAGCTGACCCATGGTTCCTGTTTCAGTGATATCTGTAACTGATATCAGCTGTTCTTGGGATAGAATAAAGAAGTGCAACAGGTTAGACCAGACAGAAGGTAAAAATTCTGATTTGCTCAGACAGACTGCTTTTTTAAAAAATTCTTTTTAAATAAAAATACAAGATATTTTTCAAACCCAAATAGCACTCAGGCAGCTGCTTATTTTAAAAACTGACTAAAGATTCACCGAGAACTTAAATAAAAATGAAGAAAATGTAAATATCTTTAACAGACAAAACATTTACTCATCGTTGAAATGCCTTGCTTAATCTTCTGTATCATGCAGTCTTATTTGTATACCTTCCTAACAAGAACAGTATGGAGCAGCTGGAATTTACATGATTTTTTATTGTGTTTCCTACAGGAATGCTTAAGTAGAGATCAGCACTGGCTATTATGGAAAGTGAGTAACATATTACCTTGGGCCCAATATTGCTAGCTGCTCAGTTGGGAGTCTGTGTCAGATTTACAATACAGTATCTGGCTAATATTGGCAGTAGCACAACCTCGTTCAAAGCTCTTGGGACAACTGACATAGATGCCAATTGTGTCATATTTTGCTGAAAGGGGCAATTTGGTTTTCTATCACCCTAAATTTACCTCCAGGAAGGTACCAAGCTTATTTTTATCCCTTCTGTAGACTTTTATCACTTTCTGCCTCTTCTAGGCTTTGAAAATTTACATCTGGGAACAATGTGCTATATTTGAATTGCATTACATTTGTACCTTGAAAGCAGCAAACTTTGCACCTGTGTTTGGTGTAGATCACAGTGTTGATATTCAGCACTTATATGATGCATGTAAGTATGCTTCTAAATGCTCAACATGAAGCATTTTTTTCTGATATCTAGGTTTAAAAAGCATGGTTGAGATAGATGGGATGGGATTAACCAGTTTACCTTAGTGTCACAAACTGGCACTGAATGAAGAGCACAACACATCTTCCCTGATTGCAACCTTTGGCCCAGGTTGCAATGGGCATGAATCACAAGAAATCTATGAATTCAGGGAATCATCTCTAAGTATTTCTTCCTATTGAGCTAAAGCTGGTGAACAACTCTACAGAAGGAGAGCTGTTGTATAGGAGAGTTGGAAATACATTGCATATTGGTACATTCATAGAAGTCTTCCATGCTTTCCTTATCTGTTACTCTTACAGCTCAGGTTCACTTTACCTTTAAGTCTTTTGCCTAAATTTTGTTTTAATTCATCTCTGATCAGTTCATAAGCCTGTGTTTTCTTTCATGCAAGGTAGAAACAGAGGGAACAGAGTTACCCTCTGGTAGCTGTTGTGTGCTGAGGTTGTTTTTAGATGTAGGCTCAGCATGCAGTGAGGGAAAGCATCCAGCTTCAGTCACTCTGAATTGCACCCTTCTTCACCTCTGGACCTCATTACCATTGCTGACCATTTAGGTTCATCTTCCTCCAGCAACAGACCTTTACCCTTTGGCTATTCTGGGACTATCTCATTAATTTCTACCTCTATGCAGTACCCCAGGCAACAGGAACTTACTCACTCAAAAACCTCACTCAGGAAGCTTCCTAAAGCAAAATACATGCAGTCTTTTCTTGGGGAGCTGCAACACACTGATTAGGGAAGCTTTTTCATTTCTTCTTTGTATGCTCGTGCTTTTTCATATTAAATAAAACAAAATATAAAACCTATAGAATAGTCGAGGTGCATGATTTTTTTTTTGGCTGCATATTGGAAGACCTAAGTGTTTTGGCATTTTTTATGTACTTCAATTCCTACAATTTATTTACTCTAGTAAAATGTGAACTGAACACAGCCTGCAGACATTAGCTAGAAAGATGCTAACTCGAGTGTTCTTCCTTCACATCCCAGCTTATTTAACAGGACTGTGTTATCTAACAAGTATGTTATCTGATCCATTGCTACATTTCCTGTTTAACACTGACTGCCTTGTTATTATCTAAGTGTATTATACAGCTTTGAAAGAAATGACATAATGTACATCATCCAAGGCCATATAGAGATCACAAATTATTACCAATATTCCCTCTTTGTACTCAATATTAATTATGTGTCCTCTGAGTGTCATACCCTAATGGTAGTTTCTTTTTCCTTCATTGTTTTGTTACTTGACATGTAATAAATGCTTTCTGCAAACAAAGGTGAAAGGTCCATAAACTAGCAAATAATTAAGGTGGGCAATTAAATGGAATACAAAATAATTGTATGCTGAAGAATCTTATGGGAAATTTTCACAACCGAGGATTCAACTATATTTCATTTAAGATTTATTATCCCCGTCACAAAAAAAATTGTAGTTGATACAAATGGAAAATTAAAAGGCTATATCAAATTCAGGTGAGTTATGAAAGCAAAAAATGAGTCTAAGATTACACTGCAATAAAAAAAAAAGAAGCTGCAAAGTTTTATGTTTTATAGGGTATCTGCATTTCCCCATCTAAATGCAGCAAGAATCCGCCTAAGTTACACTGACACAAAGACTTTTTATGGTAATATGGATAAAATTTTTCTCACATGTTTCTATCTACCATTGCATCACAAGAAGGTTCAGATATGAAACAGATGTGGAAAGACCCTTAGTAATTTTTCATGGTGTCTTCTATCATGATGTGTGAACAAATCAGTGTACCTGAATAAGTTCCATCTTGCTTACTCCTGGGAAAAGACAATTTCTCTTTTGGTTATGTCTCGTCATGGTTTATCTGTGTCTGTCATGGTTTATCTGTGTCTAGCTTCTGTGGTTTCCCAAACTCATTGTATAGGGAGGCCCGAGCTAGAAATATACCTAGTAGGTGACTGTAATATGTCTGACCTGATTAGAATCATTAATAGGTTGAAGCTGAATTTACTGCAATGATTGAAATGGGTACGTCCATATTGTCTTAGCAAGGAGCCTTCTCACTTTATATCAGTTTTCCTGTATGTTATTTTAATGTTGCCTGGTGATTTTAAAAAAAAATTTGGTTTGCTTTCCTTACTCTGTCCTTAAAAAGAGTTTTCACTTTAATTTTTTAGGGTTTTCAGTAGCGTATATCTCGTCAGGTGTGACAGCTAGCATATTTTAATATATGCTAACCAAAATAAGCCACTTGGAAATGGCAGTGCCCCTAAACGTGGAAAAAATATATAAATATATGAAATAAAACTAATGGAAATAGGAGGGCTTTAAAGAATGTTTTGATGCAAAGTGGCAACTGCAATAGTTTCACTAAGAATTAATCAGAAAGACTTTAAGTAATACCATATTCTCATTTGGCTTCACATCTCAGCTGTTGTTAAATGGCATAATTTCAGCAAAATCAATGAAGCTGGGCTAATCTACATCCTTTCAGTTGAATGGAAATACACCAGTTCACACCAGCTGGGAGACCAGGCTGCTCCAGCAATGGCTTGTCCTTGGTTCCAGTCATTTACGGTCAGTAGATCTGCTTCAAGTTATGATCATTCCAAGAAAGATGTTAATTCATTTATGTAAAGAAGGCCAGAACTGTTTTATATCAAGAAATGTATGGAAGTGCTTTGTGGCAGATATCTTTTACAAGAGGATTTACATGCATAATTGAAAAGTAGTGACATTAGCATGATGAAAATATCTTGAGGTAAACAACACATAGAAAAACTGGAGTAATATGAAGTGACAGCGAAAATATGGATGAAAGAGGCCAACTGAGTATCTGCCAAAATACACTGATAATTCATTTTACAGTTTTAGGATTTCTGGGAAGCAAATGCTGTTCAGTAGATATGCTCACAAACAGATCACAGTTCCTCTTCAGTAAAGAGAATGTAGGGAAAATGTCGTAAGATACCATACTGACGCATTGTCCTTCAGCATGAACTTCCATTTTTGTTTATTTATAACAATTTCTTTGTGTTGTAGGAAATCCTATCATTTGACAGGATCATTAGTTTTAATTAATTAGGACCTGCACATGCCTATTTAGGATTTCAGCGGTTCTGGTACATTGGAGCCTACAAACTGATTGTTATTTCAACAGCACTGGGAATCCAATCTATCTCCTGGCTTGGCAAGGCCTTTCAATGTAGCTCTCGGCAGGCAAAGTCACTGGGCTTGTTTTCATAAAAGTTACTCCTGTTATTGGGCCTTAGACCTCCCCTAGGGAAATATTCACAGCATAATTAGTTACTGAAACAAGAAGTCTTTTCAATTGCTTTCAGAACAACTTCAGGCTGGTGATTGATAGGAATGTGAGAATTTGGGGAAAGCTGACAGTAGTAAATTATTTTAATTAGGGGGGAAAAATCCCAGAGAAGGCTTTGAGCCATGTCTTAACTTATTTTACTGTAAAACATGCCCTAAATTTTCTTTGTATATTTTTTTTTTATTTGGTTTAGACTAGATATATATTTAAATGAGGTACATATTTAAAAAAAATAACAAAAAATAAATAATTTCTCTCTAGCTTCCAGGCCAATGTGGCCTGATTTTAAGCTACAGATAAGCACAGTTTTCTGATGTCTACTGATCCTTGTTCGCATTCAAGCATTCTTAAAAAAGCATCCCTGAAAACAAACACTAGTTTGTACATATACATGTACTCTCTCTTTACAAATAGAGTTGATTGCACAACAAATGAAATATTTTAATTGGAATACTATTCTTCTAATTATTTGATAATTAGATATAAAATTTGAACCTTTGAATTGTATGCCAAGGATAATATTATGTTAAATGCAAAGTATTGTTCTGCTAGTCCTGATTGTACATTGGAGGAAGGCTTGGTTGAAATGTATTTTCTATTTTTTATATTGGTTTACTTGATTCCTAGGAGTTACAAAAATGTAACTCCTCCATCTCTTCTTGAAACACAAAACACCCAAGGCTTCTTATAAATGAAACAATAGGACTTCAAGGGTAGTGAAATATTTAGTTACTGTTTATTGTGAGACTACTGTTTATTGTTACCGATTTTGAAGAAAGGTTATTTGTTTTATAGCAACAAGCACCCCAGAGCTAAGAGTGCTGCTTCTCTTCTTCTTTTTTTTCTTTTGTATTTTTCCTTTTGAAATAACTGGCAAATATTAGCAGAGAATATGTGCAGAGGAATTCCAGAAAATATGAGCAAGTTGTCTAACCAGAGATGGACTTTGGTATGAACTACTGGACTTTGCCCTTTGTAAAGTCATTCTAGAACTCAGGATTGGGCCTTCATCACCATCCTGGTTGCTCAGACAAGCATGGACCCTGATGAAAGAGCAGGAATGTATGCTCCAGGTACCAGCTTCCATGCATGCTTTGGGAAAATGACACAAGACAAGTCCTGGAGCCTGGCCACCTGCCCTGGCCATTGTGTGAGAGACCCACAGCTGCTCACAACTTTTATCCATGACACTTTTTCTCCTCCACAAGCCAGACAATGAGAAAGGAAGTTAGAGAGTTGCTGCTCTAGGTAAACCCCTTTCATTCTAACTGAGCCTAACACAGTGATGCACTTCACTTAGTCCTTTCTAATACACTTAGACACTGAGTGTTTCTTGCTCATAAAGGGTTTAGCTGGCTTCTGGTGGAGAATGATCACAACAGAAAGCACTGTAAGTGGTGTACACAGGTCTGCGGTTTTCTGTAGCTTAGTCTGTCTCCATTTTTGTACATCAGAACAGCCTTTAAATATGAGAAGTTATAAAATACCCAAAATACACTGTTGTAAAAAGCACTACTATTGCGATCTGTAAGTGACTACATTCTAGAGCATTAGACATGTTCTTTTTAAATATTATTTGGCTTAAAAACCAGCTTTTGCATCTGATTTTTGTCTTCCATTTGCGGTAGGGTTCTTGTATGCAGGAATACATTGAGAAAGCTTTCTGCTTCTGAAGCTGAGCTTTGCTCCCTGCCATAGAATCCTGGCTGTCCATAGGAGGGACCAGGTGGTGCAAAGAGCCTTTGGCAGGACCGATGGGCCTGTGAAGCCCTTAGGACTCTATCCCTGTCTTTAATCCTTCTTCTGTTAATAAATATCAAAGATACAGGTCGAGGTTTGCTTCTTGCCCTGTGTTTGATCTCATCAAACCAAATTCAATTAATTATGACCTGAGAAACTGTTTTGGGGTATCAGACCTCAGGACAGAATTTTGCTGAACCTGTACCTAAACCTCCTTTTCTTTTCTGAAATATGCCAAGCTAACATTTGGCCAGAGAGGCCAGTGCAAAGCAGTTTTTTGCAGCTGATCTCAATGCAATAGCAGAAATTGGCTGAATCCCACATTAATGTGGTTTCCCACTTTGAACCACATCAAAGGAAAATGCTAATTCCCTGAGAGAAGGCAGGATGTTTAGGTGCTTTGCTGGTGCTGTTTTCAAATCAGGTAATTTAATGAAACTAGACAGAAGGAAAATTGGCTTATGATTGTGTCTTTGGAAAGGGATAAATAAAAGGCTTTGCACCAAAATATCTTCCCTGAAGATGCAACACTGTATCTGAATATCACAAACCAGCAGACTGAAATTCGAAACTGAATCTGTTTGCACTGAAAAGAAATACAGTATTTTCCTTCCCTAGTAGGAAGAAGTAATTATTTTAATATGAACCATAGCTGTGTAGATTAAGCTTTTAACTTAGAAAAAAAAAAAAACAAGGCGGGGGAGGAGAGGAGAGGAT
>VZRO01001827.1:328470-361435 GCA_013397915.1 Daphoenositta chrysoptera
AATCAAACAAGCATTTGAGTGGATTCAGTGAGACTTATTTCTAGGATTTTGCGGGCTTGTTCTAGGGTTAACAGTCTGCAGATTGCTGACATATCATGATAAGATATGAGAATATTGCATTAGAAATCCTAACACCAGCTCTGTCTGTAAGTTTTGCTTGATCAAATAACTAGCATCTGATAACAGTTCTTAAAACTAAAAGAGAAAGTTAGCATTCCAGCTCTTATATGCAAATGTGTGTTTTCTCCACCCAGGCGAGGGACATATTTTGATCTTGTTTTTCCTTCCTTTAGCCCCTCAAAGCATTGAATTTTTTTTTTTTTCTGAACTGCATGAGGAAACAACAGTACACAAGTAACTGAACCTTTCTTTTATGAGTAGGAAAATGTGGGTCTGCAAACTCTGAACCTGAGGGACAAGCTGAACAGAGTGATAAGCTTCTGATTTTTCTTATGAATACTCATGCACTGACGTGTTGTAGGGAGGAGAGACAATTGCCATTAAAGCCAATTGAGTGAGGTTACCAAAATCTTGTATTACTGTTTAAAAATAAACATGGCCAAGGGGTTAAGGAAGGTGATTCTCCCTATCTACCCTGCTCTTGTGAGACTTTGCCTGGAGTAGTGTGTCCAGTCCTGGGATCCACAGCACAAGAAATATCTCACAGGTTGAAAATGTTGCTCTTTCATTTATGAATATTAGACTTTTGCATTAAAAGGTGATGGATGAATTAATGTATTATCCACATATTTAGAGTGGATAAGTATACTTTTTTCTGAATCAGTTATGTATGTCAAAGTACATTTTTAAAATATTATTTGGCTAGCTAATATTTTAAATCACTTCATACATTATATGTGGAATCTTCCGCTTTTAGAAGCATAAAGAGAGCCTGTGGTTCTTTTATGTCTGTGGATCTCACTAAAATATTGGGAACACCACCACATGGATGACCCCAGCAGAACCCGGTCTGTTGGAACCCTGTGAGCACATGACGTTCCCCATCTGGTGGAAAAGGTGCATGAATGTAGGATTACAGTGTGACTGCATATGTTACATGCCAAATGATGTTATGGGCAAAAGAAAAAACACAATAAGCGTATGGGAGCCAAGACTATTGTTGGTTCAACTGATATTTTAGCAGTCTGATAGTCCAAATCAATCCATTAATACAAAAATAGCCTCACTGGCCATGCAGCTGAAATTGATACACAGGAAAAAAAACTGGTGTCTGGCCCTCCTCTCAGGTGATGTCTTCACCCTTCATGGACTCCTCAGGGACCAAGGGTGGACCTTCATTTCTCAAAAAAGACAGAGGTTCCTCAAAAGGACGCAGGTGATCCTGAGGAGTCATCAACATCCAGGAGGTCTCTGAGAGGTGGCATGTGTCTTCTTGGGGGTGTTCCCCCCTTTCCTCAGTCCAGAGTCCTCTGGGGTTCACGTTGAAATACTTTCTTCTCACAGCCCACCTCCTTCTCGGTGGTTCCAGCTACAGATGAAAAGTTTCAGGGTTTCCCTGTGCATCAGCTAACACAGTCTGCCCACAGTGATGAGCAGAGTTCTTGAGAACTTTCTGGAATCTTGTTGTAGAGCTTAAACTAACCCAGGCTGGGCAACAGTCAGCTGCCACTAATCAGTTCCTGAAAGAAGTGAAAACCAGCTCAGGTTTTGGCAAGCTCAGACAGGTCCTGAGACCCTGCACTGTCAGGCCCATCCAAAGCCTGTGGTCTTTTCCCAGCAGTAGCAAATACGTATTTTTTGGGCTGCACCTACTATTGTTTATTGTAGCAAATATTTATTTTTACATAACTGAATTTTCGGTTATAAAAAATTAGATTGTGGGTAGATGTTCAAATAAATTGAAAAATGCAACAGTTTTTTCTTCATCTAAACCACTTTTTTGATGTTTATGTAATAAAGTAAGGCATGCTGAGAAATCTGATATTTTATATTTTCTCATTGTTAAAATAGTTGTGGTATTACTTATTTATGCTCCTAGAAAATGGATAAAAGTTATTGCAGACTTCAGCACTGGAAAATCTTTACAGAGATGCAAAAAGTTAATAGTTTTAGATAAAGCAGAAACTTTTTGAAGATGTGAACAGTGTGGTTGGCATAAATTTGATTTTATACTTGCATAGAATATTTTGCTGGAGATTTACAAGCTAAGTATATTTTTAATATGTTTTAGCTTTTATTAACATAGCTATATTTGTGCTTCTTACACACTAGAGGCTTGTACAAATACAGTGAACTTAAGGATTAAAATAAAGTATGCTTCATTGTCTTTATATTCACAAAAAAGACACCTATAAGATTTTGAAAAAACCCTAAAATTCTGTGTAGGTAGGATCATTTACTTAAAAATTATGTTTGCCTTTAAAAATTTTGCATAGCTGCCACATTTGTTGGCATTGAATTCAAGCAAAACCAAGGAGAGTGTCAGAAAATACATTATTAGCTCTAGGTAGGTACACTTTATTACTGTTTTTAAAAAGGCAAAAATTGTTTCCGTTTCAACAAATTGCAAATCTTAATTGGAATCCTAAAACACATAAGTATTTAGGGGTTCATTTTCTCAATGACACAAATTATAAAAAATTAAATCTTCATCGCATATAAACAGCTCCAAGTTTGTATATTTTGTTTAAAATTCTTATGCCATGGAGTTTAAATGCTAATTTTTTTCTATTTTCTTTTAAAAATATACAAGAAAACTTTTCAAGTACATATATGGACTTACACACATGCACAAAATCCTATTGATAAATTAAACTGAAATGTTGGTAAGGAATGGAAATGTGCTACTTTAAGTACTTTTATTTCTGTAAACCATTAAACTAAAGCCTTGAAATACTGTAATACATTTTGATTACCGAGACTGGGACCTAATATTTAATAAATTGATTAACAGAAGAAGGAATCTAGACCAGTTCCAGATGGCTGGCCAGTGTAAAGTGGATCCATACACAAGGTAGCTTGTGATATAACAAGGTACAGTGTGATATAACATGATCGGACATAATCTCAGATGGGAAAAAATCAATAAATATTAGGATTCCTTAATTCATTTAAGTTAATATATGCTTAAGTATTTCTGTAATTTTTATTGTCTTCTTATTACTAGGACTTGAAGTAAGCAAAATATGTTAGTTATAAATCCGATTAGAGATGTGAGAACAGCTATCTTGGCAAGTGGATTAACAAATCAGACTTCACAGTGTAAAAATCTGGGCTAAAGCAGAATACTTTAATGACTTAGGGGAAAGTAAACTTCATAAGTCATAATAAAACATCATATTATATCTATTACATAAACCAAAAGACAGTTGCATCATATCTGAAATTATTGTGGCACCATTATTAATCACTCAGTACTTTTCACATTCAGGTTATATGATTTATGGAAACCATCAAACAGTGTATAAATGAATAACAGAGTTATAATTCATGTTTATAACTTTATAACTTAGAAATTAGTTAAATGATTTCTAGAGATACATGATTTATGAACCTAACATATGGTTTAGTGTAGGTGTCAGTCCTCAGTATCTCAGATTAGGAAAATCTGAGATACAATTTTCTTTTCTTAAGACCAGCTTTTAAAGTACTTTTTAAAATAACAACGAGTGCATCATATGTAACAGCAGTATTAATACTGCTCCCATCCTAGACTGTGGAAACTGTGTGCAAAACCCTCGCCTACAAAAACAATTCCTGCTTCTGTGAGAAAAAGCAAATTTGATGATGTGGATGAAGGAAAACACCGTATTGAGCTATATCAGCTGTGATTGAGGGAAGCGATCATTCCCCTTTACTGAGTGCTTCCCGTGTCTGAACTGGGAGTGGCTTCCATGGAGAGGAACCCCCCACCAAGATGGTCAGGAATTGGGGAATGTGCACTGTGAGGAGGGGCTGAGAGACACCTGCTATGGCTGGTGAGGGCAGCATCAAGGACACTGAGGCTTGGACTTTGGATTGAAGTGCTCAGGGGGGAAAACATGAGAAAACCAGTCACAAATAGAAACAGAGAAACTTCTGACAAGACATAAGGAGGAATAAAACCCACTGCTATGAGAATATCTTGGTATTAACGCAGGTTTCTTAAAGAGGTTTTGGAATCTTCACCCTTGGAAATTTTCATTATTGAAAGCCCTGAGCATCTTGGTGTAAATTCAGAGACATCTCTGCTTTAAGCATGGGATTGGATTAGAAAAATGCCAAGGGCCCTTAAAAATCTCAGTGTTTAGCTGACCTATGATTCTATGTTCTTCCTCTGTTTTGAAATGTTTCAGTATTCAGTATTTTTATTTTCCTGCAGCAGAATAGAAATTAAAGTGTTTTCTAGAGAGGAAAATAGACCAATAGTGGGGTACCATACTGTCTCCAGGCTCTTTGGTGACCAAAGGTCTTGGGATTTTTTATGCTTGGGTTGAAAGAAGGATTAAAGTTTAAAAAGGCACGGATATTTTAGTAAAGTTTTGTAAATATTACAGTTTGATATTTGAAAAGCAAGCAGTGAAAAATGTAAAAGTTTTTTAGTCCAAACTAAAAGAATGAGAGTGCAGTAACATAGATATTCTTCACTGCAACACTAGAGGTTAATCAAGTTTAAGTGACTAGAGATTATTAAAAAGAAATCATGAAGTGGGAGAGTAGACTGGACAAGGCATGGGCCAATAACAAGAATTAATTCTGCAGCTGACAGCTTTGGCTGAAATTGTGTTCAGACAAGTAGAGGCCAATGAGTTATGAATAGTTTTTGATTCAGCAGAAATCATCAAGGAAAGATAAAGAGTTTTGACCTCAGTGTTAAGCTTGTGTTAGAGACAGAGGTCAGAGGGGCTGTACTAATTCTGAGTCTCTGAGTCTGCTTTGGGTCCATCAGTTTTGTTTAATTGAGGATTGATGCAAACAAGGAACATAAGAGTAGATTAAGGGTGTACTTCTGGTTTGTAACTAGCAAACATTTCTATCATCAGGATATGGATTTAGAGTTCAGTTTAGAGTGCAAGTCAAGAGGAATATATGATATGGATTTATCATCTTTTGAAGGCTAAATTGAATGCTGACATGAAGAGAAATAATCCATAAAAATATTGTTCTGGAGAGGGCAGATTTGCTCTTTATCAGATTTCTAAGATGTTATTAAATCTGAAGCCAAATAAATTTGACCTTTGTACTAGACAAATTCACAGAAAATACAACAAACACTGTAAAGAATAAATATATGGATAAACAGGATGTAATGTGGATTCAGATGATGCAGTTCTTTTTCAAAAAGTTTTTCGCCAAGTTTTTTTTAAGACTCTGAAAGAAAAAAAACTGTCATGGTATAAAGGGGAAAGGGAACTATAAAAAGGAGAGCTACATAGGAATTCTGTTTTTCAAAATCTGAAAGAAAAACAGCTAAAAGAGTAAAATCTCTCCAGTGTATGAAGACTACTTACAGACACTGTTCTGGATGTTCTGAAGAATATATACCACCTATCAAACAAAGACTTGAGAAAGTCCAGAAGGAATATGGAAAGGGCAGGGGAGGTCATTAGAAGCAAGAAAACTTTCAGAAAATCTTCTTTCTAACCAAATGAGAAAAATGGAACAATTCATACACTTCAGTTGGAAAAAATAAGATGAACAACAAAAAACGATTGGAGATGTGCTCAGGTTTATAGCAGTCAGTCATGCCAACACGCAGCTCTCTGCATCTGAGGTGAATGGTTAAACTCTGCCTAGATTGTGCCTGAAATCACTGTCTCCTCATTGCAATGTCCTCTGAAGTCACATACTACAGCCAGTAATGGTATACTGGTGTCTCGTGGAATATGCTGAACTGTTAATTACAGTGTGTAATACCTCTCCAAATATCTCCCACTCTGTGGGGAGGAGTGGAAAGTGTCTGTTTCAGGTTTTCTGTTTCCTTTTTTTCAGAAGAAGCCCAGAGAAGGTACCAGGAACTACAAGCTAAAAGTCATATATGTGTTCTGGAAGAACTCAAAGAACCTCATTTTTAAAAAAAAAAGCAGAAAATAGAAGTCTTACCTATTTGGGAATAAAGAGCACAGTGTTTACAAAAAACAAAAATTTGTTTCACAATTGATTTGACTTCTTGAAAGAGGTTCTTATATTCTTAAAGCCCTTTGTGGATTAATAATCTCTTAAAAGTAAGGAAGTAAGAATTAACAAGCATCTTGCACAAAGGAAGGTCTTTTCATGAATCTGTGGTATGAGAAAAGTTTTTTACATATTGATTTGGAGAATTTTGGAAAGTGAGATAAAAAGTTTGCTGGTGATAGGAAGATATTCTGGAAAAGTTAAATCTCAAGAGTAAGATTTGATAATGCAGCATGTCTGAGAGATAAAGTGCCAGTCAGAATTCAAAGCTGATAGATGCAGCAACAATACAATCTGTTTGCCATTTCACTGCTGGGTGAGAAAATTGTTAAGTATTCAGAAACAGTGACAGGCTTCAAAGAAATTAGGAATTTAGCAAAGACATAAAAATGCAATTGCAGGTATCTTTCTCTGAAAACATCATCTCTCTCATTAGAAGAGACAAAAATGGAAAATAGAATTCTAAGAATTATTATGGATTACATAAAGAACATCAGTATGACATGATATTCCTGTATTTTGAATATGATATGCAGTTATAATTATATCATCCGAAGACTATATTTTAAGATTTTGACTAAGGAAGTAGAATGATCAAACCTGTGCAACATGATTTTAAATGGAAAGAAACCACATTTCAGCCTAGAGGAGATGTAATTGAATAGTGATATGAAAAAAAATATTACTAAAAAGAAAAAAGGAAGAAACTTCTCATGTTGTAAAGAAAGTTAACACCTAATGAAAGGATGTTACAGCATATTTAGAACGAACCCCGTTCTTCTTTCACAGTATGCTAATTCTGTCTTGGATCTCTCTGCTACTGTTTGTTTTCAACATCAAGGTATAAATAGGCACTTCCATTGATGGTCTGGCAGCAACTTGCAGAAGAGGAAGTTCATAGTCAGGAAGGTACAGCAGAACAAATTACCTTGTTAGTGATCTGGTAACAACCATGAAGAGTGCATTTTAGACTAGACAAAGGTTTGGGCTGCTCAGACATGATTTCTTTAGCATAAATCTGTAGCCCAAACTTCACAGGAGAAAAAAGGTCAAAACAAAGCTCCACAGAACAAGGACAAGATTTCATACATGCTAAATGTAGCCATTTAAAAGCTACAGCATAGTTCAACCATGCATCCAGATTCTCTGTGGAGTAATTTTGGAGTAAAACACCTCTAGGGCAGAAGAAACAATGTCACTTTACTTACTATGGGTATGTGAAGTGTAAAGAATTTGACACTCTCCCATGTGACATCTTTGTCTCTAAATTGGAGAGACATGGTCTTGAAAAGTGGGTCACTCTGTGGATAAAAAATTATCAGGGTGACCTCACTCAAAGAGTTGTGGTCAACGCCTTGATGTCCAAGTAGAAACCAGTGCCAAGTGGCATTCCTCAGGTGTCAGTATTGGGGCTGGCACACTGTAACATCTTTGTTGGTGTCATGGGCAGTGGGATTGAGTGGAGCCTCAGCAAGTTTACAATGTGACAGAAAGCTGTGCGGTGCAGTCAATACCCTGGAGGGAAGGGATCCAGGGGGACCTTGACAGACTGGAGAGGGGGATTGTGGCTCTAGGACACGAAAGAAGCACTCTGAAACCGAGTTCTTTACAGGTCGCAGGCCAGAAGGAAAAGAGGGCCTGGCTGTTTATTCTTTTCATATTTATATGTTTCTAGGAATAACCATGGATTGGAGGACGAGGTTACCACCTCCTCCATCTTCATTAGTTAACAGAACAGTCCATCAAACATTCTCCACCCAGGAGAAGGAATGTAAACAAAAGTTACAGTTACTAAAACATTGCTATGTTTATAGAAAGTATGTGAGAAACTTTATCAAAGAATGAACACATAGAAAACTGCAAGAGACAGGGCAACAGGGGATCTGTGTGAACATCACGAAATTCAACAAGGCCAAGTGCAAGGTCCTTCGCCTGGGTCGGGGCAATCCCCAACACAGGTACAGGCCAGGTGGGGAGCTGACTGAGGAGGACTTGGGGGTGATGATGAAAAGCTCGATGTGGCTCGTCAGTAAATGCTCACAGCCCAGAAAGCCAACCTCATCCTGGGCTGCACCACAACAGGGACAACCTCCAGTTCAAGGGAGGGGATTGCCCCCTCTACTCTGCTCCTGTGAGAACCCTCCTGGAGCTCTCTCTCCGGGTTTGGGGCCCCCAACACAAGAAAGACATTGACTTGTTGGAGCAAGGTGTGAGGGTGGTGAGGCAGTGGAATGGATTTCCCAGAGAGGTCATGGGCCCTGATCCTGGAGATGTTCAAGGCCAGGCTGGACAGGGCTCTGATTAACGTGGTCTAGTGGGAGGTTGGAATTAGATGATCTTTACGGTCCCTTACAACCCAAATCATTCTATGACCCTATGTACCTTGCAAAGGGATTAATTTTATGTTTCTTTTCAATTTTTAAATGTGATTGGATGAAAACTTTTAATATATAAAATATTTCAAGGTCACCTGCTATTTCTCGTTCTTTTATTATTTATTTTTTATTAGGACCCTGACTAAAAGAGTTCAATTATTAATGCTATCCTAACAAAACCAGCCCTCAATCAACGTTTTCCAAGATTTTATCTAGTAACAGGAGATACTTATTTTCAATGAAAACTCAATAAAAGCAAGCAAGATTTTTTCAAACCCTGGGATTTGACTAACAACTGCTACAGTGTTCATCAAACAATAGTTGTCCATTGTTCTAAAAAGTTGTTTTTAGTGTAAAGAAGTGATTGCTAAACTAAGCTACTTCCGAATGATTCATAGTAATTAATGTTGTTGAGCAGCTGAAGATGTTTCTCCAGTACTTCAGGAATTATTTTTGCATTTTCATTAGACAGTGATTGAACGGAAGACAAAACCTTTCATTAGCTTGAAACTATCATCACCGTCCAGATAAGTATCTAATTCCACATAAATAATTCTTTAACGTCCAAATTCTTTTTTGGTTCATTGGTTTTAGTCTGATTCTGAACACAAAATTCAGATCCTTCAAAGTTCAATTACTTCTTTCTATGTTATGTAATTCATCTTATCATAATCATAAAATAAGAAATAATACCATCACTGTTTTACAGCTAGACTGTCAGGAAGGAGTGTCTTTACTTGTGTAAAGATCCTTATGCAGCTATTAATCCTCACACATTCCAGGGAAATATTTGAAATAATCTACAATTCATTCTATTTTTTAAAGGCTGGTAAAAGATTCAGTCCATCAAAACATGTGAATGAATATCTCTTTCTTTTGTGCACTCAAACAGTCTCAAACATTTGTGTTTCAAAGGCCAGTTTTTATCATAGAAGGGATGAATGGACCTTTTGGGGCCACATTTTAGTAGGACTGCAATACATAGTGTGTGAACTAGATTATTTGATAGAAATATTTATTTTAAAATGAAAACTTTAAAAAATTTCCTGTTATGCAGATGATATTCCAGAGAACTGTGAGTCCTCAAATATTTATTGTTCAAACCAAAAGTTGCATTCTCTTCTGGATTTGGTTTTGCATAAGTGCGTTACTGTTATATAACTGGTTTATGTTCCTAAAATGTCTCCCAGAGTAAAGATGGGTTTGAGTATTTTTAAATTTTTACATTTTTCTCTAATTCAATGAATACCTTATTCAGTTCTTTTAATTATCACTACTAGTTTACCACTGGATTTATGGATTTATGCTTGGATTTATTTGGAATAGTTTTAGGCATTTTTTCAAAATGTATGTTAGAAAATGTCATGAATGACCTTCCTTACATTACCTTACAGAAGACAGAACTGTTGGATTGCTTTTCTTAAGCTGTTGATCCTAGAAGCATATGGAGAAATTACACAGTGCAAGCTTTATACTCCATCACCTTATCAGCATAATGAAAAAGTGTATTAGGCATTCAACCAGGACTGCAATCCAACAGCTACACCTCGGGTGTGCCGAGTCTGCTTCCACAGTGCGAGGTGGAAGCACAAGATTATAACTTATTTAGTGAAATCAGAACGTGCTGCCCTTAGTGGAGAATAGGGAAAATAAAAATGTTCTTACCAGTTGTACAAAATGTGCTCAGCTTCAAAAGAGAAAATTAAGGAGGGTGCTAGTGAGTTGCTAGAAAGAAATTAACCATGCCATCAGCATTTGGGGTTAAACATGTTAGGAAAAACTACTTTAAAAATGGGAACTGATTTCAGGTTTTCTATTTGGCTATACATTCCATATGGAAAAACACAGGAGAGTATGTAAATAAAAGAAAACAGGCTGGGGCAGAAAAAGGAAACAGCCATAGTTTTTGTTTTTTTTCCCTCAATTTAGGATGTTTGGTAGGCTTTTGCTTGGTTTGGTTGCTTGTTATATCTTAAGATTTCCTTGTGTACACTAGTACTTTTTGTTTTTTATTTTCTTGTATAATGGTTTTATCTTTCATTTTTAGATAATTTTATGTGTGACTCTGTACCTCGGCAGAGATTCAGTGAAGGAAAGTATCTTGCCTATCAAAGTAGGGGGCAAACATAGTACATTCTAAGGTTTTCACCACACTTGGCTTTGTTTGACTTCAACTGAATAACATCTTAGAAATTTTGGAAGCTAAAATTTTGGACCTGTAAATATCTCACTGAATCCCAATGGAATCTATGAATAGCAATCTTATACTTTTATTTAGATACTGATTTTACCTTGCATGTGTTTTACAATGCGATTGTGTGTGTTTATATTAATCAATGAACCAAATTCCCATAATACTTTGCTATTCAGGTTTAGGACTGGCTAAACTTATGACCTCTAGCCTAGCTGATTCTTTGGGGAACTCATTAGCCTGTGTATCTAGAAATGCCTTTTATAGCAAATGGGAGTGATTTGTATATCCTGTCATTTTCCATATTCTTCTTTTAAAGTACCACCTGGCAAAGCAGTTACCAGAAAAGACCTATGTGATTGATATTTTAAGTCACTGGTGTTTCTGTTTTCAAAGATTAAGCAGGTGGAAATTATGCAAATCTGTGAGAATTAGTGAACTCTAGGCTTCAGAGAGGGTATAAACTTGAGTAGCTAATTGCACATTATGGACTTACAATATTTTTGCTGTCATATTGTAGGGGACAAGAGAGCAGAGGAGCCAAGTAACACATTTATCGACTGGTTAATTAGAGTCTTGATCAATAAATTGGTTGAGCTGAATGTGAATGGTTTCTTTAAACATTACTAAACCAATTATACTAAACAGTCAAGACTTAAAAATCTGTTTCCCATTTAGTTTTCTTATTTAGACATGAAATAAAAAATTCAGGAAATTATGCAAAACCTGAAGGATACCAGAACAAATTCAATGATGGTGTATTTCACTTTGTTAAGTCAGCAAGATCCAGTAAATTCAGTAAGGTTAATGGACTTGAACTTAAGTAGGAAGAAAAGTAGAAAGAAATATTTTAATTTATGATTAAGGAAGAAATAAAACCACAGAAACCTGCATAAAAAACATGTCCACTTTATTCTAATTAATATGATAAAACAAATTATCCTAATAAATTATGTAAGAAAGAAATTCTGTCTTACTGAAATTAAAGTGAGGGTTGCCCTCTACCGAGGACAAAATTTTATTCTTAAGAAGAGTTAACACTTGTGAACCTGTTTATCTACTTTGCAAATCAAAAGTAGATTTGTAAAAATATCTTACTGTTCTTCTGAGAGTTCATTGAGACTGTTCTCACTGCTAATGAGAAGTCACCCTCTCCTACTTTGAGTTACACCCAAAAGCACAGATTTCATTTTTCAACTACCTAATTCTAATGAAGGTGAAGGGTAGATTGCTTTAGGTTCTACTTTCTAGGTATAATGAGAAAGGACAGAAATTCAGTTCAATTCCCAGTTATGTAACCTGTCTTTTTTTGATGTCTTTCATTAAAATTACTGTTTTAGGACATTCTGTTACATAAATACTAGTGCTATTGCTACTACTACCACCACTACAATTATTAAACAGCAAAGATAATAAACTTAAATTTAAGAAAACTCAAAACTGTAAAGAAGAGAAGACACACATCACTGTATATTCTCTCAAAAAATGTGTTCTAGCTTTTGATCAATGGCTTTTTAAATTACCTTAAGACATCAGGCTCCCTTTGGGAAACTGAGTGTTAGACATGTTAATTGTGTCTACTAGCTTTTTCAAGATTAAAAAAGCCTAGAATCATCATGAGTGTTTTCAGTCCTCACCTTGCTTAGGAGGAGAAGAGGCAGAATTTATAACACACTGATGTTGCTGTGTCCATAATTCGTATAAAATATATATTGGTACAAAATAGACTCAAAATCAGCACTGAACACTGTTAATGACGATGCACAATGTTACATATCCAAGAACAACACACATGCCCTGCTGAGACTTTTGTGGCTGATAAATAGGATTGTGCCTGTACCTGGGCCCGTGGAACAGGCTGAGGAGCTGAAAAGTGGGGAAAATTCCTGTGTGCAGCAGATCCTGTCAGAGGCACTTTGGAGCCTGGGGGCCACGGTCTGCACGTGTTGTGGGGGATCCTGGGAGCGTGGCTCACCAGCTCCTGTATCAGTCTGCTCTGAAAGCCCACCCAGCCCCATGGAAATCAAAATGCTCTGACACCCTTAAAACCAGTCTGGCAAATTTTATGGGTTTGAATCCATTTGCCAATATGCATTATGTTGAAATTCTGGAGACTAGACAAGGTCTGTACTTCCCACTGAACTGGCAATTATTTCCCTTTCTCTTCTGCTCAGTCATGAATGGTTGATTATTTAAAGTAAAAAACATAGGTTAGAGATTTCTGCTATCAATATTTGCAATCGTTTTGTAAAAGTCATTTACATTCTTGTGTTTTCAACTCTATCCAAAAGAAAAAAGTGTGATGTGGCATTAATTCATCTACGGTTGAAAAAGATACGAACAGTCTATTTTTTATTCTTAACTATGAAAGAAATTGGCAAAACTTTATAAATCTGAGGACTAAATTCTTGGGTCTATAGCATGTATGACCACTTTAGTATAAAGCTTAATGAAGCTTGCTCAGTCAAAAGAAAGCAAAACTCTTGGCATTAATACAAGAAGGAAGGTGAAAGGTAAACTTATTTATCTATAGACTGTACAGATTGGAAAAAAGAGATCCAGTCATCACTTTCAAGTTAATACTGTACCTAGTGAGTGTAGTTTCTGGATACTAAACAGATACAAAAGTACCCATAAACTGTATGAAACCCAATTGTCTATGCTCAAAATTAAATGTCAATCCTGTTAGAAATCCAGAAAGTTGTGTAAACCATATTGAAAAACATTAGTGGCGGGCCTATAAGGTAATATTGTCAAGAACTGCCTGAAACAGTTTCTATTTGAAGGTGGCAGCAGTGCAAATTTTAGGGTATCCCACTCTGACATAGAAATCTAGCTACTAGATGTACAATAGTCCTAAATATATTAAAAATAGTATTGGGACAAGATGGGTGAGAAGATTGTGCCATCATTGTGTTAGTAGACTTAAACTCTGTCATCTCCCTGCTTGTACACCACAGAGATCCAAAATTACAAAGTTAAAAGTGAAGGTATCTGGCATTGTAGTGGGACGGAAGTATTGCGTTAAGCCATCACTCATTTCAGACTATGTATCTAGAATAATCAGACCTGATAAACCACCAAAGCTTAATCTTTTCCTGGACAAAAAAAGAACAAAAATCATAAAAGCCAGATTTAGTAAATGAATTCTCAACCCCAGAAATATTTGTTTCAAATCACTCAAAACATGTAGAGTCACAGAATCACATATAAGGTCCAGCATACTTTTGGGCGCTCAGGGCAATGTCCAGTTGAGTTTTGACTAACTTCAAGGTGGAACATACACAGACTCTCTGAGCACTTTTTCCATTGTTTGACAACCTACAGAAAGGAAAATATTCTTCTCTATAACGGGGCATAATTTAAACTTTCAAATTATGTCCATTGCTTCTTCTCCTTTCATTATGTATCTCTGAACAGTGTGGTTCCAACATCTCTTCACCCTCCTTTTGAGTAGCTGTGGATATATATTAAAAAAAACCAGAGAAAAATTAAAAAGAACCACACATGAAAAACCCCACTGTATAGGAATCAGATGAACTGGATACTCTCTGTGCCTGTCTCAGGTTGTGATTCCATCACGAAATTCTTCATATTGACTGAAGGCCCATGCAAGCATAGAGACAGTACAAAGCAGAATCCTTTTATTAAGACCTTTTCCCTGTGTTCTGCTTCTTTCCCTTTTCCTTTCTTTTCCTCACACTTCATCATATGTCTGTGTCACCTGCAGGGGCTTGGCTTTTTTTCTAAATCACTGTTCCAGAAGAAAAATGAGAGATAGACCGCATTTTGTTGGCCTTATGGTAATAATCCTTCAATGAGAGACTCTGAGCAGCTTTTCTGGGCAAGACAGATGTCTTGAATGAGCTGCCAGATGGGGGAAAAAAAGGTAAAAAAAAAAAAAAAGAGAAATTAAAAGAGACATATGTTCAGCATGTAATACAAACTAGAATTTGTAGTATGATAATAACCAAACCTTTCATATTGAAGCCTCTGAAACTTCTTTTTATGCATGCGGCAGGTCCAACTATAATATCAGTGATTAGTATTATCTCCAGTTATAATATCAGTCTATTTCATGAAAGGAGACTGCCCACTGATTCTGATTTAGCCCTCAAATATTTTAGCAAGAAAAAGAGAGCAAATTAGGAAATATGCTTTACACCTGCAGGTGCATCTTCTCCTCTTCTCTTCTCTTCTCTTCTCTTCTCTTCTCTTCTCTTCTCTTCTCTTCTCTTCTCTTCTCTTCTCTTCTCTTCTCTTCTCTTCTCTTCTCATCATGTATTATGTTGTGGGGGGGTTTTGTGGAGTTTCCCAGTCCTATTCTTTTAGCCTTATCAGTAGAGCCATCAATAGCTGTATTTTTGTGGATGCTTCTGAGTAATTTGAAAGACCAAATTTCCTCTGAGAAGAGCAAGAACTTGAGCATCTTAGTATGCATAGGCCGTGATTTGGGACAGGTATTTATATTGGTGTGCTGGAAGGAGTGAGCAGTGATATTCTGTGTTGTAGAAAAAAACAGAATACCTAGGATTTTATCTATTATATTTACTCCTAAAGCCTATGATTGAAAGTTAAAAAAAAAAAAATACAAGAGTTCCACATATAAAACTTCTCTATAAAGATTCATCTGTATGAAAGAAAGAAATTACTTGGCCCACAGTGTTATTGCCTACAATAAATTCTGAATGATCATTACAAACTTACTCTTACAGATAATTTACAATGTTCAAAGCAAGCAATGGCACTCAGAGTCCTGACAACAATAAAAGCACTAATTGAAAGGCCATGTACAATTACATAACAATTTGTAATTGAATCATAAGTAGGGAGAGCGCTCAGGATTTTCTTCTGTAATGATCTGTCAGCAGAACATATCTTTCAAATTTTATCAGGTAATCAATTTAGCAGAAAGCAATCAGGAAGCTGAAAAATGCTGGTTGCAGATGTGTTTTCTGTAACGTCCTTTCCACCAAACAAAATAATAAATAATTTAAATATGCTTAAATTCTGATCTTCATTTGGGATTGTTATTGCAATAAATAACTGGTAGGATATAGAGCCATATGATTGCATCAAAAGGTTTATGAGGAACATTTTAATTTTCTTAGTGGAAAACTATATAACCATTGTAAAAATACTGTTACTGTTCTCCAAATGCTGGCAACAGTACCTTCCTTTCTTAACATCTGTATTGCTTTATTCTTTACCTTGTCATTAGGGCTTCATATATGATGACAAAAAAAATAGAAAAAATAAATTAAAAAAAAATTCAGGTCTATATCATGTTTTACTTAGAGTTCACTTTTCATTTTTGTTTCTTTCTGAGCCAAGTAACCTTACAGTAGAACCAGACTTTACTCTCAGTATTTCTTGAGGCAAATCAGTGTTCTGAATAAGAGAAATGGATGGTTTTGATCTAAGAAAATAGAACTGTTTTACAGAGTGAGGATGAGTATCTCAATAACTGTGAAGGAATAGCTGTAGAGCAAAGGGCAAGATCCTCTCATCATTTTAGTCTTTGGGGAATATCATTCTCACTTAGATGAGCTCTTTGGACAAGCTCT
Source organism: Daphoenositta chrysoptera (assembly GCA_013397915.1). Classification (NCBI taxonomy): domain Eukaryota; kingdom Metazoa; phylum Chordata; class Aves; order Passeriformes; genus Daphoenositta; species Daphoenositta chrysoptera. The sequence continues at coordinate 344,718 of VZRO01001827.1, forward strand.
ACAGCAAATTTGGGAATGAAAAAAAAGGAAAATATTTTACTGCCAAGAAAAGGTCAGGACGTTTAATACAGTAGCAGTAAAGGATGCATTCTATGTTTCAGAGAAGCACAATTATTTTTAGTTCAAGGTGTGATATGTCAGGTGCATATCATCTTTTCTCACTTTATTGTATTATACCAGACACAGGCAAGACAGCTCTGCTGTTCTCATGATTACCGACGAGTTTTATTTCTTTATTACTTCAGCAGAATTCACTCTATTTTGGTTCTTTTGGGAGACCAAACATGAACATCGTAACGACAAGACTTGGGGGATTTTTCTGGAAACAGCCATTCTCCGCCTTTCCAAATTACATGATATTTTAGTGTATTTTGAATGTATCATTCAGGAATAAAATTAAGTGATAAATTACAACAAATTATGCCACTCTAGATATATCACCATGCTTTAAATTATTATACTCTACCTTGAACACCTTCTTGCAAAACTAACTGACTGATAAAATAATACAGAATGCAAAAGATATTTGTATTCCATAAGTAAAAATAATAATCTATGAATGTTAGCTGTTACAAGAGTGAGGTGTTTGGGTTTTTTAATTGTGTTTATGTACATTGAAAATTGTAACAGGTTTTCTACATTACAGGAAAACAGCTTTTGACTTAGAACATAAAAGAACATATTCTTTTATGGTTTTCATGGTTTTAGCTGTTTTACCATAACAAATACTTCAAAAAAAGAAAAATAGAGCAGGAGGAAGGATTTTTATAGTTAATCTGGAGACGATGTTTTGTTTTGGAGAGTAAAAACTAGTGAAGCAGCTATTTTTAGGTCTGAATTCAACTGATAGGAAAGAGCTGGTTGAGACTGAATGTAGAAGGCTGAGACTTGAATGTAGAAGGTAGTTTGAATGCAAGTCATCACAAAAGATCAGAGAACAGTCTTCCAAGAAGGGAAAAGAGTGTGAGAAAAGCATTGTGAGAGAACTGGGCTTCCAATAAACAGACTTTAGCACATTCAGGTATGGAATGTAATCGAAGGAACATATTGCAGTAAAATTAATATCTGAAACAGACTCTTCAGAGTGCAACACTAAACAAGCCTGGTGTCAGAGAAAGTTAGAAAGACTGAGAGAGACTCCTACAGCAGAAAGGAGATGCAGGGTACTGGAAACCGGCACATGTCTAAGAATAATTTTGCAAAAGAATAGAACAAATTTATAGAGATAAAATTGGAAAGAGTAGGGAGAAAAATTACTTAAACTTAGCAAGACATGTAAAATGCACCAAAGAATAAGTTCTGTAAGTGCATCAGAAATAAGAAAAAATCAGTGCTTATTTCTGAGCAGAGCACAGAATTGTGCTTTAAGTCTGCATGAGCATGCATTTCTGTATATATATTAGTACAAGGAACAATCTTTTTCACTAGCAAATTGTAAGATTTTCTGATGAAAAATCTCAGAGGAGATTTGAAGCTGTATTCTTTTTTCTGTGATAGACTTAGCAGTCTAGTGAGGATATCAAGTAAAAGACTTTTAAAACTGAGGCAAATTAGAGAAGGATCAATGGAGTAGTGGTTTTGCCAAACCATGAAACAATTCCTCAGATACGATCTAATAATTCATATATTTAAAAAATGACATAAGGTATTATTGAGAAACAATAAAGCATAAAAGTTAGTGATATGAATACAAACACTTAAAATTATCTGCATCTACTACATCAGGGTTGCAGTTTGTTAGGGCAATGGGTGCAGGAGAGGATCAAAATCTCCTTTCCACACAAAAAAACTTTTATCTTCCACATATCCATAATACTTACAATACTGCTGTGGCTCTTGGGGATGGTTCTGTGCAGAGCCAGGAGCTGGATTCAGTGATCCTTGTGGGTCTCTTCCAACTCAATGTATTCTGAGATTCTGTGATTTTTTTCTGATTACCCATGTAACTGCCTAATCTTATCCTGAATCTTTCCAGACGTTGTTCCTTATTCCTTGTCTCTGCTTATTTTTATCTTTGGACTTCCTTGTTTTTGGTAATGTCATTAGAAGTAAAGCACAGATCCAAAGCATAGTATATAATTGGGATTTTGTGTCATAATTCAGTTGCAGATTGGCTTACAGATAAGGGAAAAAACGTTGTGGATCTTGTTCCTGTTCCTTTCAGGAAACAGGAATAGCGTTCACAACTTACAGTTTTGTTGTTGTGGGTTTTTTTTTTTCCTAGAGGCACAAAACAGCAGTAAAGATTCTTAAATCTAGTCAATTGCTACACAAAATATCTTGAGTTTTACAGATGATTCATGACTGAGCCAATCATTCTTTTATGACCCAACTTAGAGAGCAAAACTAGCAAATTTTGCCTCTGTGATGAGTACAACTGAATTAAAGATGAGCAGCAATATGTAAAACAGTCCTCTAAACATGGGTAAAAATTCATTTCATTGTAGTTGATTTATATTAATTTTATTCATTGTGCAATGGTACTCAGAAGTTGCTATGACCTTTGAGGTCAATGCTTGTTATAAACAACTTGTTATACTGAGCACAGCAAAGCTGTCATCAAGGCTTTAATGTTAAAAATGTTTTTATTTCTATAGATAAAACAGGGGGGTTTTAAAGGGCTTTTTTTATGATCAGGAGAAATAATAAAAAAATATTAGTAGATAAGCTACAAAAGTAATGCTACCTCCATAGAGTGTGTTCTAAGTTCTTGGAAGGACGAAGTCGCCCAGAAACCTGGCTGAGCTTGTTGGAAGATCTCCCTGCTCTCCCAAAGTCTGCCCTACTCATTTGGTTCCAGGTGCAGTGCTGGCAGCAGCTTACATGTTCAGATCCCTCTTCCTCTGCCTGTTCCATCTCAGGCCTCCCAAAGCTTTCCGGTCCAGCTTTTGCTCATCTTTCCCACAGGAGGGATGGTGAGACCCCATCCAGAAGGGAGTGGTCAGGACAGGGCAGTCGATGGCCTCCTCCACTGCTGCCCAGCCACAGCCCCTGAAAAGAGCATACCCTCAGAAAATTGTCACTGCTGCTCCTTCACTGGAAAGGAGTCAGGGATTTCATGTGTATAAACAGGGCTTCACCATATAAGCAGAAGAAACACCCTCAAAGTTAAATCCACCGAGCATTGCAAAAATTCTCCATACTGCTTTGCAGACTTTAAAATATATTCATAGACTTATTCACTTCACTTTGATCTTCTCTGTATTATTTCTATTACCTACAGCAGAGTTAGGTTAGCCTTTCAGTTGACAGAAGAACTATTGTACTCTCTTTCACAAGCCCACAAATTTTACTGAGTAATTAAGGTTTGATTCTGTGAGCTGAAATAAATGAAAATTTTCTTTTCATATAGTAGCTATAATGAGAATCCTGCTCTGCCATATCACTATAAGGAGAGCAGACTTCTGACAACATCAGTGTTGGAGGCAAATCTCTTTCTAAAGAGGAAACAAGGTTAGAGGGAGCTCTGCTGGAAGTCCTTTTATTTGCCATGATGACAAACTTCAAACTACAAAATCATTTTACTCTCATTATTAACTTTTGCAAAGGATGTACTGCTTTCCACTGAACTGTTTTCAAGTCAGTGGGGGAAAAGAGAGATGACTTTATCAGCAGAGAAGGAGAAGAAGAGAATTAAAGGAAATTTGATGAGCTGTAAACAAAGTAGCAGCTTGAGCTGGAGGGTGAACTGCAAATTGCAACATGGTAGTGAGAAAAGGAACAGTTTGCAAAATTAGCTTAAATACTGTTAAGCATCAAAACAAACAACAGGACATTTTTAAAGCTTATTTAAGTAATAAGTTTAAATAGTATTTAAGTCAAGACAACAAACAAAAGTGTTTCAACCTTAAAGGAGAGTACAGTTGCTTCCTGAGATTCCCCTCACACTTCAGGGTTAACTCTAACATTGTGCCAGATATTCTACACTACTCTTGTGTTGAAAGGTGTAAAATTGGAGCTTGTATATTTTAAATGCCTTCACCTAGATTTTGAGTTATTAAAACATGATTGGAAACAAATTGCTTGATGGGATTTTACTCTGTTGCAAATTTTGTTGGTTTTAATTTTTTGACAGAACACTAATTTTCATAGCTTAAGTAGATGATTTTGCTTGGTATATGTAGCTGCACTGTTCATTAGAACTGCTAAAGTAAAACAACAGTTGAGTTTGGCTAGACAGGCACAGAAAAGTGTAACTATTTTTAAAGATGAGAAGTGTTTTCTACTTGTGTATCAATAAAACTTTTTTTCCAAGTAAGTCTCAGTCTAGAACAGCACACCATCCTATAACTTACTCTTTTTTCTCTTTGCTGCAAAATGGTTGACATCATTATATGTTATTATCTTCCTATTTATTAAAAAATCCAGCATACAAACATCCTTATACTTATAGTCACTCTTATGTGTAACATGTGGGGCTTTAGAAGTGACCTGATATGTGCAAGCCTTGATCCAAAGTGCTTGATTTTGAAATCAGCTGCATATTAGGCCCTGTGCCGGTTTGAGGCAAATTCCGAGGAAAATATCCTCTGGGAAGACAGGTTACAGCCACCCCTCCCCCACCAGGTTCGGGAAAGAAATCTTCCTAGGAGCAAAGTGAAGAAAAAACTATTTAACAAACACACAGGAAAATAATAGTAACAATGCTAAATAAAAAAATCTCTCACTGTGGGGAGAAATCTGGGAAGATTTTAAAGTCCTTCTCTGGGTGTGGTCTCTCTCCTCCTTCTCAAAGCTGGGTCGGCCTGGGCCCCCTCCGGGCCTCAGTGGAAAGTTCTCCCAGTGTGTTCTGGTGTTGTTGAACAGTCCAGAAGAGAAGAAGAAAAAAGCCAAAGTCTCAGAAAAAAGAAGCCTAATTCTCCATCTCTCTCTTCCAAGAAAAGGAGCCAAAAGCTGGGGAAAAAGCAGGAAGGTGCTTTCCTCCGCTCTGCTGCCGCAGAAGCACACAGCAAGGAGATAGAGTGATCTTGGAGCACAAAACTGCTTTGAAAAAGTTTGTCTAGCTTCTTTTTTTCCTCTTGCACCCAGTTTTAAAGGCAAAGAAAGGCACAGGATTCATTTCTTGGCAATATGGGATACAACATCTTATAGTCACCCCAAGACAAGCCCATACTGACATTGGGATGATAACCCCTTTCCGACTGGAGAGAAGAGTGACTGCAGGGTATCTTTAAAATGGGGTTGGTTTGAGCTTCTTTGAATGCTTAACTTGAAAATCTGGAAAAAGAGCAACCATTGGTACCAGTGACAGGGAACCCTCTTCTGGAATGGAATACATGTGACATCTGGGAAGAGCAGAAACTACAGAACTGTCACATCTGTGAAGTGGTATTTCAGCAAACCACAAGACATTCAAAAACATTCAAAAGATTCAGTATTATAACATTTGAAAAGGCTCACATGGATACACAAAGCTACGGTTGAATGGTAGGTTTATGGGGAACATGAAAAATGTGCAATTTTTGTTCAAATTGAGTGCCCTGTTTCAGAGACATTACTTGTCTTTTCCAACAAAACCCTATACAATCATCTGTTGTAAGTGGGCCGTAATTTTTCTAAAGTGTTCCAGCTCCATAAACATCAGTAGAAACTTTGCAGAATATTCAGATTCTTCTTCAACATCTCATCTCAATCGTTAGCTATAAACTATTATGTATTTTTTTATTATTATTAATCCAGAAACTGGGGAGTGTGCCTACTTTTAAAAAATATTGCATATGTTCAAATTATGAATAACAGTAACTATTGCAGAAATATGGGCTTTAAACATCATCTAAGCAATTAAATACCAATATATATTAAAAAACCCTAAAAGCAGACAAGAAAAAATCAGAAATTCTACATATGAGACTGAAAATAGTGTATAAGTAACCCCTTTAGTTTCTTTACCTGATTCTTTTCATACAAGAATTTAAGAAAGAATTTTAGAATATTCATGGAAGGAAAATGTATGTAAAAGATTGTAAAGTGCACTGTTAAGTCTTTTCAGCTTTTGAACCTTACTAAAAATTAATAATAATTGATAATTTTCACATTCCCTGATTTCTCTAACTTCACAAGATAGTTAAATATTTTTCAGTTATTGTCGATTATTCTTTCTTAGGGCAGCATTTTAACCTGGTGGAATGCTGAAAGACTTGTGTTCCCTGCCAATGTGATCCCATGACATTGTGCTAAAAACTGTTCAAGATTCATTGAGAAAGAAAAGAGAGAAAAAAGTATGATTTCTTGGTCTAGCACTTAAGGCACTCATCTGTGAGGGGGCAACTGTAACTGTAATTTCTGCTCACAGGGTTGCATTTTACTCAGAGACTGAGTAATTGAAATATAGACAGAGCTTTAGAAAAAAGGACCAGAACTTCCTCCTCACAGAGAAGGCAGTGAAAAAGTAGCACTTTTTCTCTGTCTCTGTATAGTCTGTAACATCAGATTTGTCCTTGCACGGCAGCACAGCTCAGAGAACTTCACCATAACGTATATATTGATGATAGGGTGCTTTTGAGAGATATGTGGGCTGGGTCTCAGATAGGTTTTTGATTGAACTGAACTCCTACTTCCAGACAAATTCTCTGAGGTATTGCATAAAAGATAGACTGTGGCACTATGACACACTTTTAGCAAAAATTAGCAACCACAGCTGCCTTTTATAGGATGCCTGACTGTGTTCAATAGTTTCAGAGCTCACCAGTCTGGGCTTCTTGAGATGCTTCAGCATAAGAATGTCACATTTTCAAGCTTACACTAGGCATATATACGAAATACAGATTTACTTTTTCAGTACTTATGCACAGGCAGAGAGGCAAACTCTATACATGAAGAGAAATTTAAAGTCTGATCTTAGATGCTTTTGAATAAGTTCTACTGAATTCCACTAAATTCCTGTCATGTGTAAATGAAATACAGATGTGCAAAAGTATTTAGGAGTCTAATATCTCTTAGAGAGTCTTATTTCCCTTTGATTCCAATTGGAATTGTGGTATATATAATGTAGGGGTAGGGAGTCAAAACTTTTGGGATTTGATTATTTTATCCATAGTAGCATAATTTTGAAAGTGTAAATAACAAAGCTCCTTTGTAAAATAACAAAGCTTTTTTGTAATTAACTACAAAAATTTGATGATTTCCACTTTTAAATTCTTTCACAGATACAGGATATGATGTGGAAAGGATGTTTCAATAGCTGCCAGATTAGTTTATTCCGTCCAGGTTCTGAGAACCAGTTGAATCTTTCTGCATCTTCCTAGGAGGTTTAGCATTTGAAGACCTCACACCAGAGCCCTGAATGTATGAACAAAAGAAACCTTGGAGAGGAACATATTTTACCTTTACCAGAAGACTGAACACTATTGAAGCTGGTGGATCTTGCCTCCCAAATGACTTTCTGAAATGTAATTTAACCTCCTCTCTGGGCTTCTTTTTTGTAAAAACCAGCTACTTCAAGTGTCTGTCAGTGTTTTCCCAGTGCCTGAGATCCTGTGGACATACATGGTCTGGAAAGCAAACAAACAATTCCTCCCCTCAGCACCTTGGGTGTGCAGCTCAGACAAGACTGAAACTGCTCTTTAGCAATGAATTAGAGATATGATTCAGAACAAAAGGAGAAGCAGATGAGTAAGTATATGCCAATTTTTCATAGCCTTTTTTTCTGAGAACCACACTTCCAAGTGTCAAGTGGGTGAAATTGTACAAAGGTGTTTTGCTTTGAATCAAAGGGTCAAGTATTTCATATGGGTTTGTCTTTGGAATTAATTTAGTGTAATACATGCTCTTTTCCCCTCCCCTTTTTCTAGCACTCTAGTTCCTGAAATATATATGATGATGCATGCAGCACAAATAACTGGTTACCATAGGAACAGCTGTAATAGTGATCCCAAAGCAGGGTTGGACTTTTTTTCAGGGTTTTTTTCCCCTTAATACCATATTTTGTACTTACATAAAGTTCCTAGCCCCCTTTCATTTGCAAATCGTTCTGGAAAAATGCTCCTATTTAATATGATTTGACTATAAATTGATACAAATTTTCAGTGTGTTTGCAGTAGCCTTCTGGCCTTATGCATTTTTTACTGATAAAGAGATGAACACTAAAAGAATTTGGTATCCATGACATTATAAATGACAACCTTATGATAGCCTTACTGCTTTAAACATCACTTTGATGGCATTACTGAAGTCAGCAAAGCATTTATTATATTTTTCTCTTCTTTTTCACTATCATAAGTTACCCTTTTACCACATCCTGGCATACAAGTGTGAGAAAACGCAAATATGTGTAACCATGAAACAAGCAAAATGGCAGGTAAATTTTCATTCCTCTAAATGTTAATACTAGTACCTGTTATTATCGAGCTCTGCACACACCATCAGGGTCATGAACTGGGTTTCAGACATGCACTAACATATTTCCACAACCATAAGGTAGGTTTATGGGGAAGTAATCAAGGATCAGTCTGCCTCCTCCCCTTAGTGTTCCCGGGGAAATGGAGAGAGCCCTGTTTTCCAACAGCATTCAGATTTCTTGAGTATTGGTGAAGGCTCGATGATTCTGTTGAGAAAGGGGGTGATAGAGCAGCTTGGTGGCCAGCAGGCAGCTGGTTAAGGTCAACCCATCACAATCAGTCATTAACTTCATCTCCACTTTGGGTAGTACAAATGAATAGGAGAGACATAGGTAAATGCCTCACAGAGATTCTGTGGAGAAAGAATTTCAGTTAAAAACAAAAAAAAAAGCTTCTTTTGGTCATTCATGTAACAGTGTTCAGCTTAAAAAAAAATTAAAAATGCATTAGGAGAAGCTGTAAAATAGCAATTGATAGAGAATTTGAGCTACACATGATTGGAGAGCTCTGTCTGCATTGCTGTATTTGAATGCAGAAGTTCTATGTCCCATGTTTTGTCAGAGTGCTGGGATGCAGGGGTACATCCACACTGCAGTCGTAGGAATTTATATGGAGTTTTAAGTGGTTGTGAGAGTGTTGTTCATGGCAGATCTGGAGAGCTTAACATGAACTCTACACTGCAGTCACCAAAATACCTGGAGCAGTGATATACAAGTTTTGAACAGTTACAATTTTCAGACAAAAAACATATTTTAGGGAAAACTCATACATCAAATCTATTGCAAAACTCTCTTCTCCTGACTAACAAAAATTAGAGATATTACTCTGCCCCTGTAGTTTAAGAAAATGGTCGCTGTTACAAATTTTGCCTTTCAGAATGAAAGGTTTTTCACAGTCTGTTGAAAAACTGCATTGACTGAAATAATAGATCATAATAGCGGAGGCCTCTGTTCCTTTCTGAAGTGATACCTCATGTACTTGTAGGTAATTGTAAGGTTTGCTGAGGCTTTCCCATCCACAGAAAAAGCTACTGTAAGTTTCTTGTTACTGCAAGTAACCACTTAGTGTTTTTTTCCCATGCTATTTAATTTGGTTGCAAAGCAGATTCACATCATCTTTTCTTTTTCTATTTGACATATAGAATTTAATTATAGTAAACATTTGACACTAATTAGATGGTAGCTTTAGAGGACCTGATGTAATTTATTAGATTTAGACATTTAACTGCAGTGCAGTTAGTCTGTAACCATATTTAGGGGTATAAATACTATAAAACAGTAATTAATTTACATATACTTACTGCTTCGTTAATCTATGTGTTAAGATACCTAAAAATGTAAGGTGTAATATATGTTTTATCAGGCAACGAAGAGGAAAAATAATTGTCATGTAAGAGGGAATAGAACTTATGCAAAGATGCCAAAACACTCAAGGACAAAAACCCCATCGATGCTCTTTCTACTCTTTTTTCAGAGGACTTCTTGCCCTCTGTCATTCCTTAGAGGATGTTTCTCATGGCACAAAGGTACCATGTGCTGTTTAGGTGGGGGTAGGTAAAGGCTTTGAGGTTACTGCTGTTGCCTCACATCATCAAGTCTCTGTTTCTACCTCCCCCAGCTCATCTGCACACGGGGTGTTCCTAACCCGGGGTGTTCCTAACCCACCAGGTTTAACAGATCCAGGCACTTAAGTTACCATCTCAGAAAAACATTGTGTAAAGCTGTGCCTAATTAGCAACCTCTAGCAGCGGGAGGGGAAATGACAAGCAGGGAGGTTGCACAGAGCTGAAGCCCTCTGTGTAGAATGGTAAAACAGTGAAGAACTGCAGGATGTCCTCAGAATCTGAACTAGCACCCCGGCTAACCCTGCTCAAAAATTATCTCAGTGCAGCAAATTCACTATACTAACTAAGTTATCTTCTGTTTACAGTAGAAGCACTGTTTCTGCTGTTCCCTGGTAACACTGCATCACTTAGATGAATAATAGGAAAAATGTAAATAAGATATTCTCTGAGTTATATATTGCAAAAGCGCAGCTAATTTTTTTTTCTCAAGCAGAAATTTTCCGCAAAATATTCCTTTTGTTAGAAAATTAAAATTACTGCTGATGAAATGTTTTTCAGGAAACAAACAACTTTTTAATTTGAGAAGTAAAATATTGAATAACAAAGAAAAAATGTTTCAGCTGTGACAAACTAGATATATAATTTTGGAAATTTAAAATTCTTTTTATTTGAAAATGAAATTGTCATAGCAAAGTGTAAACCTCATCAAGTTCAACAAGGCCAAGTGAAGGTCCTTCACCTGGGTGAGGACGATCCCAACCAGGATGGAACAAGGTTGCAGTGAGACCCTATTGTGGCTTTTTAATTCTTAAAGGGGTTTATGAGAAAGAAGGGGGCAGACATTTTAGTGAAGACTTTAGCAATAGGAAGAGAGGTAATGGTTTTAGCCTAAAAGAGGTGGTAAATGTCCCATTCCTGAAAACATTCAAGGCCAGGTTTAACAGGGTTCTGAGCAACCTGACCTAGTTGATGTCATTTCTTCTAGCAGGGGAGGTATAACAAGATGACCTTTAAATGTCCCTCCCAACCCAAACCACTGTAGGAAAAATAACAGTAAATAAATTTATACACTCCCGTCATTCTTGACTGATTAGACTTAAACTGGTCTCAGGACTTTTTCTAAATATCAAATGTTTTTTCTGAATTTTTTTTTTTGTGATGTGCAAGTCAATCAGCATAAAGTAGAGAAAAGTAGAAGTGTACAGAATTCACATAGCAACAGGGACGGATTTTAATAGACCTGATTATGAAGTAGATGGGAGGGTGTGTGCATGTTCAGGGAGAACTGCAATTATTTTTAATTTGCCACAAAAAGCCAAGAATTTTCAAAAAGAGGAAAAAATAGACAAGCAAGATGTAAAAGGAACTGAAAATGAGAGTAGTAGATAAAATAAAACTCATTTGTCCCTTCTGTCCTATGCATACAGTTAACACAGATTTCTTTCCTGTAGTTTTAATGCAATGCTAATGGCTCCAGTATCTTCTTCTTAGATAGTCATACTTTAATATTGCAAGTTCCTAAGAGGCCTTATGTTGTAGTAACCACCTAGAGAATAAAAAGCTTGTTTGGGAACCATCTGTTCTCAAAAACAAATTGTTGAAGGCAGTTATTTGGAAGTACAGTCTCTAGGACTGCGAAATGAAATAATTTCAGTACACTTTTCAATAATATATTTGAGGAAGCTAGTGCAGAGATGGAGTCTGTGTTCTGAACCCACTGCATCCTCAAAAAGAGTGGGAAACTCGAGCTTTATTGTCTTAAGAACATGCATGATGCTGATTAGCATTTGATTTATGTGTCTTCTGTGTTTATTTGTTTATAAAAATGCCCTGCCTCTTCGCAGTAATCCAAATCCTATGTTGTAGCAGTTTCTATAGCAACTATGCATTTATTATTGAATAAAGAAAGAATTATGTAAACCAAAGCCATAAACCATACATAAATTATCAATGCATAAATTCCTACTGTCCTGGTTTCTCAGTCCAATTTTCTACAGTTTGTATATAAGCAAGTAAGAAATATAAGAAAATGAAAAGTAGAAACTTTCTCTCAACCTTTTCTTCAGTAACATTATTGAGACAACTATCTGTCTAGAAATTCTGATTATATCTGACTCAAGTAATTCAGAAACCATGAGTCATTCCCTTAAAGTCATGAGTCTGGTTTTTAAAATCTTGAACTTAAAAAATACCACTAACCTTATGAAAAAGACACCATCCCTCCCCCCCGCTTTGTTTGGTTTGATTGTGGAAGCATGCAAATTTTGAAGCATTTTCTTGAAGCCTGGTTGAGCTAGCAAGAATATATTTTAAGGATGGAAACTTAGATTCTGAATTAATTTTTGTATTCTAATAATTTGCCCTACCTGCTGATATGCAGCAGTTCCAGTATCAGTTCCCTTAAAAATTCAAAGATGTACTCAAAGATGCTCACCTAAGCCTCTTTAATTAGTTCTCTCTGTTGGTTTCCATTATTTGGCTCTATCAGTGCAAAACAACTCCCAAAATTTCTTTTGCAGCTAGATGTAGTTGAAATTCAGGGACTCTAGCCAAGGTTTCAGCCTTTAATTTCTGGATTCCAGCTGAAAGTCAAAATCTTGGAATCTTTAACTGCATTTAAAAAAAAAATAGAAGGAAAGAAAAGAAAAAAATCCTCCAAATTCTACTGCAATATTCAATTTTGAGAGTGAAAATGTTGAAATAAAACATTTTGACACTTTCTGAAATTAAATGTTTTGAAACTTCCATTTGAAAATATTCTAAATGTTACTGCTGTGAATCAGAAGAAAATTGTTCCGTTAGGGAAATTTTTGGCCAAAATTGCAAATCCATTCATAACAGCTGCCAGACTTTCTGAGGCAGACCACAAGATCTGAGCTCAGGGATTCTCATCCATGTGGCTCTGCTGGGATAAATTGTCAATAAAAGCCACAATTTACTGCTTATCATTTCTGGCTTCCCATGTCCTTGCTTATTTAATCTTTGGCTTTGCCTGAGCAATTTCAATCAAAAGTAGATCTTTCCAAACGAGCAACAACTTCCTAAATGTGCATAAAACCTATGCTGTTATTCTTGAAATGAAACCAAATGAATGTACATAGGACAATAAGGTTGTCTCCATAAGTGCAGTGCATATTGATTATCTGTGTGTGTGATTTTACTTCATAACGTCATACAATTACCTTCACTTCTTAAAGCAATGTATTATGCAACGCAGCATAATATATATTTATAATGTTTACTATCCAAGTCTTTGACTAAGAAACAGAAGTTTCTGTTCATCACCATGGTTCATCTCATTATCTCAGTGGGATATTTAGTGTGTTTGTTTTAAAGCACTCATGAAGCTTTCCAAAGACAGAAGGCTAAAAAAAATCCAGACATATGCCATAATTAAAGTACAAGAGGAAATTAGGTATTTTGTGGAGCAAAGACTGTATTAGAATCTATTTCATGTTTTCTTTTTCTATTCAGTTTTATACCTTTTCTATTCAAGAAGGTGATAAAAAAGAAAATATTCAATCCAGCTCAGAATCTTCTTGAGGGTTTTAGTGTATTTATATATATAAATATATATATACACATATATATTTATATATATATATTTAATATGGAAATGTTATGCAAGTACATACCTCTTTCAGATGACTTTGCAAGTCTTTCAAACTGGAGATATTAGTAAATTCTGAAGGAATATTACAATTATTTTACTTATATTGTATTTCTAGAAAATAAGAAAGACAATCTGTATTTCCAACAAATAAATAACTTCCATTCTACTCTCCTCCCAAAAAGTATTCTGAAAATACTTTGTATGTCAAACACAAAGGAAAAAAAGTACTATTCTGTATAGCTCAGTGAGTATGTTGGTTTGGAAATCCAAATGAAATGTAGTATCTCATAAAATATCCCTTCTTTTTAATCTTTATTATATTGTGAGATAACAATATAAAGGGTTCTAACTCGCTAAAAAAGCAGAAGACATATTTCAGGAAAATGTGATAAAATACCTATTCTTAGGTTTCAAGGAGTATTATGATACATTGTAGAATTTTTGAACAGAAAAAAGCCTTTAGTGCCTATTGTGGACTTTGTTAAAAATGCATACCTTACTCTGCTGGTAATACAGAAAATAATGATATTTTTCTTAACATTTTTTGAATGAGAACACCATATCTCTATGGACCACATGGATTTTTCAATACAATGCCATCCTTCAAATTTAGAGTATTTCCATTTGCAAACTCAAAAAGCAGAACGGTATTCATGTCATAGACAAAATAATTCCTTATCCCTTGTTCCTCATTAGAGAGAAATATAAAAGCCTTGCTGCTTTTTCTTTAATTGATTAAAAATTAATGCCCTAATTATCAGTGTGGTACTAATAATTTATTAATTGAAAAAGTGAGATGTGTAATAAGTACATAGTTATGTAAGCATTTGGCAGAGCATTTGGTCAATCAGAGGTTCAAAACAGAAGTAAAAATACAAAAGTCCATCTCTCAGTCAGCAGCTTACCAAGGCCACAGGCTATTTAATGCCATTGAATAGATGAAATTCCAGTAGAAGAATAAGAGATGGGTTTCTTGCCTTTTTCTTCCTAACAGGTTCTGGTCAGGGGGACAGAAATTAAGTCTGTGACTACTGGTGATCCAGAATGACATTGCAGGCACTCCCTCTTTAGATTCATCCATGGCACCTGTAGACATATCAATGTCACAAAAATGGATCTTCAGATCATGTACCTTCTCTGGCTGGCTAGCAGTGGGAGCTGGCAACACAACCATGCAGCCAACTCAAAATGAAAACAGCTTCAGAGCCCAACCAAATTCACTGTAAACTGTTTTTCTCCCTCCAATATCCCCCCTCCCACCAAATCAAGGCATGCGCTGCCGACTACATACTCCTAGAAACAACTGCAACCTGCTCTTGCCTATGTGCAAAGAACTTGGACTACTGAGAATAGGAGGGAGGACAGATAAGGAAACCTGTATAAAAGAGAACCACACAATCATGTAAGGATATGGGTTAAATATTACCTTAAACATCATCTAGTGCCAACCCCCTGCCAGGAGTAGGGGCACTTTTTAATAGACCAGGTTACTCAAAGACCCACCCAGCCTTCCCTCGAACATTTCCAGGGAGGCAGCTTCCACTGCTTCTCTGGGCAGCTTGTTTCAGTGCCTTATAGTAAATTATTACTTCCTAACACATCTGTATTTCTGGAGTGACAGGGAAATCCCAACAACCAACTCTGCTGGAGGCCAACATGAGCCTGAGGGGGAATGAGTGGCACATGCACCCTGTTGTGACTAGTCCAGAGGTTCCATGAGACCCTGGAATAGACAAACTCAGGAGAAGGTATTTCAAGGACTAAAAAATATACCAGTGGACTTCTGGTATAGCTGTCTTGGAGACAGAGGGAACTAAAACACTTGTTTACCTTGCTCAGTCTCTCAGAAGCACCCTTCTGCAGTGGGGTTGCTGAGGGTCAAAGATCATAAGATGCCAATTGCTACCACACTCCACTACAAAAACATGACCTGGTTTTGGTCAGCATAGAGTTAATTTTCATCCTGTTAGCTGGTTCAGTGCTATGTTTGGGATTTAGGATGAGAATAATGCTGATAACACTGTTTGGGTTGTTGCTGAGCAGTGTTTACACTAAGTCAAGGGCTTTTCAGCTTCTCCACCAGTTCACCAGTGAGGAGGCTGGAGGGCACAAGGAGCTGGGAGGGGACACAGCCAGGACAGCTGACCCCAGCTGGACAAAGGGATATTCCACACCATTTGACATCATACTGAAAAATAAAACTCAAAGAAGTTGTCTGGTAGGTCATGGCCCAATGCATGGGGACTGGCTGGGCATTGGTCAGAGGGTGGTGAGCAATTGCATTGTGCATCAACTGTTTTTTATATTGCTTTATCGTTATTATTGCTTCCCCTTCCTTTTCTGTGCTATTAAATTTTCTGTATCCCAATTTACGAGTTTTGCCTTTTTTCCAATTCTCTTCTCCATCCGCTGCAGATGACTGAGCAAATGGCTGTATGCTGTTCAGCTGCTTGCCAGGTAAAGTTACAACATTATCCCTGTGTTCACTGTTGATGCATTTTGGTTGTGTGTTTTAGTTTGGCTAAGAAGATTTGCAATTCATACTTCACCATGGTCATACCATACACAGAAGTGAACCTGCAGAATTTCTACAAAAATTTTTGTTTAAAAGAACCTCTTGCCTAGCACTACCCAGAGCACGCACATAGTTATTTCTGAAGTTGCTCATCTTTTTCCTTTCCCTACAAATTGTAGAAGTTCACATGCCTTCCCTAGTAGAAGGATTTGTTCAGCAGTCTGCTCGGAATGCTCCACATTTGACAGGGCAGTGAGGCTCAGTGAGATGCTGCAGCTTTTCTGCTCAGGTTTCATGTAAGGAGATGGCGATGATGAGAGGTCTTCAGGTCTCAGAAGGAAACAGTGGCACATGTGGCACCTTTAGCGAGGAGGTGGGTATCTCTGTAGAATGGTGAGATGCTGAGTCCTGACAGGACTGTAGTAGTATGAGTCAGCACAACAGACTCACTGCTGCTCTTATGAAATGCTCTCTTATAAAATTAGTGGGCACCTGCAACTCATGACATTACAATATTACCAAGCATTGCCTTTCCCAATGACTACTCAGTCACAGAATTTCTGGGGCTTTCCTGGCATTTGAATTTCCTTAATGTTCTCAACATGTGATAGTGTGTGTGCAGAGAAGACATTAACACAAATCTCCCCTCTCCTCTCCTCTCCTCTCCACTCCCTTCTGCTCTGCCCTATC